>JAYESA010000005.1:315717312-316209812 GCA_036927795.1 Iris macrosiphon | reverse complement strand
CAGAATACGCTCAAGACCTCAGTCGTGAAGGATAATTGGCTATTTTACGCTGGTTATCTATTATTCATAAATTATCAAGTTTTACGCAGGGGCAGTTACTTACGTGGTTTGCATGCCATGATCTTCGAGAAGCAGTTATACGCATTACCTTATAAAGGGATACGTGTCATACGCAGATTCAGAAGATTATTTAAACGTGGGTAGCAGTTGTCATAACCACAGCGTAAAAGAGGCAATCTTCTTCAAAGTTTGGCCTTTTACGCCAACAAGACAGTCATTTGGCTTTTACGCCAACCAGGCTATTTTTAACTATAGGAGTACGCCGTATGCTATCTCCTCGAAATATGTCAACTCGGCTATATTTGTAAAGTTACCTACGTGGCTTGCATGCCATGATCTTCGAGAAGCAGTTATATGCGTTACCTTATAAAGGGATACGTGTCATACGCAAATTCAGAAGATTATTGGAACGTGGGTAGCAGTTGTCATAACTGCAGCGTAAAGAATGCAATCTTCTTCACAGTTTGGCCTTTTACGCCAACAAGACAGTCATTTGGCTTTTATGCCAACCAGACAGTTATTTGATTGATCTCTATAAATAGAGACCCCTGGTCACAGCGTAAAAAAAAGGAGGAAATTGGTTTTGGCTGACAACTTTGGCAACAAAAAATTGATCCTACTTGCAACTTTTCTTTATCCAGCTTTTGCCTTCAGTTCAGAGAAAGTTTGAAGCTTCTTCTACAGCACTTCTTCATCATCGTGTAGTCCAAGGAACAAAGTGATCGATTGCAGATCAGACTTACATAGCAATACTTCTCCAGAATTATTTTATTGTACTTAATATCCTCGTATAGGATCATTTGTACTTTTCTCTTTTCTCGTTTGTAAGCAAAAGTTTCTTATAAACTTGGTTTATCCAAATAAAATGGCGACTATGCTGGAGAAAAGATTTGACAAAAGTTTGTAAGCAAAAGTTTCGTATAAACTTTGTTTATCCAAACAAAATGGCGACTCTACTGGGGAAAAAATTTGACAAAAGTTTGTAAGCAAAAGTTTCGTATAAACTTTGTTTATCCAAACAAAATGGTGAATCTGCTGGAGAATCTTTCTCCTCTGACGAGAAAGCAATTGTTCAACACGATGCTGTATCCATCGGATCGACGAAGAAGACTTTGGTCGTCCAGTTCGACCAATCTGCCTATGAAGACATGCTTCATGCAGGGGATAGTTCTTATTCCTCCTTTGTCCATAGCAACAGGAAGCTGTGTAAAGTGTGGATGCCTAAGACTTCCTCTACCCTTTCTGCTGGGGAATCTTTCTCTTCTGACGAGAAAGCAATTGCTCAACACGATGATGTATCCATCGGATCGACAAAGAAGACTTTGGTCGTCCAGTTCGACCAATCTGCCTATGAAGATATGCTTCATGCAGGGGTAATTCTCATTCTTCCTATGTCCATAACAACAGGAAGCTACGTAAAGTGTGGATGCCTAAGACGTCCTCTACCCTTCCTGCTGGGGAAACTTGACTTTCTTCTCTGACGAAAAAGTAATTGCTCAACACGATGATGTATCCATAGGATCGACGAAGAAGACTTTGATCGTCCAGTTCGACCAATCTGCCTATGAAGACATGCTTCATGCAGGGGGTAGTTCTCATTCCTCCTCTGTCCATAACAACAGGAAGCTGCATAAAGTGTGGATGCCTAAGACGTCCTCTACCCTTCCTGCAAGTTTTTATTCACTGATCAACAAAGTTGTGGCAACACAGCCAACACGCCCTGTGCGTAAAATTTTGTCTCATGTCTGTGACATGGTAGACAAAACTTCTGACAATGCCTCAGTGCTAATCCAGAAGTCTCAAACACGCCCTGCGCGTAAACCTTTATCTCCCGTCTATGACGTGGTAGACAAAACTTCTGGCAATGCCTCAGTGCCAATCCAGAATTCTTAAACACGTCCTGCGCGTAAACCTTCATCTCCCGTCTATGACGTGGTAGACAAAACTTCTGGCAATGCCTCGGTGCCAATCCAAAAATCTCAAACACGCCCTGCGCGTAAACCTTCGTCTCCCGTCTATGACGTGGTAGACAAAACTTCTGGTAATGTCTCAGTGCCAATCCAGAAGTCTCAAATACGTCCTGCGCGTAAACCTTCGTCTCCCATCTGTGATGTGGTAGACAAAACTTCTGGCAATGCCTCAGTGCCAATCCAGAAGTCTCAAACATGCCCTGCGCATAAACCTTTATCTCCCGTCTGTGATATGGTAGACAAAACTTCTGGCAATGCCTCAGTGCCAATCCAGAAGTCTTAAACACGCCCTGTACATAAATCTTCATCTTTCGTCTATGAAGTGGTAGACAAAACTTTTGGCAATGCCTCAGTGCCAATCCAGAAGTCTTAAACATGTTCTGCGCATAAACCTTCGTCTCCCGTCTATGATGTGGTAGACAAAACTTTTGGCAATGCCTCAGTGCCAATCCAGAAGTCTTAAACATGCCCTGTGCGTAAACCTTTATCTCTTGTCTATGACGTGGTAGACAAAACATCTGGCAATGCCTCAGTGCCAATCGAGAAGTCTTAAACACGTCCTGCGCGTAAACCTTCGTCTCCCGTCTATGACGTAATAGACAAAACTTCTGGCAATGTCTCAGTGCCAATCCAGAAGTCTTAAACCCGCCCTGCGTGTAAACCTTCGTCTCCCGTCTATGACGTGATAGACAAAACTTCTGGCAATGTCTCAGTGCCAATCCAGAAGTCTCAAATACGCCCTGCGTGTAAATATTTGTCTTCCGTCTATAACGTGGTTGACAAAACTTCTGACAATGCCTTAGTGCCAATCTAGAAGTCTTAAACACGCCCTGCGTGTAAACCTTCGTCTCCCATCTATCATGTGGTAGACAAAACTTCTGGCAATGCCTCAGTGCCAATCCAGAAATCTTAAATACACCCTGCGCGTAAACATTCATCTCCCGTCTGTGACGTGGTAGACAAAATTTCTGGCAATGCCTCAGTGCCAATTCGGGAATTTCAAACATGTCCTGCGCGTAAAATTACATCTTTCGTCTGTGATGAGGCAGATGTACCCTTTGATCACATTAAAGAAAAATAAGTGACGAATCCTTCAACCTCTAAGCTTTTACGCCCACAAGAGAAGAAAGTTCCCACTTTACAGATTACGCGTGACGCTGAAAGCCGTTTGAGGACTTTTCTTGTTTTATGCGAAACTATGCAAAAATTCAAATTACGCCAGGATAGGTCTGTCCGCGTAAAGAAGACTCGTTTCACGGGAAGATACGCTCCTCAGACAGATGATGGATCATATGCTACTCATATGGGTGGACTATTGTATTCCCATGGCAGAGAAAGGATTATGGTTCCTAATCTACATATTCCTACTGATGTAAAAAGGCTGAATAAGCCTTCTTCTTCTTCTGGTAATCTTCCTGATTTGCGTGATTTCTTGATCCAGAAACGCAAAGATAAGGGATCTCCTAATATGTCTATCACACCCCCTAGAGAACATTGTTGTAATAGTCATAAGGAAGAAGAACCAATATTTGCTTCAGTAAACATGGCTTCGTATATTCTTAGAAGAAAGTCGAGTAAAGACGTCATCCCTCCAGAACTCCAAGCCAAAGGAGATTTGACAGACTCATCGAGACTTTTGAAGAAGGTATTTTTCGAAACACGTGCTCGAGGTCACGACAATCAGCTTCATATTCTTCAGATTCTAACACTGGGAGTCGCCAGTTTTCTGAACCAGATGCTGAAAGTATAGATTCAATCTCTACAGAGATCTATACTACTCACTCCAGTAGCGCATATAGGCTTGCTAAGCCCAATGGTGACTTGCTCATAATGCCAATCAATAACAAGTTCCTAAAAAAGTACTATGCCTAAGTTAGGCACACTTCAAAAATAAATAAATGCTAATGATAATGATAATGATAATGATGATGAATGACGATATGTGTCATTTCTATCCTTAGCATAAGGACACAAAAATGTAATATTCACACCTGATGTCTTTTCCAGCAAATTATTTTTGTCTGTAACATGCAGACAAATCTGTTATCCGTACTCAGGAGTCCCGAGTACGCAATGGGTAACGGATCCTCAAAAAACTCTTCTGAAGGCAAATGGCCCACGTCCATATCACCTCTGAACTACGAGTCGTTCTTTCCATCAAAAGAAGATAGTCACGTTCATATTACCTCTGACTCGTCCATTTTATTGTTATCCTTACAAAAATTCATACAAAGCAAGTAGTTTACATCCACATCACCTCTGAACTATGAGCTGCCCAAGAAAACAGCCACGTCCATATTACCTCTAACTTATTTTCTTCTCTCCACAAAATGTTTCGCAATGGTCGTACTCAGCAAACTTGCTTGACTATCGATTTTACACCACAATATCCTTACCATCACAGAAGATGTCTCCACCGAACCTCCTTAATGGAACTGCTCTAGACTATCACGTCCATATTACCTCTGATTGGGCTTGGTGTTATCGACATTATGATGTTATACTACTTCCAAATTACCTATGGTATAGTACTCATAGCCCCGATATCCATAAGCAATAAGAAAAGTTCCAAACAGGAAATAAGATAAAAAAAAATTATTAACATTCAAGATCATGAGTACATATAGAAGTCCTTTACATTCAAGGATTTTTATTAATATTCAAGATCATGGGTATATGTGAAAAGAAGGAGACCCCTCTGTGCTGTTTCTGGTACCAACACGTGTAAAGGTCGGCAGCTCAACGCATTCTAGGTCAGCACTTCAACAAGACTTCTCAGTGCAAGCCACAGTGCGAGAGAAGAATTCATACTGATGGATAGCAAGGGAGCTTGCAACGCAGAGCCGAGCCTCTACAAATCCAACTGTCGTGTGAAAGGACGCGGCTAGAAGTCCAGGTTGGGATAACTAGCCCCGTCGCTGCCACTCGAATGGGCCGCCAGGACTCGATCCGAGATCCAGCCATCACATCCTGGCCGCATACGGAGATAAGCTACAGTGAGCTAGTTTGGAAGATCGTGGACAATCCTCCGGGTAATGTACTAGTTCACCACGAACAACAGTGACTATGATATCCTTCCATGTTCCATCGGAATCAGAGAAATCCGAGACAATCCCTGCACAAACGAGCATACAAAAGTCAGAATGATTGCGAGAAAATTCCAAGGCACACGCTCGAAAATAAGTGCTGGGGTTAGCCATACCTCCCCGAACGAAACTTCGACTGGAGCTAGGTATAGCAGTCCCCCGGTGTTCTATGACAATCCATCCTTCCAAGAGTACAGTGAGCCTTTGCACACGGATGATAGCTTAGCTGGGGATAGCTGTACACTCCAGGACGAGCCCACAACTAAGACTGGGAGTAGCAATCCCTCCAACAATGAAACCTCTGGCAGGGCTTATCTTAAACCTATTACTTGCACTTATATGCGCAAAAAGTAATGGATCCATAAAACCTATCACGTCCATATTACCTCTGATAGGGATTGTTTTCGAATTTATTATTTGCACTCAACGTGCGAAATAAATAATAGATCTATCAAAAGTCCCCCAGTGGGTTTTCCTCAATGGAAGCAAAAAAACCATGTCCATACTACCTCTGGCGTGCTTCATTCTCCTTCTACAAAAAAATACCAGGGTCATACCTAACCTCTCAGTATGGCTATTGATCAGCTCATGTCTACGTCACCTCTGAGTTATCATTCTCACCTCCTCCCCAGTAGGGTTTGTCATGTCCTTCGCACCTCTGAGCAAACCTTCCGGGTTTGGCTGTCGATCATTACGTCCACAGTACCTCTGATATCGATTGCTGTCTAAACTTATCACCTGTACTTAAATTTAAGTGCACCAATGGTGTTAAGTCCACCAAACTTGCCACCTCTGGCAAGACCTATTTCGAACTTATTACTTGCACTCTCGTGTGCAAGAAGTAATAAGTCCACCAAAGATCCTCCAGCAGGATGTCCTCAATCCAAAGAAAATAACCACGTCCATATTACCTCTGGCTCGTTTCCTTTTTCTTCCACCAAAAATATCGGGATCATACCTAACCTCTCGGTATGACTATCGATCAGTTCACGTCCATACTACCTCTGAACTACGTCTCTCAACTTTTTTCAGCAGAGTGAATCAATCACTGCAAGAGAACGGTCGCCTCTGTCCTATTTTTCTTTATCCCCACAAAGTCATATATTACCACGTCCATATTACCTCTGAGTAAGATATTTTTAGAACTTTTCCATGTCCATATTACCTCTGAGTAAAGTTCTTCTCTTCGACTTCCTGCTATCATGTTCGCATAACCCCTGATAGTGCTAGTCGTTTCAGTTTATTATCCGTACTTACACAATGGGTAATAAGTCCACAACCCGAGTTTGTCATGTCCATATTACCTCTGAGCAAACATTCTTGTCCAACGACTTTCTAGCACCACATCCATAATACTTCTGATGGTGTCAGTCGTTCCAACTTATCATCTGTACTGAACCCTAGGTACGCCAAGGATGATGAGTCCACAAAAAATTCCACAGCAAAATTATCTCAAAAAAAAAAAATTATGTCCATCTTACATCTAAATTATTTTTCCACAAAAACTCCAGTCCCGCAGAAGTTTATTTTACCATGTCCATGTCACCTCTGAGTAAAATACCTCTACCAAAATTCCAAGCTTTCTACGTCCATGTTACTTCTGAGCAAATATCCCTCCAAACAGTCTGCTATCACGTCATTCTAAACCACTGATAGTGTCAGTCATTTCAACTTATTATTCGTACCCAGTCTTAGGTACGTCATGGGTAATAAGTCTACCAAAATCTCCCCAGCGGAAAATTCCTGGGCTTTATCATCACTTTCCGGGGTATTCACATAGACCCCGACAAAACTAAAGCAATCCTTGAGATGCGCCCACCGAAGAACCTCAAAGAACAATTTGTGGCCTTTAAGGAAGACTTACATACATCAGAAGGTTCATATCAAATCTCTTTGGGCGTTGTCGGTCGTTCAACTAGCTCATGAAGAAAGGTGTCTCCTTTGTCTGGAATAAAGAATACCAACGCGCCTTCGACGACATCAAGGAATACATATCAAACCCTCCAGTGTTGGTAGCCCCAGTCGTGGGGAAGCCTTTCCTGCTCTATGCGCGAGCAATGAACCACTCCCTCGGTGTCCTATTATCCCAGAATATTGGTGCAGGCCACGAGCATACCATCTATTATCTTAGCCGGATGATGGTTGACGCGGAGCACAGGTACACCCCTGTTGAGAATGAATGCCTTGCCCTTGTATTCGCTATCCAGAAGACTTAGCATTACGTGGCTGGACAAACCATTTATGTAATCTCGTGAGTCAATCCTCTCAGAGTCCTCATGACCAAACCAGGGGCGCTCAGTTCCCGCTTGGCTACCTGGACAATACTACTATCTCCATACGACATGGTGTTTGTTCCACAAAAAGTTGTCAAGGGTCAAGCACTGGACAACTTTCTGGCAGCCCATCCGGTGTCAGAAATCTCAAAAATATATGATGAGATTCCAGACAAAGGTGTAGACTCCAATACCGTGACGAACACAAAATCTGTTTGGCCAATGTTTTTCGACGACGCTTCAAGAACAGGACCCAAAGGCAGCATTATCGCTAGAGTCAGGATAGTGTTGATCTCTCCATATGATATGGTTATCAACCGCGCATACTCCCTCACTAAACCATGCTCCAATAATGTGGCAGAGTACAACGCTCTCATCATTGGACTTTAACTAGCTAAACAAGTTAGAGTTGACCACCTGGAAGCCTACGACGATTCCAAGTTAATAGTCAGCCAGGTCCTGGGTGAGTACGAAGTCCGACACGAAGAGTCAATTCCTTACCAATAGGCTGCGCTCGACATCATCTCTACCTTCGAGGGATTCTTCATTGAGTACGCCCCTCGGCTGCAAAACATCGAGGTGGACATCCTTGTCGGACTCGCAGCCTCTCTAGTTGTTCCGATCAGTACCCACGAACTGATCACTGTGGTCGGTCAGAAGTTGGTCTACCCGAAGAACAACCTCTCTATGTGCCGAAGCTACTCAGTAGAGACGAGCACTAACTCACAAGACTGGAGACTTTCCTTCATCGACTATGTAGTCTATGGAATTCTAAAGCATCTTGTGCAGACTATGCAGTCTATGGAAGTGAAAGTCGTTCGAATACTTAGTACGCCCTTCGACGATGGAGTCGACAAAACATGTGGGGAAGAATGTCACGCACAAGATTTTTTGCCCCACCAAGCAAATGTTGCACAACATGTCAAGGTAAGGGGTTTATCTAGAAAATTTTAGAATTCTCCAGAATATGGTAGAGTCATATAGAATATGGTAGAGTTCTCTTGAACTCTAATGAGAATTCTCTAAGTTTCTAGAAGTTCTAGAATATTCTCATGATGGAAATATCTTAAGACCTAGATGTTCTTTTTAAGTTTCTTGTCTCTTGAAGCCTTATAAATAAGGTGTGTCTCATTTGCTCATCACCACCCAAGAAGTAAACTCTCTAGTATAGTTATGTTTTCATTTTTCCATTCTCTCTTTTGTTCTACATTTTCTCATTCTCGCTTTACCGGTCTAGCTAAGCATTGGAAAAAGCTTGCACGGATCTTCGACGCATAAATCGCGTACACAATAAGCCTTATAAATAAGGTGAGAGTCTCATTTGCTGATTTATAGAATCCAACGACAAAAATAGGGATAGCAACGGGGCGAATTGGGGACCGGGACCATACCCCCCATCCCCGTCCCCGAATAATATTTGAATCACCATCCCCGTCCCCATCCTCGTTCGGGTTTAAATTTTTATCCCCATCCCCGTCCCCATTAACACTTTCGGGTCCGGATTTTCTCGTCTCCGTTAACACTTTCGGGTCCGGATTTTCTCGTCTCCATTCTCGTCCCCATTACCACTTTTAGGAATAAATTGTCTTATATATTATGGACTATGGAACGACAAACTTATAATTAAATAATATATTAATGTCCAAATAATTGCATGTATAATATAAATAATCGGGGTCGGAGATTACCGGAGCGGGGAGTACAATATCCATACCCATCTCCGAACCGACCAAAAATTTATTTTAATCCACATCCCCGTCCCCATTTTTAAATCTCCAAACCCATCCCCGTCCCCGTCGGAAAAAAAATCCGGGTACCATCGGGTTTGGTGAAAATTGCCATCGCTAGGCAAAACCAATGTGTTGGCATGCTTGATCCAAATTTAATGTTCACTAGTGATTACCAGAAGAAAGAAGACAGCACCCCTTCAGTGCTCAAACCAGTTCTAAAACAGCAAAACAAGCTGAGCAATTCAAAAATCACAATAGTGGAGGTACAGAGTAAGATGAATTCCCGAGAATTAATGGAAATATAAGAAAAACGACAGTCCAGTTTTCACTAAAATTGCTACATCACAGATCACTTGCACTCTCATCAAAACAATCTGGATACACATTGGAACTAAAAAAGATTCTGAATTAATGTGTGATCAACTATTGTAAGATACTTTAGCTCACATGATGGCAAAATAGAATGTCAAAAAACAAAGCTTCTAGTACTAGAGTCGAAAGGTACATCATCTAAAATTCATTCTCCTCGAGGCATAGCAGTCTCTGGTATGTACAGCTGATCAGACGGTAAAAACACACTAAAAGTTACATGATCCGAGTAAGAGCCTACCTACTAACACCCTGGAAAAAAACGGGCATCAGATCAGAAGTTGTGCGGCCGCCAGTATTGGTTAGATTGTTGGGTTGGTTGGCTCCGAAAGTCAATCAAGTCAGCTAGGCTTGATGGCTGCTGATGTTCCCGAGAAAATCCCCAAGCCTGAGGCTGGTAAGAATTTGGGTACCCCACCATCCGCATCTGTGCATGTTGCTGCTGAACCTGCCAAAGTAAGTTCCTGCCTTGCTGATCCTCCTGCACCTGAAAGGCATTGTACATATCACCTGGTATAGCCGGTACCGTTCGTGAACGAGCTCCATGCAGCCGCAATGAGTTTCCACTCTGGAGTAAGAAGCAAATCCATCATCATCATTCATACAGACACATGAATAAACAGTAGGGTTTGTTATTCTACGGCTACAAGTTAGACAGCCACTCGTGCAGTGGGCCGTTGGCCACACAAAATGCATAATCCACACCATTTAATTTAAAGTGAACAATAGTTTAGATAAACTATAAAAAAGATCATAGAGTTTGGACATTTCTAAATCTAATGCAACAATTAGTAGAGAAATATAAATGGATGCATCAGTTTAAAACATTTTTTGTTGTCACTTCATGGATGAGTTGGAATTATCCAAGCCAATAGACTTTTCATTTATATATACACTTCAAAACATATGATGGTCCAACCGGGTGGATTATGTGTTCGATGGCTCATGGGCCATTATACAGATATTGGTCCAGATTGCGTCTCTCTCTCTCTCTCTCTCTCTCTCTCATATGTGTTGTGTGCGCGCGCGCACGAAAGAATGGAAACAGTGCGCATGGTAAAAGTGCGCCCCCCCCCCCCCCCCCCCTTCTGTGCAGACTCCTCTCGCGTCCCGCTCGCCGCCGCGCCAGCCCCCTCCACCACCCCCCCCCCCCCCCCCCCCCCTTTTCCCTTCCCCTCCGTTCAACCCTCCGCGAGGGCTGTCCCCCTATGGGACCTGCCGTACGGCAGCCCCCAACAGCCGTGAGGGCTCAGCCCCAATTCACCTCCCCTCGGTAGCAGCCTGCCCAACCACCTTTTCTTTCCAACGATGGGTGGACAACTGTAGTGTCGGTGGAAGGGCAAGAATCAGTCGGCCAAGGTGGCCGCGGCTAGGAGAGGCCCTCCAGCTAAGGGCAGGCCTCCGACAGGAAAGGGTGGCCCCCCTCGCCAACCGGCTCCGGCCACTTCCTCCCTGAAATCTCGTATGCCTCCTAAGGTCTCAACTCCGGTGGCACGACATGCTAAGTGTTTGATAGTATACCGGTGAGGGATCCCAACCCTTTCTTGACAACGGGAGATACACCTACCACCTGGGCGGACCGGTGCAGGCCTGATTTGGCAAGGGAGACAATTGAGATGCACTTCGTGGCGCCTAAAATCGTCCAAGGAAGAAGGTCATTTCCATGGTCAAACAGGACATCTCCGAAACTGAGGTCTTTTGGAAGAATGCAATTGTTCTCTACATCATGGGAGTCCGACCTTACTTTGGTCAACTCAACGACTTTGCCATGAGAATGTGGAAGCCAAAAGAAAGCATGGACATATTCTCTAGGGAGAATGGTTTCTACTTTATTAAGTTCGGAATGGAGGAAGACCTAAAGAGTCATTCAAATTGGCCCATGGACTTTTGATAGAAGATTGGTAGCGTTGAGAAGATGGTACCCGTCTTCTAACTTCGAACGAGATAGACTTGCAGCTGTCCCTATATGGATTAGGTTCCCATGGCTATCACCCCAACATTGGAGTGGTTCGACAATCATGAAATTGGCTAGCGGAGTGGGAATCCCCTTACGTACCGACAACTACACGACTAAAAGGGATCGCCTGACCTATGCTAGTCGTTGTCGAGATCAATGCAGCAGATACGCTTCCTGACAAACTGGAGGTTGAGCTTTCCGATAGGGGACATTATTTTTCAGAAAGTGGAGTACGAGTGGGTCCCAACTTGTTGTCATACATGTCACAGCTTTGGGCACATCAGCTCCCAGTGCCCGGACCGGGGGAGCAACTTCTGAGGTTTTTGATCGAGTCCCGAAATTAGCCCAGATCCCTAATCAAGAGGAAACAACTCCCAAAGCTGCTCCTGAAGCTAACACGGTTATTCCTACCTCTACGGGAGCGACGAAGGAGATATCGGTAGAACAGAGGAACATGGATACATCGTACAAGAGGCTCTCCAATCTTCTATTTAGGGAAAAAAATGAAAGCGGAGAATGAGGACGAAGAAGTGAGGGAGGATGCGGCGAGGAACAACATGCGGTGGTAGTGTATGGACAGGATAAGAACCAAGGGCAGACAATACGAATTTGGTCATTTTCAAGGCTAAGGCGGTGAGCAAAGAAGCCGATCACGACAGAGTTCGGAGGAGATTAGCTAGTAGAGGAATGCTATGTACCATTCATTCCGTGGCCCGCTCCTCTCATGACCCAGATAAAGGGGCGGCGAGCCAGGAGGGGTTGATGCCTAGTAAGGAACCTCTGGTCTACCATAATCCTATATGGCAAGCTAAAACGGAATCTAAAATGGGAGGTAGCAAAGCTACTAGCTACTAGTACTAAGCAGGATGATCTCTCCTCCCCTTAGAGAGAGTTCACGTGTCAACAAGGAAATCCACTACGTAAGTTATGACTATATTCACATGGAACGTGAGGGGGGGTGAATTCGATAGGTATGGAGGGATATTTTGGAGTACGAAAAAAAACCAAGTATTCTATTATCAACATTTTGGAATCCAAAGTTAGATCGAATACTTTGATTGTCAGGTGGACACCGACACACTGGTCTTCCTTTCACAATCTTGACTGTAGTGATATGGCCAGCATTTGGGTGATGTGGGACACCAGGGTTTGGCAGGGAGATCTGATTCAACGTTCAGACCAACTCATCACCATTAAATTTACCAATAAAGGGGGATTTCAGATTGTGGTAGGAGCGATGTACGGACATAATGATAGAAACAAGCATTTAGGGTTGTGGAATGATATTACTATGACTAGCACGCTTGTTGGAGATAGATGGCTGTTAGTTGTGGTGGGAGACTTCAACGCCACTTTATTCGCCCACGAGAAACTAAGGGGCAAGCCGGTGCAACAAGCGATTCCCTCAGAATTTCAACATTGTCTCTTATCCTCTGGGCTCGGGTGTATGGATAAGACTAGACACATCTGGACTTGAAACAACTTGACGATTATCAGCCGGATTGTCATTCGGATGGACCGTGCTCTTTGCAATGGGAGATGGATGGATGTGTTACAGTCGTGTCAGACGGAATGCTCAACCCCAGTAGCTAGCGATCACTCCCCTATTGTTATTAGACTGGCAGATCTGCCAGTTGTCAAAGGGAGGCCTTTCAGATTCAACAACGCTTGAATTTATATGGAAGGTTACGAGGACTTGGTTATAGGGGTGAGCATTCGGTTAATTCGGTTCAAACCGAACCGAATAACCAAAAACCGAATAAGCAAAACCAAAATCGAACCGAAATGGCCCATAACCGAACCAAACCAAACCAAACCGAATTAATTCGGTTCGATTTTCAGTTTATTCGATTTTTTCGATTTTTTGGTTTATCTGCACTTTTTTGTTGTTAATATATATAGTAACTAAATATACCTAGATATATTTAGTATATACATATATATATTATTACCTATATATATATAGTATATACATATATATAGTAACTAAATTTTCTTATTCTGTTTTCGGTTTTGGACCGAAACCAAAAACCGAAACCGAATAAAAAAAATTTAGTATTTTCAAAATCGAAACTGAACCGAAATTTTTTTAAACCGGACCGAATCTCTTATACGGTTCGGATCGATTTTCGATCCAAAACCGAATAATGCTCACCCCTACTTGGTTAAGCAAGGATGGGATTATGGGTGGAATGGTTCTGCTCAATTCAAACTTGCTTACAAGTTGAAGGCGATTAAAGTACTCATTAAGACCTGAAATAAGGGTATACCTGCTATCCCTCTCCAGAAACTAGAGGATAAGCTGACAAACATCCAACAGAGGGTTCAGTTAGATCCGCTCGACCCCAACCTCACGGAAGAGGAGGTTGCCCTCCAAGATAGGCTTCACAAGGATAGATTCTTGGATGAGGTCCAAGTCAAACAAAGAGCTAAATGCAACTGGCTTAGAGATGGGGATAGGTGCTCTAAATTCTTCCATGCTACAGTCAAGGCTAGGCAAAATCGGAACGACATTCATAGGTTGCTTGATCCTAACATAGTTCTTATTACTGGCGCTGAGGATACCCGGGATGAGGCGATGCGGTTATATCGAGACCTCTACAACCAGAACTCTTACCCAACCGCTTGTTCACACATTAAGTTTAAGAAGTTGGTCTCTAGGCAAAAAAATAATGTATTGCGGGCCTCTGTGTCGATAAAGGAAATCGATACTATTGTTAAAAAGGCGGATCCCCTCAAATCGCCAGGGCCGGATGGTTTGGGGACAGAATTTTTCAAGAACACTGGGACATGATAAAGGTGGATGTCCTGGACACGGTGAGGAAGTTCTTCACCTCTGGCAAGTTGCTGAAGGAGCTTAACAATACGTTTGTGGTATTGTTTGTGAAGGTAGAGGGTGCAATTTCGCTTGGAGACTTCCGGCCGATAGCGTGCTGCAATTTCTTATACAAGATTATAACCCACCGTATGACTAGATGAGAGATGGCACGCAAGAGCTTCTCTCTCCAAACCAGACGGCTTTCATCAAAGGGCGATCCATCTCGAAGAACTGTTTGCTAGCAAATGAGCCTGTGTAGGATTTCAACAAGCAGGGAGTAACAAAACGTGTCTGAAGCTTGACCTCAGGAAAGCCTATAACATGGTGAATCATGATTTCCTTTGTCACATCATGATCTGTATAAAATTTGACAAATAGTGGGTGGACAGGGTAAGGGAGTGTCTGCTCTGCCTCTTTCTCGATTATGGTTAGGGACCAGCCAGAAGAATTTTTTGGCAGTGGCAGAGGTCTGAGACAAGGGTATCCCCTTTCTCCTTATCTCTTCGCAATTGTAATGGAGTTCCCCACTTGCTTATTGGACGATGCGGTTCAGGACAGATTGATTACTCCTATATTTCGGAAGGTGGAACCGGTGGTTTCTCATCTTATTTATGCCGACGACCTACTGGTGTTCGTGGAGCCATCCAGTGTTCTAAAAATTGGGCTAGGCGGTCGCCTAGGCGCTAGGCCACTGTCCGCCGCACCGAAAACCCCCAATTCAGCCCTCCTAGGCGCCTGTTCGGGCCTAGGCTGGCCTGTTCGGCCAATTCGGCCATGTTCGGCATGTTCGGTCAAGGCAAAAAATTTAAAAAGTCAAATTTTGAAAATTTGAAATTGGAAATTGCAAAAAATATTCAAAAAAAAGTTCAAATTTCAAAAAAAATTCAAAAAAATCAAAAGAAATGCAATAAAAATTCAAATAATTCATGAAAAAAATCCAAATTTCAAAAAAATTTAAAAAATTTAAAACTGAAAATTCAAATTTTCAAAAAAAAAAATTATGTGCGGCCGCCTAGCGCAATTTATAACATTGGAGCCATCTGACATCCCTTGACACCCTTAAGAGAATTTTCGATACCATAAAAAATTGGTCGATGTCACGTCCCGATCGTCCCCGCTGGGCATGAGGTCACTACGCTAGTGCTACTGCGGGATGATCGCTCCCTTCCGGACTTGATACCGTGCGAGCCTGGAGTTGTGCTCGCACAAGACAACAACATTAGTCGTCTTGGTTATCATCGAAATGATCGAGTTTGCAGCGGAGGAGCAGTGTTACGAACAACAATCCATCTGAGTATACGAGGCAAAGCTCAAGGCACGAGTTTCTCTGAATACAATGACGACGTTCCATACATAATGTCCCTCTATACAAAAGTAGCTCAAAACACAACTCGATAAGGCTCAAGGCATCGACTCCTGATCTCCGGCTCCTGAGGATAAGGCTCGGCTATCTCTTCTTCGGACGATCCAGTATCTGCGAACAAGCAAACTGATGGGGGGTCAGCACTTTAAAAAAAGTACTGGTGAGTATAAAAGCAACGAACAGAAGCAACATTCACTAAAACCAACACTAAGTAAGCATGTGATAAAATATTACATTACTAGTGATCTTTCTAGTTTTACCTAAATTCATTTCATGCAGTACAGGATAAGAGTCCAATTACACTTCTTTGTAAAACATCTTTGAAAGTCACTCTTATCATACGAATGAGATGGCCTATCTATATTATGGTCCCCGAGTTCCTCAGGATTAGTAGCGGTGTTATCACGGCCCAGCACTACACTAATATTCGCTCATACTAGCTGCTTTGACACGTGAACCAGCTAAATAATGACAGGACACCCGCCTAATAACGAGGACTTATTTGCCTCAAGGTGTCCTAACTATATCTGGCTAATAGCAGCTGTGACTAGTGGTTGCTCTGCACTAAAATTCGCACAAATTAGCAGTCGGGACTCACGGTTTAGCTCTTCACTAATCGCCATTGTCAGACCGATGCAATGCATGTTACTCTATCAGATAAACTCTATGATGCATATGATGTGAACAAGCAAACCATCCATCTCTTCTCTTTTATTCTCTGTACGGACAGGCCGCCATCTCTTGTTTCAGTTCAAGCATTTCAAACAGTTCTATCTTTTAAAGCGATAAGGAAAACATGCAAGCAATCTATATTAAAACAGACATGGCCTCGTTCTTCTCTCTTTAACTAAGCATGCAGTTCTACTCTATCTTTAGCATACGATGGAAATATACGAACATTCTTTCTCTTGTTTATAGCATGCTATGTTGTCACAGGCGACGCATAGGCGTGCCTAGGCGGCCTAGGCGAGCAGGTTGGGGGAAGCCCGCCTCGACCTAGAGAAGAAAACCCCGTGTCAAGCGACGGACGCCTAGAGGCGACCAGGGGAATACTTAGGCGCACCTAGGCGGTTGTTGAATATTGGTTATTATTACTTGATGTTGAATATTGGTTAATGCTTATTATATTGCTTAATGCTTACTTTAGGCTTATTATATTGCTTATTGGTTATTTGGCTAATGCTTATTATATTGTATATTGCTTTAGTTATCAACTGTTCTACTTGTGTTTATTAGTTACAGTTGTTGTTGCTTCTTAATATCTTATATATATAACATTATAACTGTATCGTTTACACTCTGCACATAACTGCAGATTTTTTTCTGCAAAATATCTTCTGTGGCTTGTATGGGCGCCTAGGCGAGACGGGTAGGCTGTCGCCTCGCCTAGCACCCAATACAACATAGTTAGCATGGCAGCGGTTCGTTCAATAGCAGTGAGAGTGTTCTAGGCATGCAACATTTTCTATACTAGCATGGCAAGGGTTCTATCTCTATTTAAACAAGCATACAAGTTCTCTACTTAAGCATGCAGGCTCTCATTCTATCATTCTCATGTGAACATTATCTACTTAGCATGCAAGCATTTCAAAAACTCATATTCATTATTAAGACGTGCAAGAATCAGAGAATGAAGTTATGCCTACTCACCTAGATCAGTCATCTTCTGGTTCAACAAGGAGCTCTTCAGGAAGGTTTCATTTTTGAGTCAGTAAACCGAAGCGGGGCACTACATACCCACTGAGAAAAAATTTTGTCCTCGAAACTCAAGGAGAAACTTTCGATATCTAGAGCAACGATAGTCCTCATCCCTCGCCATCCTCAATCGTAAAACTCTAGCAATCAGAAATCACAAATCACAACTCTCAAGCAATAAAATAATCCAGAAAACTTTTGCCGACATCTTTAAGAATATTTACGAACTTATTGTATGGAACGCTCATCTCAGCAACGATATCGATGGGCAAGAAAACATCTATGAACTGCAGCGAAAGGGCATAAGGCCAAATGATGGTGTTGCTCTGATACCATTATGTCACGTCCCGATCTCCCGCGGTCCCGATCGTCCCCGTTGGGCGTGAGATAACCACGCCAGCGCTCCCGCGGGACAATCGTTCCCTTCGGGACGTGATACCGTGCGAGCCTGGAGTTGCGCTCGCACAAGGCAATAACGTTAGTCGTCTTGGTTATCATCGAACTAATCGAGTTTGCAGCAGAGGAGCAGTGTTACAAACAACAATCCATCTGAGTATACAAAGCGAAGCTCAAGACACGAGTTTCTCTGAATACAATAACATCGTTCCATACATTATGTCCCTCTATACAAAAGCATCTCAAAACATCTCGATACATCTCAAGACATCGACCCAGATCTCCGGCTCCTGAGGATGAGGATATGCTATCGCTTCTTCGAACAACCCAGTACATGCGAACAGAAACTGGTAGGGGGTCAGTACTTTGGGGAAAGCACTGGTGAGTAAAAACAACGAACAGAAGCAACATTCACTAAAACCAGTACTAAGTATGTGATAAAACATTAGATTACTAATGATCTTTCTAATTTTACCTAGGTTCATTTCATGCTATACAGGATAAGAGTCCGATTACACTTCTTTGTAAATTATCTTTGAAAGCCACTTTTATCATGCGAAAGAGATGACCTATCTATATGATGGTCCCCGAGTTCCTCGGGATTAGTAGCGGTGTTATCACGGCCCAGCACTACACTAATATTCGCTCATACTAGCTGCTTTGGCACATGATCCAGCTAACTAATGACAGGACACCCGTCTAATAACGAAGACTTTTTTGCCTCAGGGTGTCCTAACTCTATCTGGCTAATAGCAGCTGTGACTCGTGGTTGCTCTGCACTAAAATTCGCTCAAATTAGCAGTCGGAACTCACGGTTCAACTCTTCATTAATATAGCCATTGTCAGACCGATGCAATGCATGTTACTCTATCAGATAAACTCTATGATGCATATGATATGAACAAGCAAACTATATATCTCCTCTTCTATTCTCTGTACGGACTGGTCGACATATCTTGTTTCAGTTCAAGCATTTCAAACAATTCTATCTTTTAAAGCGATAAGAAAAACATGCAAGCAATCTATATTAAAATAGACATGGCCCCGTTTTTCTATCTCTTTAACTAAGCATGCAGTAGTTCTACTCTATCTTTAGAGTACGATGGAAATATACGAATATTCTTTTACTCTTGTTTATTAGCATGGCAGCGGTTCGTTCAATAGCAGTGGCAGTGTTCTAAGCATTCAACATTCTTTTCTATACTTGTATGGCAAGGGTTCTATCTCTATTTAGACAAGCATACAAGTTCTCTAGTTAAGCATGCAGGTTCTCATTCTATCATTCTCATGTGAACATTATCTACTTAGCAAACAAGCATTTCAAAAACTCAGAATCATTATTAAGGCGTGCAAGAATCAGAGAATGAAGTTCTGCCCACTCACCTAGATCAGTCGTCTTCTGGTTCAACAAGAAGCTCTTCAGGAAGGTTTCCTTTTTGAGTCACTAAACCGATATATCTTGTACATAGTGCCAACGCGGAGCGGGACACTATAGTCGGGGTTGCAGCTGAACAAAAACAACAGCCAGATGTTCCTGAATCGTACTTGTGGGAATAAGGAGGCTTGGCTGGCCAAAATGGACATCACGGAAGAAATGCTCCCTGTGAAATACTTGGAGCTTCCCCTTTCGATCAACTATGATGTTAATGCGGAGTGCGAGGGTCTCCTCAACTACAAACAATCGAGACTAGAGGGATGACAGGCTCAAATCTTGTCCTTTGGAGGAACGATCAAACTTATTAAAGCTGCAATTGCGACGGTTACTCTTTTCTGGCTGCAGGCCATTATGCTTTCCAGGGGCATGCTAAAGAAGATCGAAAGTATATGTGCGAACTTTCTGTGGAAATGAGACGCATGCTATTAGTTGGAAGGAGTTGTGTCGGCCTAAAAATGAGGGTGGAGTTGGGTTGTGACATTTGGCCCTCTTCAGGGCATACCTCAAACTATTTTGGAGATTCATCAAAAAAAAGTCTCTTTGGGTTGATTGGGTCAAGGGAAGGTACTTTCCGAAAGGGGACTTATGGTCAGCGAATAGCAACAACTTCTCAGCCACAGTTAAAGCGTTGTTGACGACGAGAAGTAGGGCTAAAGGTAAGCTGACTAGGGTGAAATGCTCAGGAGCCCAAACCAGCATTTGACATGACCCTTGGATCAAACACTCTAGCCTGATCGAGAGGGAGAGATGGCATGTTTATGAGCTGATGGGTTCTACGAAAATGATGAGAAACCTTATACAGGAAGTTGAGTGGAAGCTACAGGGTAATTTAATCGAAACGGCTCATGCGGAAGACATTCGTGCGATGGAGATTGATAGACAAGCGATGGAGGACTACTGGGTCTGGGAAGATATGGAGGGACCTTCAGCTTTAGTACGGCCCTGAACCAAATTAGGACCTATCATGAGGTTGACTGGGTGGAGTTGGTTTGGACCAAAGGGGCGACAGTCAAGATGCCCCTGTGCTTATACAAAATGATCAGGAATCGACTCATTACTTGAGACAGGATGACCAGTTTTGGCATCCCCTACGAGGATATGAAGTGTTGCTTATGCAGAAAACAGGACGACTCCAGGGACCATATGTTCTTCGCTTGTGACGTTGCTTAGGATATTTGGCTCACACAGAGGGCTAAGTTTGGACCAACCAATATGCATTGTAGAGCTCTTGTTGCGGTCTTGAACGACATCAAAGCTCAGAAGGGCAACGGAGTGAGAGGTTACCGCCGTCTCAGAATAATTTTTTGGACAATGGTTTGGCACGTGTAGAGGGAGCGAAATCGACGTATCTTTGAGGGCCTTTCCCTCAGTATTTTTGTTGTACAAAGAAATATAGATGCTGACATACATATCCTAAATCCCAGATGACCTATTTTGTAATATGGGATGGATCTTAGTTGCAATCATTGTTTTATCTATAACAATTACCTTCTTCGGAAAAAAGTATATATTTGTGTGTGTTTCGATGGCTCATGGGCCATTTTATGTGTCTTGCTCAGTTCTATAGTTTGGACATTTGGAAAGAACGCAATAATGAGAGAAGAAAAAGATCAAACGAAAGGCTTGCTACCAGAATGTTTGCTTACCATATCCGAAAGTCAAATCGATATCTAGCGTCAGGATCACCAAGGGCACAGACGAGAGTAGAGGAAGTGCCATATATATACATATTATAAGTTATTTTCTACACGATTTGTGAAATATGAGTTTCATGTTCACAAGAAAAGTTGGGAGTTCCCTAAATTGATTCACACATGTCAAGAACTTAACCTGCATGTCTCATCTCCCGAAACTAACTAAAGAAGTAGAGTTGGGACCCAACTCATCAATCTCTCTCCCTCTTGTCCCTCTTCCTCTCGATCCCCTCAACAAAATAGTCACATAATTTGTGTATATTTCAAAAATAATATCAAATAAGAGAAAGGCTAAGGAATTTACCTAGGGTGAGATATCACATTTTTTAGGAATCCTAAATGTTGTTGTAGTTGAGGACCGTATACAAAGGCATTCTAGTGAGTTGTAGACTGTTACCTAAGACTTGTATCATTTGATGCAAGGACTTTTTGGGTCGTTTGGTACGCGATAATACATATAACAATATGTCATTCCCATCAATATTACTAAGTTGGCATAAGCCCGATCAAAAAATTTCGGAGAACAACGTATTTCGATATTGCATGAAACGCCAAATCGGTGTTCGTTCCTATATCCAGTACATAGTGGACACGAATATGATTTGGATACGGTCAGATACAACCGAAAATTGCTGGAGAGTCGGATGCAGCTTGGATATGTTCTAGACATGTGTCAGATCTGGTTCAATAGTAAACCCGGAAGAAAAAACATGCCGGATTCGCCCATGTAACATAGGGTGATAGCGATTAAAAGGATATATTTGACTACTAATTTTAGCTCATGAATCCTTATTTTTCTGGCAAAGAAAATGTTGTATTATGTAGGGGTGAGCGTTCGGTTTATTCGGTTTACCGAAATAGCACGATTTGCAGTATCGGTATCTGACTATTCCTTTGAGTATTTGAATAAGAGGTATCGGCAGCAGTATTGACGGTTTCGGATAGGGGTATCGAATTTTTTGGTATCGGAAAGCAAATAATTATTAATATTTTGAAAAGTACATTTTTATACATTTAGGCATAATTTTAATTATTTTCAGTGTTGTTTCTTATCAATTTGGAAATTGAATGAAATAGTAGTCACCCTTGCCAACTATGTTGTCATAGGCGACATCTGGGAGGCCTAGGCGGGCAGATTGGAGAGGAGGCGCCTCGACCTGGAAAAAAAAAAATTAGGTGTGGCGATGGTCGCATAGACGACCGCATAGGGACGCCAAGGAAAAAAAAAATATTTAGGCAGATTATTAGAACTTATTAGTTATAGGCTTCTTGTGTTACTTCATGAATGCTTGCTTAATGCTTATTATAACTTATTATTAGTGTTACTTTTATGCTCTATGTTATCCAGACTCTCCACTTTAGGAGAAGTACCCGTGTCCACCGGGTAGGACATGGGTATGGATATGGAATCCGTATCTGATTCTCAATAGTAACAATCGGATCCTTCATGGTCCTTTATGGTGACAATCGGAAGACTGGTAGTGAAGTAGATAGTTTATTTTAATGTAGTAGTGAACTAGATAGTTTATTATAATATGATGAATTGGTAGTAAAGTTATGAAATCTTACAAATTTAATAACATATCTTTTTATAAAACCATGCAAATTTAATTATAAGCTTAAATATATGAAACAATGCAAACTTTATTGCAACTGTCTTTTTATGAAATCATACAAATTTAATTAGAGAGTATGTCTTTTTATAAAATCGTACAAATTTAATTACATATTTTTTATGAAGCCATACAAATTTAATTATATGATGTCTTTTTAAGAAATAATATTCAAACGTATTTAATTTAATAGTCATATTTCCGTACCCGTATCCAAAATTTAGATCATTTTTAGTCGAATCTGTGTGTCCTTCAATTATGAGTTTGAATGACTCAACTCTTGCATATGTACCCATATCCAACACCCGTACCCGAGTCCAGGTAACATAGTTTATGCTTATTGCTTAATGCTTACTAGATGTTGAATATTGGTTGTGTTGCTTTTTACATTACATATAGCAGTATTTTAAAAGTCGGCCTAGGCGCTAGGCGGCCGCCGGACGCCAGCCGCACCGGAAAGGCCCTAGGCGGCCGGTCTAGGCGCTAAGCACTAGGCGGCGCCTAGGCGGTCTTGAAATTAAAAAAAATAAAAAATTACCTCGCCGGAGTATGGCAGCTACGGTGGGGGTGGCGGCCGGCTACTGTGGTGGTGACGGCGGCTTCAGTGGCGGTGTTGCTGGTGGTGGCGGCGGCGGCGCTGGTGGTGGCGGCTATGGCGGTGGTGGCGGCTATGGCGGTGGTGGCGGCGGCGGTGATAGTGGCGGCGGTGATAGTGGTAGTGGCGGAGGTGGGAGAGGAGAGGAAAGGAGAGGGGAGGGAAGGTGGGAGAGGAGAGGAAAGGAGAGGGGAGGAGAGGGAGAGGGAGTGAGAATGAGAGTGAGAGAGAGATGGGGAGGAGTATATAAGAAGAATGAAAAAAAAAAAATTGTTTACACAGTCACATGAATTCAGGACCTACCAACCGCCCACCACACTTACTCCCGCTGACCAATTGGTCAAGGAGAGTATATTAATAAACTTAACATATATATATATATATATAAAAGAAAAGAAAAAAAAAATATCCAGTTCGGCGCCAAAGCACTAGTCGGCCCTCCAGCGCACCGACTCCGCCTACCGAAATTTATAACATTGACATATAGTATATGTATAGTTGCATACAAAATAGCAAAATATCAAGAACATATAGGAATCATGGATGGGCGCCAAGGCGGCGCCTGGAAGAGGCGGGTGGCCTATCGCCCCGCCTCACCTAGCGTCCAGTACAATATAGCTTACCAATTAGTTTACATGCGATAGTCAATTTTTCTTCTTTTACATGCTTTTACAACCTTGCTATGTTTGTACACCTTTGTTGTTTGGTCTTTTTCGTTCAATTTTCTTTGCCGAATTGATTAGAAAAGAAACCCCAATGTCAGTATCGGTCAGTATCGGGTATTGGTAGGTATCAGATTGGTATCGGCCGTATCGGATCAGTATTGGACGATACTGCAAACTATGTGAAATAGTCAAAACCGAATAAGCCAAAATTCTAAAAAACCTAAAACAAACCAAAATTAGCTAAAACTGAAACCGAATAAACGATTATGTTTGTTCGGTTGGAATATTTCTATTGTTTAATGGGTCCGGTTCAAAGTTGAATCGTGGTTAAATAATATTAAAAATTATAATTTGTATACACACATTTGTTATATTTTAAAGTTGCACCCAAAATTGGACTATTTGTTAAATTACCAAAGTTGGGTTTCAAAACACATGCAAAGAATTGTTATTTTCAAAATATACATATTTTCAATTACAAAATATGCATAGAATTGAGAATATTTACATAATTGCACAAGTCTTAATCGGTTTTCGATTTTGGACCGAAACCGAAACCAAATAAGAAATTTTCGTAATTTCAAAATCGAAACCGAACTATTTATTTTTCTTTCAAACTGAACCGAATCGCTTATTCGGTTCGATTTTCAGTCCAAAACCGAATAATGCTCACCCCTAGTATTATGTTACACCTAAAAATCGACAAATGGAGTAGGTTCTCATTTTGGATCAACAAAATAGTTGTCATCAATAAATTGATGGTGGAATTTAAGAAAGTAATATGTTTACTTTATATATATATATTTATATGTGTGTGTGTGTGTGTGTGTGTGAAGAAAAAAAATATATATGTATGTGAAGAAAAAATTATATCAAGAAGATGTGGAGTTATTATTTAAAGAGAAACCTAGAAAAAAGCTTAATTGATATACAAAGTTCATTATGGTTATATATACTACTATTGTCGTGAAACAAGGACTTCTAAAGTTAAAGATGCTTTAAAAAAGTGGATATTAGAAATTTTCTATGTAAATTATTTTTGGAGTAAAAAAATACTATGAAGAGAAAATGATACTAAAGGGGACAGAAGAAAATCAAAAAGCAAAAAATACTAAGAAGAGAGAATGATATTAAAGGAGATGCAGAGTTATTGCCATAATTATTTAACGAGAATCTAGAAAAACTTAAATCTATATACAAAGTTCATTATGGTCACATACTGATATTGTGAAATAAGGACTTCTAAAGTTAAAAGATGCTTTAAAAACAGATTTTTTTTCACTCAAAGGGATGAACATCTCTCACTATTTTCGTAAAAGAGAAACAGTTTGCACTAATTAGAAATAGAGGGATGGAATGCTAACTCAATTGGCGTATTGGACCCAAAGTAAGGAACGCCTACTTAGTTGGCGTTCCATTCTTTAAAAAAGTCGAAAGAACGCCACGCCAACTGATTTGACATTCTGGAAAGAAATTATGGAACGCCAAGCCAGTTGGCGTCTTCCCTAAGGAAGCGACAACTCACTTTGCATCCTATATTTTTTTACAAAAACTCCAAGTGAGTTGGTGTCCCACATTCCTAACTTTCTTCTTTTTTTCAATCAACAGTCAAAGCTTGTAGCTAGTACAACTATGTCAATTGAGACTACATGCACATTTTAGGGAGAAAGAAAGTGAGGTCACTACTTCTCTCACCATTCATGTCACCTTTCCTCGTTAACAATTGCTAGCTATGTGTACACGTGTGGGCAGATTTTAGGCAGAAAGAAAGTGAGGTCACTGCTTCTCTCACCATTCATGTCACCTTTCCTCGTTAACAATTACTAGCTATTTGTACATTTGTGGAACTAGAGTACTAGTTAAAGATGTGATTGTGAGTCTTGAAAGACTCTTTTGAGTAGGGGAACATAACTTTTGGCCTCACCCAATACACTACACTACATCACTACTCAAAGTATGGATGGCAAACTCACTTGGCGTCTTCCTTCCCCTAATTTTTTTCCAAAAGTCAAATCAGTTGACTTGTTCTTCCTTCGATTTTTTTAAGAATTGAACGTCAACTGGCACCTTCCCTGGGAAGACGCCAACTCAATTGTTGTTCCCTCCTTTGGGTCAAATACGTTAATTGAATTAGCATTACATTCCTCTATTTCTAATTACTGCAAACTTCTCTTCCAATGTTCTAAATTGTGCTAGGCGGAATCGGTGCGGCGTTGGGCCGCCTAGCGTCTAGGCCGCCTAGGCAAACTAGGCGGTCGAACATAATTTTTTTTTTTTATTCATATATCATGTTCCAAAATTTTCTTTAGTGTAATTCCTGCTACAGGTGAGAGGGAGAATGGATTCAAATTTGGTCCGGGAGACGTGCCCCCTTCCCTCCATGTGCAGGACCTAACATGCCCCTCCCCATGTGCAGCACAAAAGTCAAATTTCAAAAGAAAATTCAAATTTCAGAGCCCCCTCCCCATGTGCAGTAATGTGACATGCCCCTCCTGTGCATTGAAGAAAGAGTAAAAAAAATCAAAAGAAAGAAAGAATGGAAGAAAGAAAGAAGGCAAGTAAACAGCAGCAGCCAGTAACAGCAGCAGCGGCAGCCGCCGCCAAAAATAGCAGCAGCCAGTAGCAGCAGCAGGAGGAGGTAAGTACAATTTGTATTTTATTTTTTTTATTTTTTTATTTCAAATATGATTTTTTTTCGAATTTTTTTGATTTTTTTAAAGAAAAATCGGCCAAACAGCCCACCTAGGACGGCCTAGGCGTCGCCTAGAGCCAACCGCCACCTAGGACCGCCGCCTAGGTGGACTTCGGTGCAGCCGGCGGCCGCCTAGGCCGAAATTTAGAACACTGTCCTCTTCTACGCAAACAGTGAGAAGTTCATCCCTCTGTATGAAAAAAACTGTTAAAATTAAAAAATAGAAAGTGGCAGGACCTGATTTCATTAATATTGAGGTCTAATGATTACTCTGGTAAGAAGAGATTGAAGTAACTTAATAATTTATTCAACCAAATTCAAAGGACAATGAATGTAAGTATTATAAAATAAAGGAGATCAATAATTGTACTGAGTATCGAGGAATTAATAATTAAACAAAGATTAAGAAAAAAACCAGAATCATGGAACAAATTTGGTTTTATATTGGGGTTGTCTTCTAAGGAACCCATTTACATATTAAGAACATTAATGAAAATAATTACAAATAGTTTTTTATCGACTTAGAGGATGTTTATGAAAGAATTTCTAAATTGATAATGTAGGGGACTTTGGAGAAGAAACGAGCCTTTAGTGGCCATGCAGTGTCTAGAACGAATATGAAAGCCATAATTATGAACCACCACCGTATGAACCAGCGGGGGAGAAAACAGACTATCAATGATCAATAGTAACTCACCTTTTTCTGCTAGTTATGAATGGAATTGTAAGGCATACAACTAGAGAAAGGATTAGGTGCTAAAGTGTACGTGTGGAAAGAAAAACTGAAATCTAAGGCTTTTAAAATTACTGGGTTGAAAACAAATACAGAAAACAGGGCATATGAATTGTAACTTCAACCATAAGTCAAAGAGAGACGAGCAAATACATGTAAATGAACAATAGAGACATAAAAGTGATAGAATTTAGTATTTTGGATCATTTATTCATTTATCACGATGTACATAATTAAAACATGGTGGGTGAAATTGAGGGTACTTCTGAAGTACTTTGTGATTGTAGGATACCTTTAACATTGAAAGACTAATTTCTATAAATGACTAATTCTATAATAAAATGCAAGGTTGTGAAAAACGTTAGGCGCTAGGCGGGCGTCTAGTCCGCCTAGATGACTGTCTAAGCGGCTGCCTAGATGTAGGCGGTTCAAAAGATATTAAAAAAAAATTCAAAAAAACCTAATGAAAATTGCATAAAAAGTCCATAAAAATCCATAACACGCATAGTCGGGTCGGGCGTCGAGGGGACTAGGCGGGCGCCAAGGCGGGTATCGGACGGACACCAGCCGCCTAGCGCCTAGACGGCCGTCTTTTAGAACAGTGATAAAATGTTACAAGACAAAGCATGTTTTGTGGATCGAGTGTTGGATAATCAAAAAACATGTCCAAAAAATTAGCATAGTTGAAATATGAATGCTAAGATGACAAGCGGTGCATTAAAATATAGAATAAAAAATGAATGTTTTCACAAAAGTTGGAGGGTGACACCAATGAGGACAAGATGAAATCAGCTTTTGGTGGTTTGGACGTGAAACATCAACCAATAGATGCTCTTTACTCGAGTAAGAATCTAAACGATAGTAGTTAAAGGAACTACTAAAACTAGAATAGGCCTAAACCAACTATGACTAGAATAAGCCTAAATCAAACATGGATTCAAGTTCTAGAAAGGACAAGGTTTTTTGTTAGTGTTACAAAGGATATGACCTTTAATAGCGTTGAATCTAAGAAAATGATTCAACCCCCATATGTGTCAACAAGCACTGACCAAAGTAGTCAAGTATTGAAGACATTGGGACTATAGAAACCATGTAGGTGGTTTGAATCCCCATGGACGAATTATGTGCCCGATTAAACAGTGGGAATAAACCAATATATCAAGGTAATCGCCGATATAGAGAGGATTGTGGAACTGACGGTCAATCAAAATAGAACATGCAATAGAGATATTCCCTAGCAATGGATTAAGGATGGATGAATTAGATGCATAAAAATCAAGAATTGGCATGCAAAGGAACAAACCCAAGTCTAGGCCAAGCAGTTTGATATAATAAAAACCCCACGTAGGAGTGATATATATATATATATATATATATATATATAACAACCAACCAATCTGGCAAGCGACCACAAAGGCAATAATTATTGCCGACAATGAATACTAGACTTCCCCTAGCTGATGATATCTCTCCCTCCATCCTCAGTTAGTCTATTTCCTATTGATTCTCTCTCCTGACCACCCATCTATACTTCACCCTCGAACAAGGAAACCGTTGTTATCATTGTTGAATCTCTCTCTGTCTCTCTGATATATGTCAAAACCTGTCCCAGTGATCAGGTTGCAGTTCTGATTGGTTAAAAACTCGATAGGTAGGTAGATCATCAAGGAGCATGAAGCAGAGGGCAAATAAAGATTAGTTGAAATAAAAAAAGTGGGGAAAGAGCTTAATGCTTAAGAACATTGCAGTGATGGTCGTCATGCACTTGCAAGAGAAGTTTAAGGGTGGAAGGCAGAGTTAGGGTGGCTAGGGGGAAGAGGAAGATAACCTTAAATAATCACTGTTAATTAATTATTAGAGCAATTAGCTCCTTTGTGTCACAATGTTGTGACATTAGGTTCTTTGGCTTAATCTGTCACAAAAATAGATGTGATCCATACATCTGCATCCTCTTCCTTTAGATTCTATTGAAGTTCACAGAGAGTTAAAACACTAAACTTCAAGACCAGAAAGCTAAATCCACCTACCCACCAACTGCCCTGTTGGTTCTATGGTGCGGCTTCCTCTTTCTCAAAGAGTACTATCTTAGGAACTTATAACTACCACAAAGAGGATGTCAAGTTGACAACCAGAATCCAAACTTTGCCAATTCTTTTTATCTTACAAATTATGGAGTAAGCCTTTGATGATATTAATCCTTGTTAGTTTGTTTATCATAATAAGGGTAACTTAGTCAAATAAATCAATCAGTGTCACATAAAATCTGAGCAAAGTAGGTGAAAGCAAGAATGGATGTGCAAGAGCATTAACATCCTAGTATCCTTTTCTGAAAATGATAGCGGTCAATCGGCACCACAACAAATTTTAAGGGAGCTTCAGAACAAGTTTTCCTATTTTAAATAATCGAGACAAAAATAACTAAGAATGTATCACATAAAAAAAAATGTATGCTCCATGAATCTCAACAAAAATGAATTTGCACAACCATATTCCAGAACTTAGTTGCATGAACACTTTGTGGCACATTCAAGAAGACCCAATCGAATAAATGAATGAAGGATTATCAATGTTTAATACCTGATTGAGCAAACTAAAATGGTCTCCCTCCCTGAATTGTGATCTTAAAACTACCTCATATCCATCAGCAGTCCTGCCAGAAGCGACAGTGGAAGGGTTTTGTGATAAAGATCCAGGAATGTTAGCTGATACACCTAAACCTCCATAGCCCAAGGCAGCAGGGAGAGACAGAGGCAACCCATTTAAAGAGTCATATTTATACTGTGGGAATGAATATTGCATCCCAGCACTCTGAAGTGCAGCTGGAGACTGGTGGAAGGCAGTCCTGCCTGAAAATTGCATAGAAGGTATGCTCTGAGGAAGTACGGGATAGCTAATCAGATTGGGAAAAGGTCCACGAGATTGACTTGGTTGAGAGTAAGGATGACCACGTAGATTTTGTGGAAATGCCGGCCCCGTTGCAATAGCTGTGCTGGAAACAATTGGAGGAGGTGGCCGCAGCGTAGAGAACAAACCTGGATTCAAGGCCTGCAAAAGACAACTATTAGAAAATGAACACAGACAAGAGACAATTAGCTTGGACCCTAGCAAAGATGGGAGTTGTTCTAAGTAACTGCTGCCTCTTGCCCTTGAAAATTATAAAATGACACGAGCAGGACATGGACATGGTTTCAAAGCATACAAAGCCTAGAAATGCGGATCTCTGCACCACATCCTACAATGATTCATCATCATAACCTAGCCTCCTCTCATCAGATGTCTACAATGATTATATTCCTATATAATAACTACATTCGAACTTCTATGCATGGAAACAGGAAAGTATATACTTGACATACGCTTACTATCGTAAAAAAGACAAACCCATTTCTTTGGGATGACAAGAGAAACTCATTTCTTAAATTATCGTAAAATAGAACTTAGGAACAATCTATGGCTAGTTCTGCTGCTCTGATATCCAGATGTTTAGGTGGAAACTTAAGATGAATGTAATTTATGATAAACAATAAATTGAGGTTGCCACATTGCCCTTCTATGATATGAGGTACACAGAGCTGCCGCTCATGATGAAGTAAAATGTGTGCCTGACACAGAAGAGTTTCAAACTCTAGCTATGGAGACAAATACTTCCTAAATATGGAATGAAATTATGAGAGAATCAATATGACCATCAACATATAAGCATCCTGGTGTCAGCTTCTATACAAATGCATGTTTGGATACTCTTCAAATATGTTGTTCATAAAATTAGAACTGCATTTCATATTAATTGAGGCTTTTAGCAAACATATGCATGGATTCTTCTTGCTTCACTCTTTCTTTCCTTTTCCTTTTAAATTATTTTTTTGATTCAGCAGCAGAATGCAGTTTTGCTAGCCAAAGAAAAACCATGTGATATCCTAGGTAACTTCACTAAAGTTTACAACAAGTCACCCACCTCAAGAACAGAAATGCAGCTACTCTAGGAAAAGAAATTCCAGTGTTTCATCTTGTAGACAGATTGGTTAGCCATTTAATTTGTTAAGATGGGTGATTGGCAATACATTGAAAGATAGAAGAAATGAGTGTGTTTGTGGGAAGTTGGAGGTGGTGCCAATTGAATACAAGATATGAAAAAAATCATCTTAGGTGGTTTGAAGAACATATGCAACTCAAAACAATTTATGCTGCACGGGCACGAGAAAATGGTATTTGTATATGTATTGTGCTTGTATTTGTGCAACATAGATGACTACCTATTACCTATTTGAAACTGTTTGTATCCCGTATCTGTATCCATGTCCGTAGTTGTGCAACATAGAGACTAATAGATGCACCAATAAGGAAGTCATAAGATAGTAGTCAAAGGAGCAACTAGGACAAGAGGTAGTAGGTCTAAACGAATACGGATTGAAGTTTTAAAAAAGAACATGGATTTTGTTAGTGTTAAAGAGGGCATATGGCCCTTAACAGAACTGAATGGATGAGAAGGATTCAAACAACGGACCCCAAGCATTTGGGATAAAGAGCTTTGGTGCTGGTGGTGTTGTAGATTGCTAAGATAAGAACAGGGGATCTAACTCTGGAACAGTTTGACAAGTCCGGGCCAACACACTACAAGGAAATGATCGCTATAAAATTGTTGCATACAAGTCTGCAGTAAGATCTTAAACATGACAAACATAAACTATATGCATACAAGTGAACAGAATATGGGCAGCCAGTGTATTCTACTAGCTAGATCAGCATCTTATGCAGCACTCCATAGGAGAGAGCTCATACTGTCAAAAACATGTGAAAGTAAAGAACTTTTGAACTACACGTACAAGACAAGTAAATAGATGAACAAAAGAATTGAATGAATACCAGTAAATTAGTGATTGGGGAAATATTTTGCACTTCCGAACTTGCTTCCACATCACTTGCTGGAAAAATCCTAGGGATGAAAGACATCTCGTGATGAAGTCTATGTACAGTATCGAATGTCTCATCTCTGGTAACCTCAGGTTTTGAAACTGAAGACATATCATCATTCCTAGAACTTGTGACCCTTTCTGGAGCAACATTGTTATCTAGTGCATTCCATAAATGGTCATTCTTGTCGTATGGGCTCCTACAAACAACTTTATACTGTAAGACCTACAGACAATTTTATAGTCAGACCCTGTAAAAGAATAACATACAAGGAAATAACAAAGAAAGTACCTATCACCAGATTGATAGGTATTTTCTCTGATGACCTCAGGTTTTGAAACTGAAGCCATATCATCATTCCTAGAACTTGTGACTCTTCCTAGAGCAAGAATGTTATCTAGTCCACACCCTAAATGGTCCTTGTTGTAGTACTCCGGTTTCCTACAAACAATTTTTATACTGTTAGTCCTAAAAATAATTATATTGTTAGACCGAATGTAAAAGAACAACATCAAACATAAGTACATAATAGAGAGTACCTATCACCAGATTGATATGTTGGTGATACATTTTCAGACACTACCACTGGTGCTTCATTATTTTCAAGCAGGTTAGATGTTGTAACAACAGAAAAGGAAGCTCCAGCGGACCCAAAAGTACCAAAACTCAAATGTGCGCAGTCTGCATTAGTAACTTGAAGGTGATGAGGAATAACTACAGCAGGGTTTTCTTCTGCAGGTGTTGCACCTTGCTCTTCTTGGACAAAGTTTAAATGCTGGAAATTAGTAACAGCTGATGATAACACTTCATCCAGATCTTTAGCTGAATCAACATGGAAATCAGGAATAAGGTAAATGCCAGCATGGGGAATGAAATTAACTTTGGAATATACTGAATTGAACGATCTTTACCACATTGTATTAAAATAAAAAAAAATCAATAAATTCTACAGAAATAGAAGGTCACTCCACCAATATTCTAAGGCCTAAAGTATGCAATAGTATGGAAACCACCAAAAACAGTAGATTATATGAAAATGCACGAGTAAAACCAGATGTTTTGGCATCTATAGATAAAATTTTCATTCTCTTTTTGACAAATAAGAAGAGCACATTAGAGGAACAATAATCATGTAATGAGCCCTTGGTTCATCGTTCCAAAGCCTTTCCAAGTAGTTAGCTGAATCAGAAAGCCATGCGTACAGAAATATATATCTAATTCATGTAAATACTTGCAAGCTACTTCCTATAAGATAAAGACTCCATATCCTCAACTAGTAGCACACATTACAGCAATTATCACCGAGAAATTTGGACAATGAAAAGAATCTCATTTCATATATGAACAGCTACCTTCAAGCTGCTCAGAAGTATGGTTTTGCGAATTATGAGAATAGGTATCCTCAAATGATCCATGATCAAGACCTGATATGCAATCTGAATTTTCCACCTGCAGTTGTTCGTCAGATATTCTCAGCTCTGTTTGTAGATTTTCCCCATCGATGGCACCTCGTAAACTTCCAGTATCATCTACATGTGGGATTAAATCCAAACCAGTCCCACCAGCATGTAAAGTAGATGATGCAGGTAAATCAAGGTAGATGGCAGAAGAATCAGATCCAGATGTATCTGAGACAATTGTGCCAAATCCTTCAGATGGCCTATCAACTGCAGAACATTGCTCCAGAGATTTATTCTGGTTGGCAACGGTGCTCAGCACACGAGAGACCTCCATAGACTTTAAGACAGGAAACTGAGAAGAATGTAGTCCCGGACATGATTTTGTTGGAGCAGTGGTTGCAGGAATGTTGGAAGGCTTTCGTTGAGGCCGACCCATCTTCACAATATCGGCCAATGAAAGTTGGCCCGGCAATCCCGACCAGTTGTGCTCATATATTGATGAAGGTTGTGATGGTGAAGAGAGATCAAATTGTCGTGGTGCATGGACTGTACTTCTCTTGGAATCATGATCACTGCACAACAAAATAACATGAAACTCTGTGAAACGTGAATGTAAGGCTATTCCAAATATTACAAGCCAGAAGCGGAAGGGGCAGGGGAGCAGGACTATTTAAAAGAGTATTAAGTTGGGAATGTGCTCTAATAAAAAATTTATGTTTATTAATTATTGTTATCAAAATTGATAGATATCTTAAAATTTATTAGAACTTTATGTTTATTAATTATTGTTATCAAAATTTATAGATATCTTAAAATTTATTAGAATTTATATAGTTCAGTTTAAAGTTATAGAGAGATTATTCACATGGTAATTTTTATGATGTCAAGGTAAGTAATCATTTGCTTCTTGTTACTTTGATGAACGCATTAAAAAAAAATCCATTTTTTTCCAAAATGTATGCCATCTTTTAAAATTATGGTCATGTCATGGGAAACGCTGATGTCGCCTGGAAAATAGCTCCCGTCATCAAGGAAACGAGCTCCCAAATAAGAACCGCTGAATCGAGGTTCTTACTGAGATTCGTTGACCTCCTAGGAGTTTCTAGGATCCTACGACTACGAACCCTTTCGTCGGTCCTACGACTACGAACCCTTTCTGTCCTAAGACTACTAACAGATCTTGTTCAGACAGTTCAACCAACTATTTGCTTGTTGCAACAATCAAGAGATCGATGCGCAGCTGGCCTCCTGCTTTCTTGCGGGTCATGGGGTCGACATCTACAAGAAGATCAACTTGCTACCGGTGGTCCAAGTCAGTCAGACTTGTAACCTTCCGGTGAGAGCCGACGACCAATTGATGAGTTTGTCCCAATCTCCCGCAAGCTCGATCGTCCCCGCTGAACGTGAATCACCACGTTGCAGCGCTCCCGCAGAACAATCGTTCTCATCGGGACGTGATGTCGTACGAGCCTGGAGTTACGCTCGCACAAGGCGATGTTGTCAAACATCAAAGTTATCATCGAAACGAACAAGTTGCAACGAAAGTCAAGTATTGTGTTATGTCACGCCCCGATCCCGAAGGTCTCCCGACCAACGCCCCCGCCGGACGCGAATCACCGCGTCTCGGCGCTCCCGCGGGACGTATAGTCGTTTGCCACAGGGACGTGATGCCGTGCGAGCCTGGAGTTGCGTCCGCACAAGGCAACATCGTTAAAGTTTGGCTATCATCACATCTATCGAGTAAGCAGTGGAGGGACATTGTTGCAAGCATTTATCCATATGAGTATACGGGACAAATCGAGGCATCGAGTTCTCTGAATACAATGGCATCGTTCCATACATTATGCCCCTCTATACGAAAGCAGCTCAAGGCAATCGAAACCAAATTTCCGGATTTTGGGGATGAGGCACGCCTATCGCTTCCTCGGACGATCCAGTACCTGCAAGCAAGTAAACTGTTGGTGGGTCAGCACTTTTATAAGTACTCGTGAGTACAAACAACTAAACAGAAGTAACATTCACTAAAAACAACACTAAGTAATCATGTTATAAAATATTACATTACTAGTGATCTTTCTAGTTTTACCTATGTTTGTTACATGCAGCACAAGAACGGAGTCATATTATTTCTTTTGGAAACATCTTTAAAAACATAGTTCGTTTGATATAAGCAAGCAGGCAAGACAAGCCGATTGTTCTATTATCAGGGTGTGCGCAGCGTGTCTCGTGAGCTATACTCAAAGACTCTAGGGGCAATGCATCATCTAGGAACTATCCTCTATCAAGCCAACACAATAAACTATCTATATGATTTTCAGTCCCCGAAAAACTCAGGATAGGTAGCGGTAATCCAGCTAACCAATGACTCATTTATCTGATGCTATTAGCAACTGTGACTCATGGTTGCTTTCCACTATCGTTGTAGTGGTCGTGACCAAGATTCAGCTCTTCTCCAATAGCCATTGTTCGACCGATGCGAATGCATGAAACACTATCAGATAAACTCTAGGATGCAGACGAGATGAACCAGCAGACCATCTATCTCCGTGCGGACTAGCGGCCCTCTCTGAACAAGTTCAAGCACGATATGGTTCTCTCGAAACACAAGCGATAGTGAAACATGTTCAAGCAAACTCTCTTACTCTTAGACAAGCGTTTCAGGTTCTCTAGTTAAGCAGACAGGTTTGTTTCAAAGACAAGCTATGTGAGTTCTCTTATTAAGCATGCAAAGGCATATTCTATCATTCTTCTTAAGCAAACAAGCATTCAAAAACTCAGATTCATTATTAAGGCGTGTAAGAATCAGAGAACGAAGTTCTGCCCACTCACCTTGACCAGTCATCTCCTGCTTCAACAAGCTCTTAAGGAAGATATCATTTTTGAGTCAGCAAATCAATATCTCTTATACATAGTGCCGACGCAAAGCGGGACACTACATACTTACCCACCAATAAAAAGTTTCGTCCTCGAAACTTCAAGGAGAAACTTTTCGATATTCCGAGCAGCGATAGTCCTCATCCCTCGCCATCCTCAATCAAAAACTCTAGCAAAACACAAGCACGAAAGCACAACTCTCAAGCAACCAATCAAATCCAGAAACTTTTGCACAACTTTGAGAATATCTATGGACTTATTGTATGGAACGCTCTATTGCAATACAATATCGAGCACATCTCAGAGTCGTAGCAACGGAATAGACAAAATGATCGAGTCGCTCTGATACCATTATGTCACGCCCCGATCCCGAAGGTCTCCCGACCAACGCCTCCGTCGGACGCAAATCACCGCGCCTCGGCACTCCCGCGGGGCGTATAATCGTTTGCCACCGGGACGTGATGCCGTGCGAGCCTGGGGTTGCACCCGCACAAGACAACATCGTTAAAGTTTGGCTATCATCGCATCTATCGAGTAAGCAGCGGAGGGACATTGTTGCAAGCATTTATCCATCTGAGTATACGGAACAAATCGAGGCATCAGGTTCTCTGAATACAATGGCATCGTTCCATACATTATGTCCCTCTATACGAAAGCAGCTCAAGGCAATCGAAACCAGATTTCCGGGTCTTGGGAATGAGGCACGTTTGTCGCTTCCTCAGACGATCCAGTACCTGCAAGCAAGTAAACTGTTGGTGGGTCAGCACTTTTATAAATACTGGTGAGTATAAACAACTGGACAGAAGTAACATTCACTAAAACCAACACTAATAATCATGTTATAAAATATTACATTACTAGTGATCTTTCTAATTTTACCTATGTTCGTTACATGCAGCACAAAAATTGAGTCATATTACTTCTTTTGGAAACATCTTTAGAAACAGAGTTCATGTTTGATATAAGCAAACAGGCAAGACAAGCCGATTGTTCTATTACCAGGGTGTGCACAGCGTGTCTCGTGAGCTATACTCAAAGACTCTAGGGACAATGCACCATCTAGGAACTATCCCCTATCAAGCCGACACAATGAACTATCTATATGCTTTTCGGTCCCCGAGAAACTCAGGACCGGTAGCGGTAATCCAGCTAACCAATGACTCATTTATCTGATGCTATTAGCAACTGTGACTCATGGTTGCTTTCCACTATCGATGTAGCAGCCGTGACCAAGGTTCAGCTCTTTACCAATAGCCATTGTTCGACCGATGCGAATGCATGAAACACTATCAGATAAACTCTAGGATGCAGATGAGATGAACCAGCAGACCATCTATCTCTGTGCGGACTAGCCGCCCTCTCTGAACAAGTTCAAGCACGATATGGTTCTCTCGAAACACAAGCGATAGTGAAACATGTTCAAGCAAACTCTCTTACTCTTAGACAAGCGTTTCAGGTTCTCTAGTTAAGCAGACAGGTTCGTTTCAAAGACAAGCTATGTAAGTTCTCTTATTAAGCATGCAAAGGCAGATTCTATCATTCTTCTTAAGCAAATAAGCATTCAAAAACTCAGATTCATTATTAAGGCGTGCAAGAATCAGAGAACGAAGTTCTGCCCACTCACCTTGATCAGTCATCTCCTGCTTCAGCAAGGAGCTCTTAAGGAAGATATCATTTTTGAGTCAGCAAATCGATATCTCTTGTACATAGTGCCGACGTGGAGCGGGGCACTACAGTCCAAACCTACCTGACCTTACTAGGCATCCCCAGAATCAGACAAGGAAAATAAGGAAATCAACAGCTCTAGTAGACTGATGAAGTGAACATTTAACAGAAGAGAATATCAGCATACATATCTGCAGACAGCAACCAACAATTACTACTAGCAAAGAAATGAACCAACTCTTTCCAAAGATATATTTCAGCAACAAAATGGATATTCCATGTTTGTCTGAATGTAGCCCTAACAGAAGTATTTATGATCTGCACCGGAAAATGTAGTGAGATAATATGTCCAAGCAGATGACACAGCTTCCAATAACTGAGAAGATGTGACAATTAGAGATGAAACTAAATTGGAATTCAGATACAAAAGCAGAGCAGATCGAGCTAAGAGGTTAGAAGCAAGGTTATCTAGAAAACGGAATGCTCCGGTACGGGGAACGAGAATGAGGAGGTGGTACGATAGGGGACTCGGTACACGGTATATTGGGGTAGAGTGCTTCGTAACGCTTATCCGAAACACGGTATAATGAACCAGAATGTGGCACTTTGAATCGGGACATATTAACAATTTTTTTTATTTTTAGGGGCACATATGAAGATCAACCCCCCCTTAAAACGCCTAAGCTCCCTATAAGGGGCCTGCTCTCCCTCTTCCCTTCCCTAAGTAGAATGGGATTTGTCAAAAAAGGAAAAAAGAAAAAAGAAAAAAATTAAAGCTCGCATCTTTCTTCTCATAATATATTATACAATAAAATTAAAACCAATTAAGTTAATTATTTACAAACTTCTTAGCAATATTGTTTTTTTTTTTCAAAAAAAATACAAAGTTATTGTCTCTTAAATTTCTATTAACTAAAAGAACTACATCTTCTTTAGGTCACCGCAACATGGAAACCACGTTATAGTTCGCCGGCGAATCACATTCTGGTATGTGAGAACCTGTACATGGTTAGCCACCCATATGGTGAATTCCGGTAACCTAGGTAAGATTTAACGATTAGGCATGAAGAAAAATTAGGAGTTAAGAGTACAATCAGTTATGTACCCATCTCAAACTCTTCGGGATTGAAGAACAAGATATCAACAGGAAAGAGTATACTAACCATCCAGCTGGGGCTTAATGTAGGAGAGGCAATACCCACCTTCTAAGACTGTTGATCAAGATTCAAGAATGATGGTAAGTTACATTGTGAGTACACATGATGGTCTGTGGCCCTAAGACAGAAATGCTAAGTGATTATGCAGCTAACCCAGCATCTGCATGTACCTCACAGGTTTTGTTGAAGAAAACAACATATGTATATAACTTAACCATGGGTATCAATTATCAAAGAGAAATCCAATGTCCATCAAAATCCGATGTCTGTGCAGGCTGTTTCTCAATACGTACGCTCACAATGATCAAGGACAGTCTTACCAATGTGATGTAGCCTACAGCTTTTGTCAATTGTCATACAATGGAATGGAGAAATTAAGTTAATGCAGTTACGGTTAGGGTTTCATAAAATTCATGCTTGTCATCAACATTTGTGCAAGGTACAATATATGATAATGTGGCCAGTGATGATTTAGAGTGAGATAAATGACTGGGCATACAAATACCAATGTGAAATGAAGAATATATGGTTAAATGCTTAGGAAAAGGAAGTACATTAGAACTACATATGAAAATGTAAAATAAGAATGTACCGAAATACTATAAAATGTCAAAAGAAAATTAGAAGATAGAAAGAGAAAGAATTGGAATGGAGGAGGGTACCTTGTCCAAGAAAAATTTCTAACCAATGTACAATTCAAGGATTCAGATATTACAAAAGAAAAGGAGAGATTAAAAAAAATCTCTAAGAGAAGGAAAATGCAAGAAAGTAAAAATAATCATCAACAACATCATCCAAGCCTTCTCCCATCAGAATGGGATCGGCTATGGAGCATAAGAAAGCTCCATAAAAGAATTGACAAAAATTTTATCACCTGTTGTTGACTTCATGCAACCTTTTATGAAGAAAGTATAAAACATAGAAGATTCATATTTCTGTCTAGTCGAAAGAGTACATCAGAAGAACATACGAAGAATTTCATCATTTGCAAAAGCACAAGATTCATTTCAAATCATGGCAGTACTGTACTGACCTCAGCAGTGTTATGCTGCAGTTGCTATTAGTTGCTGCATATCCAAAGTTTGATGAAGTAGGAGCAACACTTGTCTCGTTTTCTTTCTTTATTTCAGGTTTACCACGAGGAAATCCATTATCTAACCAGAAACAAAGTACAAATTAACAGGTAAATGGATCTAGAAATGACATTATAAATACAAATACAAGAATAGAAATGAGAAGTTATCAAATTATCACACCATTATAGCCATTTTGAACAGTACTACGTCCGCCACGATCAGCACCACCAACCAGTCCACAACCTGAAATGCTGCTTACCCTTTGGGACCTGGATTCTGCAGTCCCTTTGGGCTAAACAGAAGTAAATTTTAGAAACAATGTTTAACTTCTGCAATTAAACTGATGACACAATGTTGTTTCGTCCCAGAGTCATGGAGACACAAAAATAGAACCAATAAAAAGATAGAGCATGATGAGAGCAAACTAATATAATAACAAAGAGCAAATGAGACGAGACGGAAATAAAGGTCTCAAATAATGTTATACGCTTCTTTATGGACAATAAACCAACCTAGTCATTCACTGAACTGAATCCAGCGAGTTAAAGTACAAATTGAAGTAAAAGAAAATGTATAAGATGGTATCAAATCATTTTGCTCCAAAATGGACTAAGATCCTATTAAAATAAAATTGATCAAAGTTGAAGTTCTTTTCACATCACAATCTTTCATTCCAAAATAACTAAAATAGTTTCATTTTTTTAACAAAGTTACACGGTACAGTGAGTTCTTAATACCAATACCACTTTCAACTCATGAATTTAACAATGAATATGTTAATTCGGAATCATTTACGACTGAGCACATACTGGGAAAGACAGGCAATGCCACAAAAGCATTCCTTCATAGTTGATCCAATGCTTTGAATACTTTTTGTATGCCATATAACTGTTAAATCAGCTCAGATAATTTAAAAGGATTGTTTATTTAAGTCGTAAATAGATTAGGATTAGTTACCTAGTGTGTAAGAAATATTGGATGCTAAGGTTTGTTTTAAGGTTTAAGTTTAAGGCTATAAAATAGGTGCCTCTTTTGATAAAAGAGAGAAAAGATGTAGGGTTTTGGGTATTTTTGAGTGTTTAGTGAGGATTATGAGAGATTTAAGCATATTACTTACTTTATTTATGATTACTGAGTCTTGGGTTGGGGATTTTATTATATTATTTGATTTTGTTTTCTTTTCATTGCCTCATCTTTGTCGTAACAGCAACTTGGTGAATGACCAAGCATATTGCAGAACAAAGTGGATCTTATGTAAAGTGAGGACTCAAAACAAAATTTTAACTGAAGCAACTCTTATGACTGAGCTTTTGATGGATACAATGTAAGAAGTCATCCCCACAGTTTGTACAATCCTCCGTATGCCCATATGATCCAAAAAGGTGATCTCTTCCCTCACACTGATGCTTCAAGAAATGAGCAGCTTTGGAATTATTTGTATCGAAATGAACTTACACGTCATAAATTTCAATTTCTAAGGATAAAACACTAACCTCCTTTTTCTTTTCGCGCTTGCTCTTCACCTCATGAAAAGTATCTGCACAGTGACGAACATTATATTGCATTTAGAAATTTCTTCAGTATAAACTTTTAGGTGCATGACCTAGAAAATATGAACTAAACAAATGCACCAAGCCACATCATATATACACATGATCCACTTTGGATTAAAATGGTGCAGGAGCTTCTGTGTAAAAGAATTCCAAGTCACCGGATATGAACTGGACATGACATGATACGGACACGGAGACAATAACATGGAACCAATATCAGTGTATACTAGTTTCTTTGAAGGGTCTCTATGGTGCCCAATTGTGTCTGCAAGAAACACCACCACTCATCTTGTAGCTAATCCATGTCAAGCATCAAGATCAATTGGTGTCAGTTTCAACTTTCTAGTCCATACAACAAGAAGGCCTTCATCCCAAAAAATATATATATATATGGGGTCAGCTATTTGAATCCTCTTCTTCCCTCCATTCAGCTCTCCATTAAAGGCCATGTCTGTTGTAACATAAACAAAAACTTTATACCTTTGTTACAGCCTCAATCCAAGTCCATTAGGGTGCATATCCTAACTCTAATAGATCATTTACCAAGTATCTTGTTGCATCTCCTAGCGGGTGCATCTATTCGTCTACATTGCACTCCGAACCATTTTATAGGGTTTCTCTCATCTTATCAAGAATTGGTGCCAACCTCCAACTTCCCACAAAATGCTCATTTCCAAAGCATCCATCCATCAATTTATCCACTACCCAAACCCAAAAAGAAAAAAACTCAAAACTTTGTGCACGAATAAAAACTTAAAGAAACAAACTGGGTCAGTTTCAAGAACACTAATACTTTACATCAAAGGAACCATATTTCTCCTTCTAGAAAGATACGAACACAGACAAACAAAAACTCCAGAAAAACACAAAAAAAGTGTCAGTTCCAACCCGCCAATACATTGCTACAAACATTCAAGAAACCATCTTTTCCCATTATTTTGAAGATAAGAGCGTTTACAAACCAAAATTACTCAGAAGACCTTCAAGAATAAAAATGGTTGGGTTTAAAGAGCACTACAGAAACCCTACGAGAACCTACAAACAAAAAGTAAAAAGGTCGGTGTCGAAAGCACCAATACGTCAATGCCGACATTCAAGAAACCATTTCCCCCCATTAGTTGACGATATGAGCATCTACAGACCAAAATAAATCAGAAAATCTTCAATAACTAATATATAGCTACCAACATTAAAAAAACCATTTGTTCCCCAATTATTTGACGATATGAGCATCTACAAACCAAAATTAATCAGAAAATCTTCAAGAACTAATATATCGCTACCAACATTCAAGAAAACCAACGTTTCCTTCATTTACATGAAGATCAAAGAGGGAGGGTTCTTGGAGAACCTAGGTAGAGGAGTCGCTGGACCGCTTGATCGGGATCCATGTCGCAGTCCTTGAGAGTGGCGTAGATGTCCTGCTCGCTGCAGCTCACGATCTCCTTCAGGTTCGAGACCATCTCCCGTGCCGCCGGCGGGATCGAAAGACCCGTAGTCGCTCCGTTCCTCTTTTTCTTCCCGCCACTTTCCATCAATCTCTCTCTCTTTTTATCAATTCCAAAAAGAGGGTTTTTGGTTCAAGAGAGAGAGAAGCAGAAGAATAAGAAGAGAGAGAGAGAGAGAGAGAGAGAGGACTATTTATTTATTATGGTGGCGTGGGGGAGAGCGAATCGGATTGGGTCGCAAAGGTGTAGAAAATAATTCCGCCACTAAGTGTACATTTAGTCGACGTTTTGGACAAAAACTCGTGAGGACTATTTATTTATGATGGTGGCGTGGGGGAGAGCGGATCGAATTGGGTCGCAAAAGGTGTAGAAAATAATCCCGCCACTACGTGTACATTTAGTCGACGTTTTGGGCAAAAACTCGTGAGGACTATTTATTTATGATGGTGGCGTGGGGGAGAGCGGATCGGATTGGGTCGCAAAGGTGTAGAAAATAATTCCGCCACTACGTGTACGTTTAGTCGGAGTTTTTGGCAAAAACTCGTGAGACGTGTCGTTCGAGTGATAGGGTTGGATCACGGATCCATAACCAAGAGCAAAAACTCGTGAGACGTCCACACCCTCTCAAACCACCTCCCCACCCCACTTTTATTTCTCTCTCCCTCCATTCCCAAACAATGACACACCTCCCCTCGTCCTCGACGCCGATGCTGACAATACGGGCATCGGATTGCCGCCGCAGAACTTCACGGTGATCTTCAACACGGGCAGCTCCAACCTCCGGGTCCCCTCCTCCGAGTGCTACTTCTCGGTGAGTCGGTGCAATGCCGATATTTATGTTTCTCTTTTTTGTGTTGTTAGGATTTTTGGATGTTGTAAACAGAATAGTACCTTTTTTTTTTACTTTTCTTCGAATCAATATGTTTGTTTTAGTTATTTCTCGTTATAGGGCAATGGCTAAATAACGAGAATAAAATGAAGGAGAGGAGGAAATAGTGCTAGGAAACACGAATAATCAGAAAATGTGAGACATGTCGTGTCAGACACTTATTAGATGACATGTCGTATCACGTGTCCTTATTGTGCGATGTCGTATCCATGGTCCATGCAACATAGAAATAGCAAAACTTATTTAGGAAAAATATACAACACTTTATTGTGGTGTCATTATTCAAATGACATGCATGCTCAAAATGACAATTGGTGCTGAAGTCAGACCGACCAACAGAGAAGAGAATATAGATCATCATAAAAATATAAAGCTTATTTTCAACAAGTACCCTCAACTATTTAAGTTTTCCAACTTGATGCCTTATATTTTAATATCAGAAAAAAAATCTCATAGGGGAGAACTTTCGAAAATGAGCACATAACATGAGAAGTTTGGGATAATTACGGATGAAGGGATGGGAGGCGCCAACTTAGTTGGTATTTTACGCCATAGAAGAGGGGGTGCCAACTCAGTTGATGCATTCATTAGGGAAGGCGTCAAATCAGTTCAACTCAGTTGGCACTATCTTCTAGGAAGATAACGCCAACTTAGTTGGCACCATGCAAAAAAAATTTAAATAATCGTTTTTGACCGTTGATAAGTTTTTTTTTTAAAAAGTGATTGTTGAGAAGTGAAGACCCAATGACTATATTTGATAGGTTTATCTCTATCTCTACTCTTATAATGGGGCATGGAAACGGCTCAAAATTGAGTCGTCTAAGCCGTTTGTAAATACTCCACTAACTTTTTTTTAATAACTAATTATTTAACTACCTAATATTATTTATTTACAACTAAATAATTCTAACTCAAGTGTCTAAGATGTGAGGCATTTTTCTTGGTTGCTTGAGTTTGATTCCTAGGAATGACAATAATTATAATAATTTTATATTTAAATTTTTTAATAATTTTTTTACGCACGTGTAATGCACATGCACGTTACTAGTAAGGAAGTAGAGTGAGAGCTAGCTTCCATTCATTACTCTCTCCTTCGCTATTTTTTTGCTCTTCTCACATAATAGAAGCTCACTCTCCCTCACTATTCTCCTATTCTCCTCTTCTCTTCTACATAAGCTCTATTTTTCTACATAGAAGATCTTCATCCAGAAACTATACAAAAACTTTATTTGTCATGCATCAAAGCCTTAAAAGTAGTATGCTCGCATGGAGGTACAGTAACTAGACTATCTTATGAAGGAGGTTTTACCCAACTTTTTAACTTATCGGAATATTATGCTAGAAAATACCCAATTTTATTATTGAACATTTTTCTATCGGATATGAATTTATATTAAGGAACGTTTTTGCTTCTAAATATTTATTATTAGATGGTGACGAAGCATGAATTTTTGTTCTTGAAGTTAATTGATAAATATTTATGTTACTCAAGCATCACCAACATTTAATAATATAACTAGTCAACATACTTCTATCACAATTATGTTAATATTGGTTATGTGAAAAATATGTAACTAACACAATTTAATTTAGAAAAATTATATGTCCACCAAATAATAAACTAGATATGTGGTTATTATGTTCCTGGATAATTGTGTCAATAGTCCCCATCTGGAATATGTCCGTAGTTTTGGCTACTTATCTATAAAAAGGTTGTTTGATATTTTAGAGTTACGTGTAGGGTTAGTGTTATGGTTAGTATCAGAGTTGGGGTTTCTAGGTCAGGGTTATGGTTATGGTTAATGTTAGGGTTAGGTTTTAGCATTATGGTTGGGCTTTCTTGGTTAGGGTTAGGGTTAGTGTTCTTGTCATGACCCACACCCGATACAAGGGCACGGGTACGTGGTTATGTCCAACCTACGCCGCAGCATCGGCTGTAGAACGTTGTTTAAGTCATCAATATTATCTAACAATAATATTCCACAATAATATATCACCTGTTAATAACATCTCAACTAAATATGAATACTCAATCACAAAATCTGTAAGGAGGAATCAACGCACGAATGTGATATAAAGAGAATCAAAAATAAGAGTCAAGATACATCTCACAATAATAGTCTAAGAGCTATCAACATCAATACAAGTCTCAAATGGTAATATCACATCTAATCTGAAAAGGAGGCTGGAAACAAATCAAGTACAATAAAGCCATCTAGCTACTGAACTACAGCTAGTGTGTCATCACCCTCAACTGGTACTAGTCTCTTCTGAGCCACAGTCTCCAACTCTACTCCTACCACATCATGTAGAATAACAATCCTCTAAGTCATCTGAAAAATATATCCAGTCAGGATTGGAGCGAAACATACCTCTAACAGCAGTTCCAAAAAATGATAGAGACTATGAAACAGTAAATAATAAAAAAATACAAGATAATAAAATATGAGCTGGAAACATAAATACGAACAGATTGTGGGAAATACAGGAATGTAAATAACAGGTAATGTAATATCCTATACAGGGAATCAGGACTAAGAAAACTACACTAAGTGTATGAGTACTAGCTTCGACATGTGATTAGCTTGGAAACATGAACATGGATCATGGCCTAGTTAATTATACGTGAAGTGTATGATTAATACTAACAGTGTACTTGTACAGGAATACTTGTATAGGGATGTATATGATCACAAATTTAACTAACACTCACCAACTCCCGACTGATATAGTGGATCCAACCATGACACATTATGACACAGGATTCACAGAGCAGGGGGCCATCCTTCTCAGAAATTGGTGTATATACATGTACATGAATCACAGGACATGCATAGGGCCCAAGAGAAAATAACATCTTATGACGGGATCCAGAATATATCAATCCGTGTAATCATCGTGTCAGGAATCAAGTATAACTATACTAGATACATGTAACATAGAAGCTACCATATATAAGAAACTATCAGATAATATACTAGCCTGGAATCAAGAGTGAAGTATCAAACAGTATCCGTATTAGTGCCTCAAAGACCTAAATATGGAATATCATGTTAGCATAGTATTTTAGAGTGTTAAAGAAGCAAAAGTAGTTAATTTCTAGGTCTCAAGCATTTTCTAGGTCAAACTAGGTTAAAATATTCAAACTATGTCAACTTTAAGTCAAATTAGTCAATTCTAGGTAATACTAGTCTATACCTAGATTTCTAGGTCCATACCTTGAAGATATCAGCTATACTAGCTTATGTTAGATACTAAGTTACCAATATTCATAGTATCATATATATATATATATATATATATATATATATATATATATATATATATATATATATATATATATATATATAGACACACACACACACACACACACACACACACACACACACACACTAGTTATCTACTAGCCAATATTACCTTAGTATTGATTTCCTTGGCTTTGAGTCAAACCTTAGTACCAATATCAATCTACCCATTGGTATCCCAATACCAATACATAATTATTAACTATTAATACCTTAACATTTCTAATACCTTTACTCCATCCCCATTTACCTAACCCGACACCTTAGTCAAATTCCTATTACCTTAGTGTCTAGTATCTATACCAATACCTTTGATACCTCTCAATTATCCATGTATCTTATTAACACTAGTAATACTTAGAACACCCATCTATATAATATCTTAACTACCTCTTATATAGTTATCGCATCACCTAAACTCATTCTACAAGTTATATATAAATACATATCTATGTCTAGATATATAGGTATCCTCTTGATCCTCATAGCATGGAAGCAAAATGCCAATTCCTGATACCTATAGATTGCTACTAATACTCAATTATGTGTATGTTGATATACATAGTCATATAACACTCTACTATAATGTGCACCTAAGACTTGCTGACACTCATGCACATCCATCTGATACTCTACAGTGTACCTCATATACTAAACCACACACAAACACTCCAAAGCACCTCTCCCTCACAATAACTGGATACAAGTGACTTTTGCACACTGAATAGACCCATCTATTCCTCTTTGTCTGGCCACCCAACTGCACTGCACTTAACCTACCTGGTTACCTAGGATGCACACAACTACACATATGGCACCCCTACTCTAGTATACTGTTAGATAGAGCTCTAGGTTGGTATCTCTGACCCCCACTTCATTGCATCCATTGCACACATCAAGCCACCTTGTCCAGAGCACTATTTCCTGTAGTAAACACCTATCTTCTTTCTTGTAGGGCATGGTTCTTGCTGTTTGCACAAGTCCTACCCTTCCTATATGCACTGCTTGCTCAGCCTACAGCAAATGCACATAAACATGGCCATGCCAACACCTCCCCCTACACTCTGTAATTCCTGGACAACTCTTGAGCATGTTAATGGGTATAAGATATACACATAAACATAGGCTCTAAACCTCACTCACATTATCCTTTACCTGGACTGCTGCATCGTAGTTATGTAGTGCACACAAGCAGTGAAGACATGCTTCCTCTTACAACCACAATTGAACCTCTTCCCTAACCACTAAGTTTTTTCCTCCTTGTTGCCGTGTTAACACTGCAAGTATCTGATCCCAATTCTAGCTGAGCCCGAGCTCTGCTCCCCCTTTAAGTGCACTGCTGACAAGTGCAAAGTTGCACTGTCATGTGCAACTCATTACAGGCTCCCCCCTTCACTTAACTGGCAACAAATATAGCACTCAAACCTAACTCAATGACTTTCCACAAATATAACACACTCTAATACAATATCCCCCTCTTAAGACCAAGATACCCCCACATATGACACTCAACTAATCACAAAGAGCCAATGATCAAACACATGGTGTGCTCACTAGTTGCCACAACATGACACTCAATGATATAACCCCAATACACGTCACCACATAATATAACCCTCAATTCTCATGGAAAGCATCTAGTATATATAATATAGTACTATTATAGCTAGAATAACTATTCTAAATGCAAACATTAGGAATTTAGCATGTAAGAACACAATATATAAGGAAAATACCAATTCTACTCTCCGTATCATGGCGTATCATGATACGGCCTACTCGTATCCAATTGTGGACACGTATCTAGCCACATATAACCAATCTAATGTCAATTTAGTTCAATTGACCAATTGACAAACATTTAGTGCACCAATCTCGGATTTCTTCCAAATTAGACACCAAACTCAATGTAACTATCATCATAGGGCCTATTAGAATCTAATTCCTCCTCCTATAGGTAGTCCTTAACCATGGAAGGGTTCCTAAGGGTCTAATACTATAAATTAAACATAAAATTGAAGAAAACTAGGGATTATACCTATTGGGAGTTGAATCCCAATAAAACTCCTCCGGAAGGACACAAAGAGAACACAAGCTAGTGCAACTCCTCCTCCTTGATGTTCCTTCCCTCCTCCAAGCTTCTAGGTCTTCTAATGATTGAGAATGAGAGGGATTGAGAGTGGATTAAGTAGAAATTGGTGGAGGGATGGGTGGATTTAGGGAAGAATACCAAATTGGGGATGAATGAGCACAAATGGAGATGAGAGAGAAGCTTCCCCTCTCCAAATAGGGGCTGGCCACTATACCCCTTCCCCAAGCAATATACAAAGACAAAAATACCCCCATTGGGTTGTCATGAAGGGTGTCTAATTAGTGGAAAGCTTCTATTTCCAATGAAGGGATTAAACTAATCTTTAATTAATAAAGGGGTGACTTAATTAGGCCTAATTAGGACTAGTCTAAATATTGGATCCATGGGTCATGTCAAGTCAATTTGGGTCCACTAACACCAAGTCTAATTAATAGGCTAGTCCTTTAAATAATAATATATATACAATTTTAAATCATTCACAATATAGAAATAATATAGAAATAAAAAATACCCCTCTCCCGAAACTAGGTAGTTACAATCCTACCCCCCCTAGAAAAAATTTATTCTCGAAATTAAAAATACCTCGTCCCTTCTCTTCTAGCTAGTCATAACATATTCATCATAATCATCACTATAGACAAACCCCCAACAAATCATGTTCTATAAAGGTCCTAACATACAATAGGAAATCATTCATTAATCTTCAAACATGCATGGGAATAATCTTACTAGTCATGATATTGCAGTCTCTATAAATGATTTAATACCAACTATATTCAAGCACAAAATTACTAGTGTAAACTATAAGATACTAGGAATCACATAGATCAATAGATGGAAATGGACAGAAAAAAAGAACAGAAAAAAAGAACAGAACTGACCCTGTTAATTTCTCACCTGTAGTATTGGTCTCCTTGACCGTTACCGCAAAATCCTGCCCTGCTGGGGTGTCTACTTTGCTGGTGTTGGCATTTGCGGTACTACAGATGGCCTAAATGGACCTCTTACTTATATCTTCAAGCATTCACTAAGCATCAACCTAGCTAAAATACTTAATATTAGGGGTTACCACCTCTAATACTAATGATATACTATGGTTCTAGGCCATGGACACACATCTCGCTGGCACACATTACCTAAGATATTGTACTAATACTCCTAGGATACTATATTCTGGCACTAGAAGGGTACTCTACCAGTACTCAGATTTTATATACGTTCTTGTGAGACACATGAACGCATTAACTAATATGTCAACTCTTATTCTAGCTCATTTTCTAACACATATAAAGTCTTATATCTGTCTCGGTTCTTGTAGGCACCTGCTTACTGCTCAACTACTTTCTACTTTGCAATGAACGCTCGTATCCCCTCACACTCATGTACCTTATTAGTACACCCTTACCAATCTAGAATACTCTCTATAGGGTGTCTACCTAAGTCTTGACACTATCTTCATCAGGCACTAACTCATATATGTGACACTTAAATGATACTCGCATACTAGATTACTTATGTTTCTCATCTATACCTAGTACACTAGCCACTAGGATGCTTGTACCCTAAACCTCCATAATACTTAAGGTACTATGGATCTTGCCACTAAGGTGCTCCTTCCATTTTGATATATGATTTGTATACCCAATTCTAACACTCAACAATCACTCTAGAATATTTATTCGTATCTTGGCAATATTAACATATATAAATACTTTCTACCCACCATGATACTAAATACTAGACATTGTTATCACACTATTACCATTTTACCCATCGTACAGTTCACAGATACATAGCTACTCATATACCCAATATACATGCTGTGGTGTCCCGCTCCCCTTATTCGGGGAGCGCGGCTAAGAAATACAAGACGGTATCGTTCGATCGGGATAGATTGAATCAATAACTCATCCTCGTTATGGATTTGCTTCTTCGAAATTGATTCCCATATTCAGTGGACCGTGCCCCCAGGATTGACTTAGCGACAGAGTCAAGAGGGACCTCTCCGCTGCATCTTTTGTTGCCTAGTTTTCGTTGTCGCTTGTTGCCTTCGCGCCTTGAGTTAGTTTTTGGATTTGCTTGCATTTTCTTGAACAGTTTTGATAGATTTTATTATTTTTGTTCGTTGAACTGATCTTCAATTCTGATATTGGAAAAGGTGGAAGAGGTATTGATCAGCTATTCGTGGCAATGCAGGTGAACGAACAGTAGGCAACGCGCGAGCGGAGTCCTAAAGCACCTCTCTCCTTCTTCCTTCCAACCAACTTGTGAGTGGCTTATATTCGATTTAGTTGGCCCTTCTTCCAAGTTTTTACATCTAAAAATTTTGTATTCTTGCTTGCCCCGATCAAACGATACCAAGTAATAACTAAAAGATGTCAAGATAAAATAGAATAGACTTGGATTATGATGCTTGTCATTCAACTTATGGACGGTTATCTATCGTATGCTAATTCATTTGGAATATTCTATACATGCTTCAATTTTTAGTTAGAAATGCATACTTCTTCTATAAATTGTGCTAAGTATGGAACACATATTATTATGCAACAACTGATCAGGAAGACTATGCAAAATGAATCATATAATGCTACCTGTCTCCTAATTTTATTGCCTCATTGCATCAATGGATAAACTTAAAATAGACGTCGTTTGATCACGGACAACTTGTGCACAAGGCCTATGGTTCCTGCGGACGGTCGCTGGGGCACTGACACCGATCTGATCTGGACGAAACCACAAAAATAGTCTCACGGACTGGACGGGATGGCTGGCTGCAACTGTCACGCCCCAGTCCCAAAATACGTAGGACTAGGATACGTAACCATGCCAGCCGCCCGTATATATGGCAACTCCAATATATGGAAACCATATATACGTGCGTACGCTGTATAATGAACAATAATTCATAAGTGGTAAAACTAATCACAAGTCACAGGATAATATCTAAATCCCATCCACAGAAATCAAATATGAATAACCAATAAGCATATAACTAGATCTCAATAAATAGTATCTAAAGAATGACAGTTGGATGGAAACAAATCTACTACCAAAATAAAATATAAAAAGGAACCAGATACACACCATATAAGAACAACATCTGACAATCATAAGGCTCGAAGAGAAGATCTCCTCGGAATATAAGTAGCCTGTCCGGATCTGCGCTCCCACGAATACTCAGGAACATCTACATCTGGAAAGGGACCAGGTCCTCAGAGGGACATAACAAGATACATAGAAGTATGTCATAATGTAAATACTGAGTAAATGAAGGGGGTGGGCTAACCATCTAAGTGAATGCAATGTAAAGACCTTGTAGTACGCATGGGGATGTGTAGGCCTGACATATGCTGACGTAATTCACCAATCGTCATGACTGGCTAGTATATGTGTCATATGCCCCCGGACTCACGGGTAACAGGAATACCCCATCCTCCTCGGAGCATGGTAACGGGAACAAGAAAACCAATACCCCATCTCCGAGAAGCATGGTAACAGGAATACCCCATCTCCGAAGAGTATGGTAACGGAAATATAAGGAGGGGGTGTCCCATACGCCTACTAAGTGTCTTTCCTGCCCAATGTAGATATACAAGTCATGAAAATGACGTGGACATCTCGAACTATGATGCAAGTCTCTATATAAATAATCAACTAAGCTAATACCGTTACACGTGTAGCTCATACCGATGGCCAGTCGAGTATGAGGCATGCGTCCCTACATAAACTCACTCTGTGACATATAATGATACGTGTCAAGGCCTGGAAAGTCATACCAATAACTCCACAACTTTAGGTGGGTCTACTAGACACTAGGTTAGATACTACTCCTAACGTCAACGCCTTCGTTGACTGCACCCGAGTCTGCTCGGACGCGCACATTTATATAATAAATAAATATGTAACTAACAATAACTGAATTTAAACAGTACAACAAGGCAAGGTATACTTGCCTGGCAAGAGCTGCAAAATATAACGTCCAGATGTCAAATGCCAAGAAGTCAGAAACTATGGCCTCAGAAGGAAAGTCTCTGAATGCTGAAATAAACATCACTAACAGTCTCAGAAAATATCAAGTAGCTAGAAACGCCTGTCCTTTCGTCCAATTTGGACACATGGGCAAAAATGACAGTTTCTGGTCAAAGCGGGGTCCACATGTGGGCCGCTTTGCACCGAAAAATATGTCAGGGTCAAAGGTCTCTAAATTCGCCAAACTTAGTGTAAACAAGTCAGGAATGATGATACGAACCCAACGGAACTTCCAGAATTGGATTCCGATGAACCGATCACAAAATCGCCCGTCAAGTGGAGCCTGTGGGGCCCACGATACGGGATTTTGTCCATGTTCTCAGAATCGAACCAAACTTGGATCATAGGACCAGCGTATTGCTACGAGTCCGATGGTGTAAGTTTCGTTTCGATCCAACATGTGTACACAAAGTTGCAGCGTATTCCAGAACAGGCGAATACGGGACATTGTCGGCGGATACGCGTTGATTTCGGTGTGCACGCACATCCAAATCAACTTCTGTGAAATCCCGTACGTCCGTATCAACGGCGCGCACGTTTCGGTAAAGACCGCGTGCGACCAAGTCGTCCCGTTTGGCGAGACGTACTAAGTTCCGGGGTGAATCGGGTTGTTGTTTTTTCTGTTTTTGGATCGCGTGCCGCGATTGCCACATGACGCCACCGAGAGGGTCACATAGCCTACGTGTCACAGCTGACGGAATTAAAAATGGAACTACGAGGAGTTAGAACGGGTTACCTGAACAGGGCTCCGTGGAAACTGAATTCCGCATGTCCGTGAGTCATCTTGACACAGGATTTGTGTCCTGGACGTGTCCGGGCTGTGTCCAGCTGCTGTGTTCGGTCCGAGTCCAGTGGAGACTCGTCGGGGCTTCGTCGGAGGCGCTCAGGTGGAGCTCGTCGGTCAGCGGGGCGGCCGGGCAGGGTACGGCGAGGCGGCTGGGAGTCGACGAGGACTGGAAGAGAGGAGACTGTTGTGTCGAGTCGGGGTGGCTGCTGCTCGTCTCCGGCGAGGTCGAGTTGAGCAGGGAGGAGGGGAGGCTGCTCGTGGTGGTCGTGTCAGTGAGGGAAGTCGACGGTCCAGTCGTCGGCGAGGTCGATGGACTCGGCGGAGGAAGGAAGAGAACAGGGGGTCTCGAGCAGGGAGGAGGTCGGGTGGAGCTGGGGAGTCGTCAGGCGGAGGGAGGCTAGGCGCTGGCCGGATGGGGAGTGGCCAAGTAGGTGGAGGTCGAGGGGGCGGTGGCGAGCTCAGGGAGGAGGTCGGGTGCGGCCGCAGCGGTCAGGGAGGAAGATGACCGGAGGGCGAGGCGGGTGCAGCTCGGGGTCGGAGCTGCTGGAGGGCTGGAGTCGGGAGGCGGGTGGTGGCTCGGGTGCTCGGGGTGGCAGCGGACGGAGGAGTTGGCGGAGCTGCACAGGGGGTCGGGGTCCAGAGCCGCCGCGGGGTAGGGAAGAAGTTAGGCCGGAGCTCGAGGAGGAGAAGAGGAGGACTATCGGGGGGGCTCGCCGCGGGGGGCGGAGGCTCGCCGTAGTGGGGGGAGGCTCGCCGCGGGGGGGGGGGGGGGTCAGCTCCGGTGACCGGGGGGGGGGGGGGGGTCGGCTGAATGGGGGGGAGATTTTAGGTTTTTATTTTCTTTTTATTTTCTTTTACTTTTATAGAAAAATAAATTGATATTTTAAGTAAAATATCTATAGATATTTTACGGGATATTTTCGGGTGATATTTTACGGGATATTTTCGGGTGGGTTCCGCCTCCAAATGGACGGTGCAGGTTCACCGGCCAATGAGGGAGTGACACCTCGTATGAAAATTTGCAAAAAAGTCCCTGTAATTTCATAAATTACGTAAAGGTCCTATTTTGGGAATTTGTGCAATTTACGAAATTGTCTGAGAAAAACACCTGATTTCTAAAAATACTAAAATTCACATAATTGAAGGGAAAAGCTGTGCGAGGGTCCCGAGGGCATAGGGATGAGTCTGGGCAGGGACTGGGCCTGGTTTTCTAGGGTGATACGGGCCATCGTATTAATTAATCATTAAATACTGCGCACGGTGTTCTCTAATTATTTAGAGGCAGGTATGGTCATAATTTTCTTGCGGTGTCAATACACTAAATGTAGTATACTCAGTGTAGAAAATTATCGTATTTTTGTCTGGGTAAAACAGGTACATGTTGGGCCTCAAATCTCTATTGGAACAGGGATGGGTACAGATCTAGGAATTTAAATACGTACGTTGGTAACGATATTTGTGCGTCTCATACGAGGCTCAAAACAGAGTATCTGAGAGTTGCACAAAGTACAGGATAGTAGGCTGGCATGTCTAGGAGAGGTATGTGAACTCTGCTCGGGGATAACAGTCAAGATAAAGCTCCAAATAATTCGGTGATGGACAGGTGCACAAGTCAATAGGATATGTAAGCAAAATAAATTAAAATATTGCCATAAATCCTAAATTGCTAAAAATAATCCTAAAATGCTGGAATCTGGTCGAGGGGGTTTACAGCAACACATGCACCTCCGGTATCTACGTCCCAAGACTATAACTCGTCCATTATGCCACATTGCCAGTGATCCCCTCGTATATTTAAACCTATGCAAACTAACTTGTATCTTTGTGGCAGGGAAGGATATGGTAAGTATTATGCAGGTGGTTCAGACGGGCAGGTAAAAGTCATCGAATGGTGGCAAGTTTATTTAAGTAAAGTCTATATATAATGCTTGCTTAAAAAATAAACTAAGGCAAGATAGAAAGACCATAAATAATATGCATGCTTTATTTAAACAACATATTGATTGGTATAGTTGGGTTAGCTTGCCTTCACCAATACGTTTCGATGTACTGACTCTCGTTGAAACAGGTTTCCCGCACTAAAGAGAATCGAGCGAGGAGCCGAAGACATTCCCCAATCCAGTCCAGCTGTAGGCGCATCTAGATCGTGCCATCTTTTGAAGCAAGAAGCTAGCAAACCAAACTCAATATAGCTCTGAGGGAAAGCCATTATCCCGCCTGGAGGTCTCTTATTTTGGAGCTTTAGTAAAGGATGTAATGTATAGGACAACTATCTCATTTTGTGTCAACTTTTGTAAGCCCGTACGACAACCTTATGACTCGTTCAGGAGTTTGTAATAGATGTTCATTATCAATAAAGAGAACTTTTTTATGTTTTAACTTTGTGTTTTAATTTATCTGCGTACTCTGAATATGTGCTCGCTATACAAAATACCTTAGCCTTGTCCGGTGCGCAACCTAGGCCCGCACGACGTCACGCCTGGGGAAAGACTATCGATTCTACGGAATTGGGGCATGATATATTGGTATCAGAGCACAGCTTCAAGTTCCTTGACCCTCGTACTGGAAAAGCTCCTTTAACGATCAAATTTCTGTGCGAACTCTTGAACTCGTTAGGCTAAAATAAGATACGTTCATATAATAAATCCATAATACATTATGATCCTGATATAATTTATCTTCTTTTGAAGGAATGGCACAAGCGCAATCATCAGTGCTAGCACCGGACGAGACGCAAGCCCAAGAAAGCAGTTCTGGCACTTCGGGAAGTTCTCTGAGCCAGAGAGCCATGTTTGTGTTGACCTTATTCAGCAAATGATGTGAATGTTGGAGGCTAACCAACAGAGGGAGGAGGCTCGCTATGAATAGGCCGAGAAGCGAGCAGAAGAGAGGCAAAACTAGTTTCAAGACCAAATAGAAACCCGATTCTCAGTCCAACAAAAGCAGGTAGATATCCTGCAACAGATTGTGCAAACTTTGGCCTCCAACCAGTCAATGGCAACAACAGCGACACTGGTGGAGCAACCTGCACTTGAAGTCGAGATACCTCAGATGCCAAGGAAGAAGGATGTGACTGCCTTCGACTTTGGCGACTTCAAGAAAGTCTGCAACACACCATTTAAAGGGACTGAGGACCCAATCGCAGCTCTAGATTGGTTGGCCGAACTGGAAGACCACTTCAAACTCTTGGAGGTGCCCGAGCAGAAGCTCGTTGCATGTGCCCAACTCCAACTCCGTTTGAACGTGCACGATTGGTGGGACGTGCATCGAAGGTCTCTTCCAACAGACGATGATGAGGATACAATTGCATGGGCTACTTTCCATGATGCATTTGAAGAGGAGTTCATACCCCCTCCTATACGTTGTTAGAAAAAGAACGAGTTCGTACAATTACGCCAATGAAGCATGACAGTTAAGCAGTATTCCGCCGGGTTCAACCGGCTCGCCAAGTTTGCCAGATCCTATTTACCTGATACGGCGAGTCATGCCAGACGATTTAAAGGCGGTTTGCGTCCTGCTATTCACGTATATGTGGTCGTTCCCCAGTACCAGACGATGCAGGAAGTTCTCAACCATGTCCTTTCCCTCGAACCGCAGTATCCTCCTGTTGCTGCCGGCACTGTATATACCTCCAATCACAAGCGATAAAGCAATGAGAAAGGAAACAACGCTGTGAAGAATCCAAATAATGGCGGTCGACACAAAGAAAAACATGGGCACGTTCTGAATACTGTAACAAGCCAGGGCACACTACGAAAGACTGCCGACGGAAGCTCGGGTTATGCCTCGTATGCGATGATCCAAATCACGAGTATCGCGACTGTCCAAGATACTCGGATCGCCGCCCTCAACATCCAAATCAGACTACTATACCCTAGGCTAATCGAGTTGCGCCTCAACAAGAGCGTCGTCAAGCTCAAGGTCGAGTCTATATGATGACACGAGAGGAAGCTCTGGCCTCAGACACCGTTGTGTCAGGTATATTACTTTTTAATAACATACCTGCATGTGTGCTATTTGATTCTGGTGCAACACATAGTTTCATATCCATAAATTTTGTCATGGAAAACAATATAGAAATGATACCATTATATCTAGATTTAAGTGTTAGCACCCCCTCGGGCACAAAAATACCTGTCCGTTCAGTATGCGAAGGTAGTTACATCTGTATTGAAGGAAGAAAGCTATCGCTAGATGTTTTAGTTCTAGATGTTCAGAACTATGATATCATTTTAGGAATGGATTGGCTCGGCGCCTGCTCGACAACTATTGAATGTGCAGAAAAATGAGTCATCTTCCGCCTGCCTAGAGAAGTCGAATTCTGTTACACGAGTAGTCCGACAACTAATGTGACCAGGGTCTGTGTCACGCCCCAGTCCCAAAATATTATGGAACCAGGCCACGTGGCATTGGCCAGCTGACACGACTCCGAAGATATCCTAATTTAATGGATCCTGACGAAGCGTGCTACGCTGTCCTAAATCTAACAAGTCTAATAACAACAACAGGCAATGTCTAATCTCATCCACAGATAACAAGTAAAAACTGAAATAAAAGACTGGAATATAAGAAACATAGTCGACTGACATAGTACAACTGAAATAAGTCTGGTGGGAACAAACCCACTACAAATGTACTGATAGTCTGAAATAAAGTACTGAATATCTGAAATGAAAGTACTGATAAGGAGAAACTGGAACAACATCTAACTAGGTAAGGAGCTCCAGTCATAGGCGGAAGGCCTACCAATCTGATCAGGGGTACTCTGATGGAAAGACCTCTAGCTCCTCATCCAGAGCAAACCTCGTCTCTATGCCTGGCCCGTAAACTGTGGGATAAAAGGCCTCGTCCAGATCTGGAAGATAACCAGGTCCTCAGAGGGATGTAACAAGATACAATATGCATGCTGGATATAGTACTGAAATAAAAGTAAAGAGGGGGTGTGCTAACCATCTAAGTGAATGCAATATAAGGACAACCTAGGAACGTATAAGTAGGTGTAGGCATAACGTCCAACATCCTCTAGAGTGTGGTATCTGTAACGTCCATCATTCCGAAGAATGAGGTATCTGTACATATATAACGTCCACACTCTAAGGGACGTGGTATCTGCAATGTATATACGTCCGTAACACTCCGAAGAGCGCGGTATCTGAATATAGGGAGTCACCGGGTCTGTGGTTCCTCTAGATACCACGGAGTCCGATGGGGGTATCCCATACGTCTGTCAGTTGTCCTTCCCGCCCAATGTAGATACGCAAGTCGAATATACGACTTGAGTGTACCGTATCTAGATGCCAAGTCTCAACTAACTATGTTACTCTAGAATACATGCTAGTCCGTGATGTGCGTCATACGTACCGATAGCGAATCGGGTATGCGGACCCGTATCCCAATATGAATGTACCATCGTGGTACATGTATAGTGCCATGGTCTAGGAGAATATCAGAATATCCTCGCAGTAGTGGTTGAGTCAACTAGCAACTAGGTCAAGTACACTACTCATCGACGCAATGTCGACTACACCCGAGTCAATCTCGGATGCGCACAGTTCATGTATATTTAAAATATTTAACATTTAAATTTAAAGCAGTAAATCAGCAAGGTATACTTGCCTGCCCCGGGTAGCTGCGAAATCCAAAGCCCTGCTCCTGATGCCTCGGCAGTAGTGTCCAGCAATCCTATATAGGATATAGTAATGACCATGTTAGTCGCTACAATAGCACGACTATGACGCACGGTTTGTATCTACAGCTGTTCAAGGGTTGGGGCTGTATGTATATATAGCTAACACTAACATATGCATATACTCTATATCATATTTAATTATTTTATAAAAATAGCTATGTTTAATAGTACAAAATAGTACTTATGTATTAATTAGTAATACATTAATAATTTTGTTTATAAAATAATATCCTAGTATACTTAAATACACAATATATGTACAACTTTTATATATACATATATATACCTACTTAATATGCACATATTTATACTAATTACATAGAGTATATTTATATAGATATATATACATACATTTATAATTTTGTACTTATATTTTTATGTATACACACAACATATATATATATAGGTATATATGCATAACTGATATTTAACTAATATAAATATCTAATACCATATACAGTATATTCTATACTACATTATATTTATTTATATATATAAGGAAAAAAATATGTAAATACAATATACATATACATTACTTAGTACATACAATACATAGTATATATATACATATTAGCACAAAAACCCACTGTATTTAACCAGTATTTGAAGTATAAATACATAGAATACTTATTTATACAGGAATATATACATAAGTATTTAATTAATATACAGAATATATTTATACCTACATGCATTAATAGATTTTAGTATATGTATACAAATACATATAATTATTCCTATTATATATAATGCCAAAGACAATATATATATATATGTATACATGTACAGTATTTATACAGGGGGGGTATATATATATATTTATATATATATACTCATTAATACAAAATATACTTTTAATTATACTGAAAAATACGTATACAAATACATAACTAAACTCATACGAAGGTATAAATAATTGCACAGTGAAATACACCTAAAATTAATGGTAAAAATACATAAAATATTATACCTTATCGATGCTCGGGTCGAGGGGAGTCCGGTGGTGGTTCGTCGCCGTTGGGGATGGCCGGACGGCGCTCCGGCGTCGTGCAGGGTCGTCGGCACAGCAACCGCGCGGTCTGGAACAACCGGCGCTGCGGGGTCGATTTCTCCTCGGTGTGTCGACGTTCGGGACCGAAAGTTGGCAGGAAGTAAGAGGACCGGTAGGGGGTGGCGGTGGTGAAGTCTGGCGGTCGGCGGTGCGGTGGTGGCAGAGTACGAGGAGGAAGGGTGGTCGGCTGTGCACTCGGGGAGAGAGGAGCTCGGTTAGGTACGGGCGGTCGGGGGAGCTACTCCGGCGTCGTGGGGGCCGGAGACTTAGGTGGCAGGTGGGGGGGAGACAGGCGAGGGTGGTCGAGTTGGTATGGCGGCGGTCGGTGGCGGAGTTGGGCCGGAGTCGGGCTCGGGGAGGAGAGTTGGGGTCGGGCTGAAGGAAGGGCTTAGTTGGAGAAATAAGGGTTTTAGGGATTCTTTAGGTTTGGTTTTTCTTTTAATGTGTAGAAATGAAGGTATATGTAGGAGAGAGAGTGAGGGGGGGCTGCCTAGGGATTAGGGCCGGCTGTAGGTGGGGTTTGGGGAGTTGGGGAAGCTTCCACAAGTTGAGGGGAGGGCTAGGATTTTGTCATTCAAAATGTAGGGCCATGATGTGCCCTACATAAAGTATGTAAGTACAAAGGAAAGGGGGGGGGAGATCAAATGCCTACGGTTGGTCATGAGCATTACTTTTCTCCATGATAGTTTGGTCCAATGAGAGGGGGACACCACATTGCAATTTTGCAATTAGGCCCCTGAACAATTTGGTATTTGCACAAAAACTAGGATTGGGGATTTAATACAAACAAATACCATGTTTGGTGTTCCTCATTGGACTATGATGGTGTTTGGTGTTTTGTATGAGGCTTATGGGTGTGGATGTGGGTTTGGGTTGGATTTGGGTCCAATTTCATTCAGGTTAGGTCTCCACATTAATTAATTCGTAATTAATGTGACGGGTGTTTCTAATTTAATTTAATTAAAAACCGGGAGTCTAAATTTGGTTGGGCAAGGGTCGTTGGTATAGCTGGCTCAGTGTACAATAATATCGTGATCCGGGTTGGTCAAAACTGGTTGAGGTTGGGTCTTAATTTCAATTGAAACGGACAACGAACGTAATTACGCAATTTAATTAATTTGCGCACGGACGTTTGTAACGACTTTTGTGCGTCTAAAATCAGGCACAAAAATTGGTATCCGGGGTTTGTTCTAGGTTCAATACGAGGGGTTTACAGGTCTAGGTCAAATATGTGGAATTTGTTTTAGGGCAACAGCTAAGGTAGTATCCTAAAATAATCAATCATTGCACAAGTATTATAATACTAAATATTAAATCTTAATTAATTTAGGTTAACCCTAATCAGGCTAATTAAACTAGTAAACCCTAATTTCTGGTCGAGGGGGTTTACAACATACCCTCCTTAGAGCATTTCGTCCTCGAAATTAAAACAGACATATAGAAAAACTGCTGAATGAAATAAATATTATCACATACCTAGGCCTTCGAAGAGATGGGGAAAACGTTGCCGAATATCGTCCTCTCGTTCCCAGGTTGATTCACCTGGTGCATGATGCCTCCATGCGACACGAACTAGAGGGATAGTCTGGCCTCGCAGTACCTTCTCGCTTCGGTCTAGGATCTCTACCGGCTCCTCCTGGTATGACAAGCTTGGACCAACGGTAATCTCCAAGTGGTCAAGCACATGACTCGGATCCGGTATGTATCTCCTCAGCTGAGATACATGGAAGACGTCGTGAACTCCCTCCAGTGTCTGCGGCAAGGCCAATCTGTAAGCAACTTCTCCGACGCGCTCTAGCACATCGAAGGGTCCGATGTACCTCGGACTCAGCTTCCCTCTGCCTCCAAATCTGATGGTTCCTCTGGTAGGTGAAATCTTCAGGAACACATGTTCTCCAACCTGGAACTCTAAGGGTCGTCGATGCACATTAGCCCAATGCTTCTGCCTGTCCTGTGCTGCTCGTAGATGCCCCTGGATCTTCTTCACCTTCTCCACTGTATGGACGATCAACTCTGGCCCTAGAATCTGCCTCTCGCCTATATCGCTCCAATATACGGGGGAACGACACTTCCTACCATACAATGCCTCATAGGGAGCCATATGAATGCTCGCCTGATAGCTATTGTTGTAGAAAAATTCGACCAAGTGCAAGTGGTCCTCCCATGAACCGCTGAAGTCAAGCATGCAAGCCCTCAACATATCCTCCAGCGTCTGAATGGTGCGCTCGGACTATTCATCTGTCTGCGGGTGGTACGAAGTACTGAACTTAAGGCGGGTACCAAGACTCTCTTGCATACTCCTCCAAAAGTACGATGTAAACCTCGTATCCCGGTCAGACACGATACTGACTGGCACTCCATGCAAGCGTACAATCTTCCTCATGTACATGTCTGCCAAGACTTCCGTAGATTGCCCAACCCTGAAGGGTAAAAAATGGGCAGACTTGGTGAGTCTATCTACGATTACCCATACGGCATTGCGACCACTAGGACTCCTCGGAAAACCCGTGACGAAGTCCATGGTGATGTGCTCCCATTTCCACTCTGGTATCGGGAGCGGTTGAAGTAATCCGGCAGACCTCTGATGCTCAGCCTTGACTTGCTGACACACCAGACACTTAGCCACGAAGCGAGCTATCTCTCTCTTCATCCCGTGCCACCAGTAGTACTGCCTCAGGTCTCGGTACATCTTCGTGCCTCCTGGATGTATAGAATAGGTTGAACTGTGGGCCTCCGTCATCAGCTCCTGGCGTAGCTCTCCATTCGGAACATAGAGACGATCTCCACATCTCAAGGTCCCGTCCTCATGTATACGCAGTCCCGTCTGTATTCCAGCCTCTGTCCTCTGTCGAAGCCTCTGAAATCTGGCGTCCGTCGGCAAAGCAGCCTTGATTCTCTCCACCAATGTCGATTGCACTTGGAAACTCGACATCTGGCCGTCTACTCCGGGCATGACGACTTCGATACCCAACTGTTCTAGATCTCTCAACAGATGTTGTTGGGTAGTCAGGAAAAATGCTATGGGCTTCCTGCTTAAAGCATCGGCTACCACATTAGCCTTTCTCGGATGGTACTGCAGCTCAATCTCGAAGTCCGCCATCACTTCAAGCCAACGTCTCTGCCTCTGGTTCAGGTCCTTCTGTGTGTAGACGTATTTAAGGCTCTTGTGATCGGTAAATATCTCCACGCGCTCTCCGTACAGGTAGTGCCTCCAAAGCTTCAAAGCAAAGATCACTGCGGCAAGCTCTAAGTCGTGGGTGGGATAGTTCTTCTCATGGGTCCTCAGCTGCCTAGAGGCATAGGCCACAACCTTCCCATGCTGCATCAAGACGCATCCTAATCCTTTCCCGGACGCATCGCTATAGATCACGAATCCTCCGGGTCCAGAAGGTATGGTCAAGATGGGTGCTGTAGTCAGACGCTTCTTCAGCTCATCGAACGCCGTCTGACACTCCTCTGTCCAGGTGAACTCCTGATCCTTGCGGGTCAAGCGGGTCATCGGCTCTGCGATCCTTGCGAAGTTCTCCACGAACCTCCGGTAATATCCGGCAAGTCTTAGAAAACTCCTCACCTCCGTGACGTTGGTAGGGGTCGGCCACGTCTCTACAGATGAAATCTTCGCGGGATCTACTGAAATACCATCTCCCGAGATAACGTATCCAAGAAATGCGACACGATCTAGGAGAAACTCGCACTTGCTCAGCTTGGCATAAAGCCTCTCTCGTCTCAGCGTCTCTAGCACTAGCCTCAAATGCTCCCCGTGCTCCTCGTGGCTCTTCGAATACACCAAGATGTCGTCGATGAAGACTACCACGAACTGGTCCAGATACTCATGGAAGACTCGGTTCATCAGGTTCATAAACACAGCAGGCGCATTTGTCAATCCGAAAGGCATCACTAGGAACTCGTAATGACCATAACGAGTCCTAAATGCTGTCTTTGGAATGTCCTCTCTTCGCACCTTCACCTGATGGTAGCCCGATCTCAAGTCGATCTTCGTGAACACCACTGCTCCTGTCAGCTGGTCGAACATGTCGTCGATTCTTGGTAAAGGGTACTTGTTCTTGATAGTCAGAGCATTAAGGGCTCTGTAATCAATGCACATCCGGAACGTTCCGTCCTTCTTCGGTACAAACAGCACTGGTGCTCCCCAGGGTGATGCACTAGGACGAACGAATCCTTTGATCTGCAACTCCTTTAGCTGTAGCTTCAGCTCGTCAAGCTCCTTCTTTGCCAACCGGTACACATTTGATGATACCGGTGCTGCTTCAGGTATTAGCTCAATGGTGAACTCTACCTCTCTATCAGGCGGTAGGCCTGGCAACTCATCTGGGAAAACATCCTCGAACTCTGCAACAATTTCTGGGGGTGCCGTCTCCATCGTCATGTAAGCTCCAGCTGCGTGTCCTACTCCTTGCTCGATGGTTCCTCGCATGAATTCAAACTCCGGTTGTCCTGGCAGTCTAAAAGTAATGCTACCCTTCCGGCAATCTAGTATGGCATTATACTGGCTTAACCAGTCCATGCCCAGAACAACGTCGAAAGCTGGCATTGGGAGTACCAACAATCGCGCTCTCATCTCCCTACCACAAACTACTACCGAGCACGTTCTAATGGTGCTGGTAACCGGTACGATGCCTCCTCCGGTAAGTATTCTCCAACTCTGAGGTAAGGGGGAAGTTGCTACTCTATGCATTGCTACAAATCTACTAGATATAAATGATAATGTAGCTCCAGAATCAAACAGTGCAGTCGCAGGTAATGATGCAACTAGAATTGTACCTGCTATAGCCTCTCCCTCTGGTTCCTCTTCAATAGATGCTAAAGCAAAGGCTTGCCCGCGCCTCTGCCCTCCTGTCTGCTATCGGGCCTGGTTGAAGTGTGCCTCCTGTGTGACCAAGGGTGGTCCTCTCTACTATCCTCCGGTAGCTGGGGGACGCTGGCCTCCTGCTGGGGGTTGGATCCTCAGTGGTGCTGCTGGTGGCCTCTGTCCAGTCTGGGGTGCTGCGTCTCTACGCTGGGGGCAGTCTCTAGCAAGGTGCTGGCTGGCTCCACAGACTATGCAGAGCCCGAGCTTCTTTCTGCAGTCTCGGATGACGTGTCCCCTCTTGCCACAGAAGTGACAGGTCGGAAGCTCCTTCTGCTGGTACGGCGCTGTCCTCTGCTGCGCCTGCGCTCCGGGTCGGCGGATCGGTCCTCCGGCTCCTTGCTGGGTCCTGGCTGGTACGTTTGCGCTGGAACGTCTCGCTCCTCCTCCTCCTATAGCCTCTTGGATCCTCGCCTCTGATAGGACCTCTTCATAAGAGATCCTCGCCTAGGTAGTAGTGTACCTCTGCAGCTCTTGAGTGAGGCCGTGGTGGAATCTCCTGGCTTTCTCCAGGTCATTGGGGATCAGGGCTGCTCCGAATCGGCTGAGTCTGCTAAACTCTCCGTCGTAGGCGTCCACAGTCAGGTTCCCTTGCTCCAGGTGCAGGAACTGAGAGTACAGGGCGTTCCTCACCGTAGCTGGGAAATACTTCTTGTTGAAGTGCTCTAAAAATTCCTCCCAAGTCTACTGTCGGCCAATGCTGCGCTCCATAGAGTCCCACCAGTGATGGGCATTGCCTGTGAGTTGGGCCCTCACCGCGGTCATCCAGAGATCGGGGTGTAGCTGCGAACCCTCTAGCAGCATCTCAGTGTTGGAGACCCAGTCTGAGATCTTCTCAGCCGTCTCCTTACCCGAGAAGGTTCCCGGGCCCATCGTTCTGAAGCCTTTTACAGTGCCCGCTAGCCGGTCAGGTGCAGGTGCCGGTGCTGGTGCTGTTGCTTGGGCAGGTGCCCTCTCTAGTCCGACCATCAGACCCTGTCTCAGAGTCTCCGTCTGCTGCATCTGGGCCTGCATCATCATTTGGAAGAACTGCATCATCTGTGTCTGTCCCTCTGCTGGTGGCATCTGAGGTGGAAACGGTGGAGGTGGTGGAAGCGGTACCTCCTGCTGTCTCCTCGGTGTCTCCTCGTACTGCGGCATCGGTGTCGCCCTCGAGGTCTGCCCCTCGAAGTACTGCCTCGGAATCGTCTGTGATGCCTGGCCCTCTGGCTGCTGCGTCTCCTCGTCGGGAGAGATCTGATGCCAGTGCATCATCGGTGCCTGAGGGATCACCTCTGCCTCTGGCTGAGGCTGCTCTCTGGGTGGTCCCCGAGTCGCATCCTCTCTCGGTGCTGCAGGTGGCACTACGGTACCAAGTATCTCACGTCGGCTCCGAAGGTTCATCTCGCTGTAAGAGATAGAACTTCATTAGAGAGAGTACGGAATAAATCAAACAGGATGCAAATATATTACAGTTCGGAAGAGGTTCAAAGGCGTAATCAAGTGGATGAGACTTAGTAATTCCTATCCTATTGCAGGTTCGCTGGACACTTTACCATACCACAAGCGATAAACATTTGATGTTTGGAGACCTGCATGGGCCACCACTAAAACCATGTCATGCCCCAGTCCCAAAATATTATAGAACCAGGCCACGTGGCATTGGCCAGCTGACACGACTCCGAGGATATCCCAATTTAATGGATCCTGACGAAGCGTGCTACGCTGTCCTAAATCTAACAAGTCTAATAACAATAACAGGCAATGTCTAATCTCATCCACAGATAACAAGTAAAAACTGAAATGAAAGACTGGAATATAAGAAACATAGTCGACTGACATAGTACAACTGAAATAAGTCTGGTGGGAACAAATCCACTACAAATGTACTGATAGTCTGAAATAAAGTACTAAATATCTGAAATGAAAGTACTAATAAGGAGAGACTGGAACAACATCTAACTATGTAAGGAGCTCCAGTCATAGGCGGAAGGCCTACCAATCTGATCAGGGGTACTCTGATGGAAAGACCTCTAGCTCCTCGTCCAGAGCAAACCTCGTCTCTATGCCTGGCCCGTAAACTGTGGGATAAAAGGTCTCGTCCAGATCTGGAAGATAACCAGGTCCTCAGAGGGACGTAACAAGATACAATATGCATGCTGGATATAGTACTGAAATAAAAGTAAAGAGGGGGTGTGCTAACCATCTAAGTGAATGCAATATAAGGACAACCTAGGAACGTATAAGTAGGTGTAGGCATAACATCCAACATCCTCTAGAGTGTGGTATCTGTAACGTCCATCATTCCGAAGAATGAGGTATCTGTATATATATAACGTCCACACTCTAAGGGATGTGGTATCTGCAATGTATATACGTCCGTAACACTCCGAAGAGTGCGGTATCTGAATATAGGGAGTCACCGGGTCTGTGGTTCCTCTGGATATCACGGAGTCCGATGGGGGTATCCCATACGTCTGTCAGTTGTCCTTCCCGCCCAATGTAGATACGCAAGTCGAATATACGACTTGAGTGTACCGTATCTAGATGCCAAGTCTCAACTAACTATGTTACTCTAGAATACATGCTAGTTCGTGATGTGCGTCATACGTACCGATAGCGAATCGGGTACGCAGACCCGCATCCCAATATGAATGTACCATCGTGGTACGTGTATAGTGCCATGGTCTAGGAGAATATCAGAATATCCTCGTAGTAGTGGTTGAGTCAACTAGCAACTAGGTCAAGTACACTACTCATCGACGCAATGTCGACTACACCCGAGTCAATCTCGGATGCGCACAGTTCATGTATATTTGAAATATTTAACATTTAAATTTAAAGCAGTAAATCAGCAAGGTATACTTGCCTGCCCCGGGTAGCTGCGAAATCCAAAGCCCTGCTCCTGATGCCTCGGCAGTAGTGTCCAGCAATCCTATATAGGATATAGTAATGACCATGTTAGTCGCTACAATAGCACGACTATGACGCACGGTTTGTATCTACAGCTGTTCAAGGGTTGGGACTGTATGTATATATAGCTAACACTAACATATGCATATACTCTATATCATATTTAATTATTTTATAAAAATAGCTATGTTTAATAGTACAAAATAGTACTTATGTATTAATTAGTAATACATTAATAATTTTGTTTATAAAATAATATCCTAGTATACTTAAATACACAATATATGTACAACTTTTATATATACATATATATACCTACTTAATATGCACATATTTATACTAATTACATAGAGTATATTTATATAGATATATATACATACATTTATAATTTTGTACTTATATTTTTATGTATACACACAACATATATATATAGGTATATATACATAACTGATATTTAACTAATATAAATATCTAATACCATATACAGTATATTCTATACTACATTATATTTATTTATATATATAAGGAAAAAAATATGTAAATACAATATACATATACATTACTTAGTACATACAATACATAGTATATATATACATATTAGCACAAAAACCCACTGTATTTAACCAGTATTTGAAGTATAAATACATAGAATACTTATTTATACAGGAATATATACATAAGTATTTAATTAATATACAGAATATATTTATACCTACATGCATTAATAGATTTTAGTATATGTATACAAATACATATAATTATTCCTATTATATATAATGCCAAAGACAATATATATATATGTATACATGTACAGTATTTATACAGGGGGGGTATATATATATATTTATATATATATACTCAGCAATACAAAATATACTTTTAATTATACTGAAAAATACGTATACAAATACATAACTAAACTCATACGAAGGTATAAATAATTGCACAGCGAAATACACCTAAAATTAATGGTAAAAATACATAAAATATTATACCTTATCGATGCTCGGGTCGAGGGGAGTCCGGTGGTGGTTCGTCGCTGGTGGGGATGGCCGGACGGCGCTCCGGCGTCGTGCAGGGTCGTCGGCACAGCAACCGCGCGGTCTGGAACAACCGGCACTGCGGGGTCGATTTCTCCTCGGTGTGTCGACGTTCGGGACCGAAAGTTGGCGGGGAGAAAGAGGATCGGTAGGGGGTGGCGGTGGTGAAGTCTGGCGGTCGGCGGTGCGGTGGTGGCGGAGTACGAGGAGGAAGGGTGGTCGGCTGTGCACTCGGGGAGAGAGGAGCTCGGTTCGGTGCGGGCGGTCGGGGGAGCTACTCCGGCGTCGTGGGGGCCGGAGACTTAGGTGGAAGGTGGGGGGGAGACAGGCGAGGGTGGTCGAGTTGGTATGGCGGCGGTCGGTGGCGGAGTTGGGCCGGAGTCGGGCTCGGGGAGGAAAGTTGGGGTCGGGCTGAAGGAAGGGCTTAGTTGGAGAAATAAGGGTTTTAGGGATTCTTTAGGTTTGGTTTTTCTTTTAATGTGTAGAAATGAAGGTATATATAGGAGAGAGAGAGTGAGGGGGGGCTGCCTAGGGATTAGGGCCGGCTGTAGGTGGGGTTTGGGGAGTTGGGGAAGCTTCCACAAGTTGAGGGGAGGGCTAGGATTTAGTCATTCAAAATGTAGGGCCATGATGTGCCCTACATAAAGTATGTAAGTACAAAGGAAAGGGGGGGGGGATCAAATGCCTACGGTTGGTCATGAGCATTACTTTTCTCCATGATGGTTTGGTCCAATGAGAGGGGGACACCACATTGTAATTTTGCAATTAGGCCCCTGAACAATTTGGTATTTGCACAAAAACTAGGATTGGGGATTTAATGCAAACAAACACCATGTTTGGTGTTCCTCATTGGACTATGATGGTGTTTGGTGTTTTGTATGAGGCTTATGGGTGTGGATGTGGGTTTGGGTTGGATTTGGGTCCAATTTCATTCAGGTTAGGTCTCCACATTAATTAATTCATAATTAATGTGACGGGTGTTTCTAATTTAATTTAATTAAAAACTGGGAGTCTAAATTTGGTTGGGCAAGGGTCGTTGGTGTAGCTGGCTCAGTGTACAATAATATCGTGATCCGGGTTGGTCAAAACTGGTTGAGGTTGGGTCTTAATTTCAATTGAAACGGACAACGAACGTAATTACGCAATTTAATTAATTTGCGCACGGACGTTTGTAACGACTTTTGTGCGTCTAAAATCAGGCACAAAAATTGGTATCCGGGGTTTGTTCTAGGTTCAATACGAGGGGTTTACAGGTCTAGGTCAAATATGTGGAATTTGTTTTAGGGCAACAGCTAAGGTAGTATCCTAAAACAATCAATCATTGCACAAGTATTATAATACTAAATATTAAATCTTAATTAATTTAGGTTAACCCTAATCAGGCTAATTAAACTAGTAAACCCTAATTTCTGGTCGAGGGGGTTTACAGTCTGCATGGTAATTTCTGCGATGTCTGCTCGGCGAATGCTATACTCAGGCTACGAGAGATACCTAGCATTGGTTTGGGACACACAGCTGAATTACGCAAATGTTGAGTCTTCTTCCATTGAGGCGGAGTTCCTTGATGTATTTTCGAGCGAACTACCCGGCATGCCAGCAGACCTAGAGATCGAGTTCACCATCGACACATTTTCGAATACTCAGCCGATTTCTAAGCCTCCGTACAGAATGGCCCTTGTTAAATTGAAGGAGTTAAAGTGCCAACTACAAGAGTTACTAGATCGCAGGTTCATCCGTCCGAGCATGCCTCCTTGGGGCGTGTCTGTGCTCTTCGTAAAGAAGAAAGACGGAATGCTACGCCTTTGCATCGATTATCAGGAGCTGAATAAGGTTACCATCAGAAACAAGTATCCTCTGCCAAGGATAGATGACCTATTTGATCAGCTGCAAGGGGCAACGGTGTTCTCAAAAATTGATCTTCGCTCGGGCTACCACCAGTTGAAGATTAAACCAGAAGACATGCCCAAGACTGCATTTCGAACCCGTTATGGGCACTACGAGTTTTTTGTTATGCCGTTTGGTCCGATGAATGCCCATGCTGCCTTTATGGATTTGATGAATCAAGTGTTCCGACCCTTTCTCGATAAATTTATGGTCATTTTTATAGACGACATCTTGGTGTACTCGAAGAATAGGGATGAACATAGGATACCTGCGGATGGTGCTTCAAACCCTTTGAGACAACAAGCCAAGCTAAGTAAATACGATTTTTGGTTGGACAACATATCCTTTCTAGGGCATATTATTTCTGCAACGGGCGTCTCGGTAGACCCAAAGAAAATAGAAGCTATTATGCAGTGAAAACGCCCTGAGTTAGCTAGCGATATTCGGAGTATTCTTGGTCTGGCAGGCTACTACCATAGATTTATTAAAGATTTTGCTAGAATTGCATCGCCCCTGACTCAGCTCACTCGGAAGGGAGTAACGTTCGCGTGGACGGACGACTATGAAGCTTTGTTTATGGAGTTAAAGCAGCGCCTCGTCTTTGCACCAATTCTTACCCTTTCAGACGGACCGGATGACTTCGAGATATACAGTGATGCCTCAGGTAAGGTATTAGGATATGTTCTTATGCAACGGGATAAAGTGATAACCTTCGCATCGAGATAGTTAAAGCCTCAGAGAAAAATTACCCAACACATGATCTTGAACTAGCAGCGATGGTGTTTGCGCTGAAGTTATGGCGCCACTACCTTTATGGTGTACTGTGTAGGATCTATACAAACCATAAGAGCTTAAAATATCTCTACACACAAAAAGATTTGAATCTTCGTCAACAGCGCTGGCTTGAGCTCCTTAGTGACTTTGACCTCATGATCAGATACACGTCTGGCAAGGGAAATATTATAGCTGATGCACTGAGTCGACTATTTATTGGGAGTTTGGCTATTGATGACAAGCTGCATCAAGATCTGGAAGCTTTGGGTATTGCACTTATAATCAGATACAAAAGAGGGCACAAGTGGCACAACTGTGCCTCGAGCCTGACTTGTTACAAAAAGTTAAGTCCGTTCAGAAGGATGACATATTCCTGTAAAAGATGCAAGGTCTTATCTCAGTAGGAAAGGCAACCAACTTTACGGTAGGCATGGACGGGATGATCTAAGTGAAGGGTAGATTATGGGCTCCAAACAATATAGCCCTCAGAAAGGAGATACTCACGAAAGCTCATTATTCTAGTTATACTTCTCATCCGGGTAGCACAAAGATGTATCAAGATCTCCGTACGACGTTTTGGTGGCACGGCTTAAAACGAGATGTTGCATTGTTCATGTCGTATTGCATGGCTTGTAAGAGGGTAAAGGCCGAGCACCAGAAGTCGGGCGAAGAGATGCAGAACCTCGCTATACCGGAGTAGAAATGGGAACATATAACAATAGATTTTATTGTTGGCTTGCCAAAGATGCAACGGAAGAATGATGCCGTCTGGATCATTATTGATCGACTCACCAAGTTAGCTCACTTTCTGCCTATCAAGTCTACTTGGAGTGTCGACAGCTTGACTCAGATTTACCATAACGAAATCGTTCGGCTCCACGGCGTGCCCGTATCCATTATCTCTGATAAAGATGGTCGATTCATATCGTATTTTTGGGAAAGCCTGCAGTCAGCAATGGGGACAAAGTTGAAGTTCAGCTCCGCCTACCATCCACAGATAGACGGTCAAATAGAACATGTCAACCAAATCCTCAAAGATATGCTACAACTCTGCCCCTTGGACTTGAAGATGAGTTGCGACATGTATCTACCATTAGCTGAATTTACATATAACAATAGCTTTCAATCCAGCATTCAAATGGCACCGTATGAGGCATTATATAGGCGAAAGTACAGATCTTTGATCTGTTGGGACGAAGTTGGAGAATAGCAAATTCTTGGCCCTGAACTTGTGGAACATACTGTCCAAAAGATTTGTTTGATTCGAGAACGGCTTAAGGTAGCTCAGAGTCTCCAGAAGAGCTATGCAGACACGCATCGACGGCCTCTTGAATTCCTTGAAGGAGATCGGGTATTTCTTAAAGTCTCGCCCATGCAAGGAGTCACCAGATTTGGAGCAAAGGAAAATCTAAGTCCAAAATTCGTCGGTCCGTTCGAAATACTAAAGCAAGTTACATCAGTTGCATATCAGATTGTCCTACCACCGTCACTGTCCAAAGTACACGATATCTTCCATGTTTCTCAACTTAGGAAGTACGTGTATGACCCAAGCCATGTGATAGATCTTGATCAACTGGATCTTAAGGCAGACTTGACATATATCGAACAACCCGTGCAAATTTTGGATCATAAAGAAAAGTTGCTTCAAAGTCGCTCGGTTCCTCTTGTACGCTTGCTTTGGCGAAATCACTCGGTCGAAGAATCCACTTGGTAGCTTGAATCTGAGATGAGGGAAAGGTTCCCTTTATTGTTTCCTAGTGGTAGGTTCTATTCTTAAGTTTCGTGGATGAAACTTTCAATTAGTTGGGTAGGATGTGGTGCCCCGTTCCCCCTATTCGGGCACGGCTAAGAAATACAAGACGGTATCATTCGATCAGGATAGATTAAATCAAGAACTCATTCTCGTTATGGATTTACATCTTCGGAATCGATTCCCATATTCAGTAGATCGTGCCCCTAGGATCAACTTAGTAGCAGGGTTAGGAGGACCTCTCCGCTGCATATTTTGTTGCCATATTTTCGCTGTCACTTGTTGCTTTCGTGCCTTGAGTTGGTTTTCGGATTTGCTTGCATTTTCTTAAACGGTTTTGATAGATTTCATTATTTTAGTTCATTGAACTATACTTTAATTCCAATATTGGAAAAGGTGGAAGAGGTATTGATCAGCTGTTCATGGCAATGCAGGTGAACGAACAGTAGGCGACACACGAGCGGAGTCCTAAAGCACCTCTCTCCTTCTTCCTTCCAAACAACTTGTGAGTGGCTTATATTCGATTCAGTTGGCCCTTCTTCTAAGTCTTCACATCTAAAAATCTTGTATTCTTGCTTGCCCCGATCAAACGATACCAAGTAATAACTAAAAGATATCAAGATAAAATGGAATAGACTTGGATTATGATGCTTGTCATTCAACTTATGGACAGTTATCTATCGTATGCTAATTTGTTTAGAATATTCTATACATGCTTTAATTATTAGTTAGAAATGCATAATTCTTCTATAAATTGTGCTAAGTATGGAATACACCTTGTTATGCAACAACTAATCAGGGAGACTATGCAAAATAAATCATATAATGCTACCTGTCTCCTGATTTTATTGCCTTATTGCATCAATGGATAAACTTAAAATAGATGTCATTTGATCACGGACAACTTGTACACAAGACCTATGGTTCCTGCGGATGGTTGCTGGGGCACTGGCATCGATATGTTTCGGACGAAACCACAAAAATAGTCTCAAGGACTAGATAGGATGGCTGGGTGCAACACATGCACCTCTGACATCTGCGTCCGGAGGCTATAACTCGTCTATTATGGCACCTTGTCAGTGATCCCCTCATATATTTAAACCTGTGCAAACTAACTTGTGTCTTCGTGGCAGGGAAGGATATGGTAAATATTGTGCAGGTGGTTCAGACGGGTAGGTAAAAGTCACCGAACGGTGGCAAGTTCATTTCAGTAAAGTCTATATATACTGCTTGCTTAAAAAATGAACTAAGACAAGATAGAAAGACCACAAATAATATGCATGCTTCATTTAAATAATGTATTGATTGGTATAGTTGGGTTAGTTTGCCTTCACCAGTACGTTTCGATGGACTGATCCTCATTGAAACAGGTTCCCACACTAAGGAGAATCTAGCGAGGAGCCAAAGATATTTCCCAATCCACTCCAGCTGTAGGCACGTCTAGATCATGCCATCTTTTGAAGCATTTTGAAGCAAGGAGCTAGCAAACCAAACTCAGCTCCAAGGGAAAGCTATCATCCCGCCTGGAGGTCCCTTATTTTAAAGCTTTAGTAAAGGATGTAATGTACATGACAGCTATCTCATTTTGTGTCAACTTTTGTAAGCCCGTGCGACAACCTTATGACTCATTTAAGAGTTTGTAATAGATGTTCATTATCAATAAAGAGAACTTTTCCATGTTTTAACTTTATTTTTTAATTTATCTGCGTACTCTGAATATGTGCTCGCTATGCAAAATACCTTAGCCTTGTGCGGTGCACAACCTAGGTCTGCACGGCGTCACGCCCGGGGGACGACTATCGATTCCACAGAATTGGGGCATGACACATGCAATATATCTACACTCATTGAAGCTTACCCTTACACAGGTTACCCTTCTTCTCTTATTGTCCTGAACACTTGTACCCCTACTCTCCCTGATACTCCCTTACATACCTTACCTCAACTTTATACTTATACTCCTAACTGATACTATTACCCATAATAATACTCACTGATACTAGTCTGACATGCTATATCTAGCATATACTACTCATCTCAATAATGATACACTTGAATACTTGCACTCTCTAGGCACTCCTGGTGACAGATTCCAACTCATAACTATATATGTTATATGCATTTAATAACCCAGAATACCAACTTGGCACTAGCCTACCTTACTGACACACTATTGTTATTTTTAATACCCAGACTCTTACTACATGATACTCATGAAACTCCCACATTGTACTTTACTTCAACACCATGCAATTCACACATCACCCAATGTGCACTTGTGTACATAATTCTAGACACTCTACTTCCTTCCTCCACTTATCAATCTCTAACATATCAACAGTCTCAAATACTAGGTAATATACCTTCACTAAACACATACTTGTGCACACACATATATCCATACTAATGCACAACTTTCACATTTAGCTCAAGTCCTACTACTTAGCATAATATATTCTAATACTATCACACACCTATATACTTATGGGTATCACTCTACCATAGCTCATTCACTAATATATCTCATGGATACACATCTCTATACAACCAAGTGTCAAGCACCAATATTATAGTAAGGCTATTAATATCCAAACACAAATTTTATGATACTTAATTGATACGTGGATCACTCAACTATATGAATTTATATCTACCTAGAACATGAATGCTGGCACTAATACTAACCCCTGGAATCATAACTGATACTCTACTCTCCCTTCGACCATTGGTATCAATACTAACTATACTGACACCTATCATAGAACTATTGCTACACAGGTACCGTACTATGAGTTATCTCTAGACTGATGCATATAGCTCATATATCCAACCATGAACCACTCACAGACTCACAAGCTACACCCCCACAATCAACACTGATACTCAATGACACCAACATATCTACAAGTTATCAAACTACTACACTATCTAAGGAACCTCATAAACTAATGAAATAAAGCTTTATAAAGAACTAGACTAGAGGAACTAAGGATATCCCTATTCCTCAGCTAAGGAAGGTGATAGAATTTTTTTTATAATAACAAGAGTGGAATAATAGAGACGATATGCTAAGAACCAATTTAAGATATAATCTGATAATTATATAGTCTATCTGAAATCATGTTACCCAGAATTCTCGCCACACCAGTAAACATAGCTGCGATAAACTATAGAGTCCATAACCAAGGTACATACCTCTCAGATTATGTTGTCTAAATTCTCGCATTGCCAGCTAGCATGGCTGTGAGATCTCTAGATTCCATAACCAAGATAAGTATATCCCAAAATTGGTTCTATATTTTTGCCACGCCAACTAATATGGTTGCGATAAACTCTAGACTCCATAACTAAAGTAAACGTTTACCTATCCCACTGTCCTTATCAAAATATGTCATCAGAATATACCTTAATTCAGTCCATAAATTTTTTCTCAATACAAAAATCAAAGTCAACAATGAACATCAAGAATCAAATTTAACAACGAATAAGTGAGAGTGAACGGAAATAAGTGGAAACATATTTTGTAGTAGAGTTTATAATAAGATTCTCAGGGGTCGTCCCAGGAATCTCTCAAAAAATCCTAATTATGATTGAGTATTCTCTTATCCTATATTCTATATCATATATCCTATCGCAGGCTTGCAGCAGTACAACTAAGTCGTTGCACTACCACAACATCGCACTAGTTGTAAAGCCTGATCTACATGGACCACCACTAAAAATGTGTTACTACCCGCACCCGATACAAGGACACGAGTATGTAGCTACGTCCAGCCTACACCGCAACATCGACGGTAGAATGCTATCTAGGTCATCAATATTATCTATCAATAATATTCCACAATAATATATCACCTGTCAATAACATCTTAACTAAATATGAATACTCAATCACAAAATTTGTAAGAAAGAATCATTGTACAAATTTGATATAAAAAAATCAAAGATAAGAATCAAGATACATCACACAATAATAGTCTAAGAGCTATCAACATCAATACAAGACTCAAATGGTAATATCATATCTGATCTCAAAAGGAGGCTGGAAACAAATCCAGTACAATAAAGCCATCTAGCTACTGAACTACAACTAGTATGTCATCATCCTCAACTGGTACTAGCCCCTCTTGAGCCATAGTCTCCAACTCTACTCCTATCACATCGTATATGATATCAATCCTCTAAGTCATCTGAAAAATATATCCAGTTAGGATTGAAGCGAAGCACACCTCTAACAGCAGTTCCAATTAAATGATTGAGATTATAAAAATAAATAGTAAAGAAATATAAGATAATAAAATATGGGCAGAAAACAGAAATAGGAACATATAGTGGAAATGTAGGAATTTAATAATAGGTAATGTAATATCCTATGCGAGAAATCAGGAGAAAAAAAACTACACTAAGTGTGTGAGTACTAGCTTCGACATATGATCGGCTTGAGAACATGAACATGGATCATGGCTTGGTTAATCATACGTGAAGTATATGATTAACACTAATAGGGTACTTGTACATGAATACTTATACATGGATGTGTAGAAGCATTAAAAATATTTCCATGCGCTCCAGTTTATAGTCAACAAATAAGCAAGAAACGTGTAACATGGGTGGACGTATAACACCCTCAGATACATGACGTCCCGAGTCGCATGCCGCCCTTTGACGCATTGTCCCTATAGTCACATCAGAGCATTTATGACTCTGACAAAATAGACAGTCATCCTAACTACCTTGAATCATGCACCGAGGATTGGAATCTGGGATGACGGCTTAGTCATGATTACTTTTGGCAGTATACAACTGTTCAAATGCCATGAATACAGAAGATGACAAAAATTTATGCGTCTCTGGCCCAATGTGTTCCAGACTCCATGCATTCCATGTATATCTAGTCCAATGCATTTTAGACTCCATAAGTCACATGCGTCTCTGGCCCAATGCATTCCAGACTCTATTTGTCCCATGCGTCTCAAGCCCCATGCGGCTTTGAATCCATGCAGTTCCCATATGCAGCATGAACGACCACAGAGCAGGATGATCGCATAAAACCTCCTAACACAGATTTTTATATATTTCAGAAGCTCTGATGCCTCACTCATGCCCTGAGATGCTTCAAAATCCGTGCAGATGATATCTCAGGAAAAATAATAAGTCACATCAGTGCATTAATTGCCTCGACAGATGGGCCATGCCACGTGTCCTACGTATGCGGCTTTAAGACCCATGCAACCTTGACATCATACGGCCAGAGCGTCCACCTGAGCAAGGCCAAACAAGAGTACGCATGCGACTTCAAGACCCATGTGGCCTCGTCCACATACGGCCAGAGGGTCATTCGGACCAAGGCCAAACGAGAGCTTCTATGCGACACAATAGTATGCGGCTCTCGACTCACAAGATTTTTTATTACAACTGAAGATAATTTCTCGCTAAGTTAATGTTAACTAAGTGTCCAATTGATCGAGTTATGCACACAACAGCTCCAAGATTTCTTCAAACAAAAATTCCTAACCAAATATATTTGGCTGCTTGCCCGTACCATGCGACAACAGTTACAATCGCATTCTGTTGGAGGAGCCTTATGCGGCCACCAAACAGAGGCATATATGGTGCCCACAGTCCATCAGCACAATGGCTATAAATATGAGCAGCTTAAATGTTCTAATGGTCGACTTTTTCTGTTTCAGAGAGAGACCAAACCAAAAGATGAGGCTGGCTATCTGCGGATTCATACTAAAACCAAGGAGAGAAGTTTTTGCGTCTAGATCATCCACGGAGTAAAGAGAGTTTCTACACTCCTAACCCTCTATCGTCACCCCAAATCAAAATAAATTTGTACTTAGATTGTCTCTTATGATTCTTCTTTGTACTCTCAAGTTTGTTAATCAAAATTAAGTTCTTTTAGTTCTCGTTTTGATATCGAATGGCAAACACGACGGCGACTCTGCTGGGGACCGGATTCTCCTCTGTTGAGAAATTGGTGACATAATCTGACGCGGCCAAACTTGGCTCAATGCAAAAGATATTGGTAGTTCGCTTCAACAAACAAGCATTTAAGAAAATGCTCTCTGAAGGAAGTGTGAATCCTTCGCCAAGGCAAGCCAAGCCAAGCCCAAGAAGACCCGCAGAACATGGATAGCAAAGGCCACTGCATCTCGCCCAACTAAGAAGGAGGTGATCTCCGCCTCTCAATCTGTTTCGGAGGAAGTCCACGTCTATGCGACATCCTCGGCTGGTGCATGAACTGCTCAGCACTTAGAATCTAGAAAAGGAAAGTACTATAATGCCAGACATTCTGGGGCTGGGGCATGGCCTATGCGTCCAAGAAGGAGGCCGCATATTATTTTCCATGCGGTATCAACTCACAGTCATAGGCAGACAGCCACATGCGGCTCTAACAGCAATATAACTTATGTTTTCGACCGTATCTCACGCGGCGCGGATCCTATGTCACCTACTGAGAATGACGAAAATCTAAATCTGGACTCTTTCTACTACGTGCCTACGAGTGCTAAAGTGAAGATGTCTAGGGTAGTGTGAGCTCGTCGAGCTCAAGCAACTGCTCATGCGACTGACCGCCAACATGCATCGATAACTATTACGCGGACCTCTGACAAAAAGTTGTGCAGAACTTATCCATGCGTCCAACCCACAGGGACCAATGGACAGGGTTCGTTCCAAAAGTCTTCCACAAGTACCTCGGGGCAAGTTCGTGTAAGAACCCCAGGTCTGAGAGAAAATGCATCGCCTACACGTTCGCGTACCCGGGATACCTGAACTCGCAAAGAGGATGCAAAGGTAAAATATCCTTCGCATGATTTACGTGAAGTGATCACTCACAGTGCAAAGCGAGAGAAACCACTGCGACATGCGGCCTACCCTCTTTCAGGTACTACTGTGCCAATATTATCATCGACTGCTGCTACAATAAAATATTAGTACTCACAGACAGGCAATCGGCCTTCCGACGACAGCACCGAAAAGCACCTACTCGGCAGCAACCTGGAGATCTGGTGCAAGTATCAGAGGAGGAGGAGTTACCCTCCGCCTCATGCTACTCAACTGGAAGGTTTTCCACTACCAAAGAAAAAAAGCAGTCAAACACCTCAAGTTTGACGGTCTCTACCACTACATCGTGAAGGCAATTACCCAGAGGGCTGACAACGGCACCCGAGGAAGGCGTCTTCCCGGGCACCAGCTAAAGGAGAAAGCTGCCAGCTCTTGAGGGTTATTCTTCTTTAGAACCCCTGGGGGTGGCCCAAGCTGGGGGTAGTGCCCCCTGGAGGTACTTAATAATCAGGTATTCAAGGAGACAATGATCCCCACGGGACGGATCCTGAGATCTCTGATGGTAGCTACCCTTATCAAGACGATATTATCTTCTGCACTGGAGATAATATCCCCTCCAAATCTGAGGAGGATACAACGTCACCTACTCTCCGTGAAGAATACCTACTACAAGGGTATAAAACATGAGGTACGACATCAACTGCCATATTAGTTTCTCCCCAAGAAAGGATGATTTATATGGCCGACGATGAAGGCCCCGGTGACCGACAACGCCTCAAGGTTCTCGAGGCCATGATGCATACGATAAGGGAATCCATGCAAGCCTTGACCCAGACAATGCTGGAAATCAAGGCAAACATAGCCCCCAACAAGAAAGGGCGTCAAGGCAAGCAAACTTGGACCCCGGGACCAACGGGGATTCAAACACAAACGCCCCATCCACAGGCGATAATCCTCCCCTGTCATGCTCATCAGCTGCAGACGAGGCCAAAGAAGAAATGAGAGAGGTCCGATAACTCCAGGCTCGCCTAAATTCTATGGGCAATCGGGACTCATTCCGCGACCTTGGGGTACAGCAACCATACCTGATAGAATGGAGGGATGTACCATATCCACCCAAGTATAAACCCTTCAACATCAATCCATTCGACGGAAAGTCCTCCCCTTGTCGGTTTATGAGCTACTTCAAGATTACAATGGGACACATCCCGCAACAATGCTATCCTTACTAGACTCTTCGTCGGTTCATTGTCAGGGGTAGCTTTCGACTTGTTCTACAGTCTCGAAGACAACTGTATCTTATTATTTGATGACCTCAAGCGTCTGTTCCTCAAAAGATTCTATGAGGCTGGAAATAACATGACGATGTCATCTCTGATGGACGTCGCCCAAGGTAAAAAGGAACCAACAAAAAATTATATCGAGCGCTTTCGACAGGTGGCGCTAAGGTTGCCCCCCGGCAATCCCGAGGCCACCCTAATAGAGATGTGCCTAAAAAATATACTTCTGGCAATCAGCCTCTGGGTGGACAAGAGCCAGTCCAAGGACTGGACAACATTTAAAACTCTATGAATAGATCCCAGACGAAGTGGCAGACGCCAATGTCATCTCACACGAAGTCGTATGGCGAATGTTCTTTGACGGTGGTTCAAGGACAGGGCCCAAAGGCAACATCATCGCTGGGGATGGTATAGTATTGATCTCCCCAGATGGTCTCATCATCAATCGTGCCTACTCTCTCACAGAACCAAGTTCCAATAATATGGTAGATTACAACGCCTTAATCATCGGGCTCCATCTCGCCAAGCAAGTCAGAATAGAGTACCTAGAGGCCTACGGCGATTCTCAACTAATAGTCAAATAGGTCCTGGATGAGTATAAAGTCCAAAATAAGGACTTGATTCCCTGCCACCAGGCTGCACTTAACATCATTGCAACCTTTAAGATATTCTTTATTAAGCATGTCCCTCGATTGCAAAATTTTGAGGCAGACGCTTTGGCCGACCTCGCCGCTTCCTTAGCAATACCAAATAACGCTCGCCTGCTAATCGATATGGTCAGCCAAGAGCTGGTCTACCTAAAAAGTAGCCTATACTTGTGCCTCAGCTATGCCGTAGGATTCGACATCGATACTCAAGATTGGAGGATTCCATTCATCGACTATGCAGTCTATAGAGTTCTTCCCGAGAATCCAAAGAAAGCCACTTCGATCAGAAGACGTTCCCTCAGGTTCTATTATGATACAACTACTAAAATATTATATCATTGATCCTACAACGGTCTCTTGTTATGATGCTTATTGGACGTAGAAGCAAGACAAGCCCTTCTCGAAGATCATGATGGCGTATGCGGAGCACATCAGCCTGGTACAAAGTTACAAGACCGTCTTCCAAGAATAGGCTACTATTGGCCAACGATGGTGGCAGAGGCTATTGACTATGCAAGAAAGTGCCAAGCATGCCAAATCTACGCAGACTTTATCCATCAGCCCTTTGAGTTTCTGTACCCAACGGTAGCATCCTGGTCGTTCAAAGCACGAAGAATGGACATCATCGGACTGATAAGCCCACCTTTATCTAAGGGACATCGGTTTATTCTGGCCATCACAGATTACTTCTCCAAGTGGGCGAAAACAGTTTCACTCGTTGAAGTCAAAATATTGAACTTGATTAGCTTCGTCAAGCATTACGTTATCTATCATTTTGGCTTGCCACGGAGGATCATCCACGACAATGGTTCGTAGATCGTAAGTCATACTTTTTAACCGATTCTGCGATAAAAATCTCATCTAGAATGTGGCATCAACCGCCTACAACCCCAGCTAATGGATTGGCCGTGGTGTTCAACAAAACCATCATCAAGCTCCTCAAGAAGTTTATGACGTCCAACGGGCATGACTGAAACGAAAAACTCGAAGAATGTCTGTAGGCCTATCGTACAATGATTCGGGTAGCTACTGGCAGTATACCCTTCTCTCCAGTTTATGGGAGTGAAACGGTCCTCCCTCTCGAGATTTAGATCCCTTTACTTCGAGTGGCCCTCTCCCACCAGCTAACCATCGATGACAATTACCGCTGACGGCTACAGGAATTAGAAGCACTCGATGAAACACGGCTCTTTGCTCAATAACGCATGGAGTTGTATCAAGCACGTCCCTCTGGAGCCTTTAACAAATGGGTAAAACAAAGGATGTTCCAAGTGGGTGACCTCGTCTTAACAGTAAGAAGACCCATGGTTATGACCCACAAGACTATAAACAAATTCTAACCTAAGTGGGAAGGCCCGTTCATCGTGGAAATCGTATTTTCCAACGACGCTTACCGGTTGGCAAAATCCAACGGTGACTTGCTCATGATGTCCATCAACGACAAGTTCCTCAAAAATTATTACGTCTAAATCAGACGGGTACTCCTCTATCACCAAACTATATCGTATCTTCCTGGGTACTGGTTCATGTCCACAGGACCTCTACACTGTCGCTCTAATACACTACTCCTGTGGAGTTTTCTACGTCCATATTACCTCTGAACAAACATCCCGGATCTTGGCTATCGACCATCACATCCATATTACCTCTGATATTGGTTGTTATTTTCGTTTACCACCCATACTCACCAAGGTACGCCAGTGGTGCTAAGTCCATAAAAACTGCCACATCCATATTACCTCTGGCAGAGCTTATCTCAAACCTATTACTTGCACTAACATACTTAAAAAGTAATGGGTCCACAAAAACTATCACGTCCATATTACCTCTGATAAGGGTTATTTTTGAACTTATTGTTTACACTCAACGTGCGCAACAAATAATAAGTCCACCCAAAAATTTCTCAGTAGGGTTTGCCATGTCCTTCGTACCTCTGAGAAAACCTGTTGGGTGGGTTATCGATCATCGCATCCACAAGGCCCCCGATATCGATCGTCGCCTAAACTTATCACCCGTACTGTAACCCCCATAATTAATTCTATATATAGTTAGGTATGGGATGGAAAATTTTAGTTTAGCAGCAGATGTTTGAGGTTTAGAGTAGGGTTGCTTATGTCTGTTATTTATTAATTAAACTCTTGGCGCGCCTTACCATTGGTGAATTATTTGGAGCCTAATATCAGCCCATAAATTCCATCAGACTATTATACTTCTGACTTGACTCGCCAATTTAGGCACTGGACTTTTCTGTCACATAAAATCAAATCCGTTGTGCCCTAAATTAATTGCACAACTTTCCGTATCCAAAATCCCATAATTTAATTCCGTGTCAGACACCTGTGTCGTTACCTTCAATTTTGAGATACCAGCTTAAACCGTTGAGCCGGACCAACTAAAGGGTCCAAGACTGACTCCAAGCCCACACCATTTTTGACCTTTGTGTCATTTCCAAATTTAGAGCCCAAGTGCCCCCATTTAATTAAAAAGTACGGGACACTTTTATTCTAATTAAATCAGGGATACCAATTTTGACTAATCATATTTTAATCTCCAATTAATCCAAATGCCTATTTAATTAAGTCCATGTCAAACACACAACATCCTCTCACCATACAAAATACCAAACGCTAATTCTCCCATAATTTTTCTATTATTTCATGTGTTTGTGCAATTACCCAAATTTAAGGGGATTAGTTACAATTATTGATTTAGGTATCCTCACCTCATTGGCCAAGGCCAAATGGAGAGGCTACCCCTTCTTTGACCATAGTCAACCCATCCCCCCTCCTTTGTATGAAGAAAGCCTAATCCCTTCATGTAAAATCCCAACCCTCCATTTGAATTGGGAGCATCACAACCATCCATCCTCCACACAACCCCCTATAAAATATCCTTTCTCCCTCTCCCCAATGCAGGCCCTAATCCCTAGGCACATTGAAACCCCCTCCTCTCTCTCTCTCCTTCCTCCTCCACCTAGAAAACCGAGCCTCTTACATACATAATTATTTTCCCTCCTTCTTCTTCTTCTTTCTTTCTTCTTCCTGGAAAGAAACTCCGGCGGCTGATCTCCCCTTCGGCCACGTCGGCGAGATCCGGCGGCCCGCGGTGCACCCCCGCAGCTCAGCCCGCTGTCCCGGTATCGAGCCCCCCCGACTTCACTGTTCTCCGACCCAGCCACGGCGAGCCCGCAGCCACTCCGGTACTGCTCTACCGCTGCAACCCACTGCTCTCCGACCCAGCCACGGCGAGCCCGCAGCCACTCTGGCACTGCTCTGCCACTGCAACCCGCTGTTTCCAGCCACGGCGAGCCCGCAGCCACTCTGGCACTGCTCCGCCCGTCGTAACCTGCTCCAACCACCTACCTGTCTAGCCCGGCCAAGCCCTCCCCCTCGACTCCACTGTCCACTGCCACCCTCCACTCCGGTGAGTCACCGCCAACTTCCACCACCACCATTGCATCACCTCCACCACCACCATTGCATCACCTCTACCACCACCATTGCATCACCACTACCACCACCATTGTACCCCCGCAGCCACCTCCACCCGCTGTTCTCCGGCCAACCCCGGTCGACGCCGCCTCACCTAGGTATATCTTTCCCCCTCTCTTGATTATATTCAGATGTGTTAATGTTGATTAGGGTTTATATTTATATATTCTTGTGAGTTATATTATTAGGGTTTATTCATATGGCATGTTGATGATGATGTAGGGTTGATAAAGGGCATGGGAAAATGATTTGTTGTATGTTGAAGAGGTTTAATGTGTTTTAGGGTTAATGTAGGTGAGGGATTGTCTTTTACATGAATTAAAATAAATTATCTAAAATATTTTGCATGGAGATTTAGGTTTAGGGTTTGCAAATAAATTATAAAATATGATAAAGGATTTTTTATGGAGATTTAGGTTTTGATTTTTAAATAAATGTTCGGGATATATTACATGGTGGTAAAATACTAATTAATTTAATGAGGATTAAATTGAGGAGAAATAAGATTCTGATTTATTTGAACGTTGATGAACACCGAGGAGCACGTGATTGATTGAGGACTAGTGTGTAGTGTAAAACCCCTAATCGGTAATTTGGGGACTGGAAATTAAAGGTGGTTAATATAGAGTAGTACTTTGTGATTGGTAACAACGATATGAAATTAAGGATTTATAATCGTTAACTGTGTTTGAGGATGGTTTGATGATGTGGTACTGATGACTAGATGATTTGATGTATCGTACCGATAGTCAACAGTGGTCACCCCCTAGCGTCTTGTCTCTGTGAGTCATAGCTGAGACTGAGCTTAGGTATAGATGTGTGTCGCATCCCTGTTTGACGTAGAATAGATTATTAATTTTGGTTTGTATCTCATCTCTAGGTACTACGGGACCTGAGGACTTGGACGTGGTACTGGATTTCCGTCATCAGTAGCCGCATGCAGGCAAGTGTACCTTGCCATCCTGTATTTCAGATTATAGATATTTATTATTTCTTTATGTATATTGTGCACGTATTTATGTTGACGTTCGATACTTCGCGTCTGGATCACAACCGGGTGCAGACGTTCGTCATAACGTCTTAGAATGATTGTTAGATGTTCATAATACCTCGATATATGTACCTGAGTATATTGATATCCCAGGACACACTCATACACTGTGATCGTGCCAGATTCTTGTATCCTGATACTGACATCATGATCAGAGACTGGGACGACCTCAGGGTCGCGTCTGTTGAGTTATTTCTGTGTGTCAAGACTGTTAGATAGAGGTTCAGGTTCAGCGCACCATCGTTGACCGCTTGGAAAAGAAAAGACAGTTACTAGATGTTTGGGCTCCTCTGCACGCGCTTATATATGTTTATGTAGTGATCCTATATTCTAGAGTGGTGATCACCCATGTGACTTTGTGCTCGGAGCTACGGTACGCCCCGTGTGTCTCTTTGTTCGGAGCTACAGTTTTATTTTGGATAGCCCACACGTCGAACATTATCTTTAAACTGTGTCACACATGTTTGGATATGATAGAGTACCCTGTCGTTGCACTTGTACTTTCTGTTTACTTGGCATGCTATATTTTTGTACCTTGTTACGTCCCTCTGAGGACCTTGTTCCCTTCCAGGTTTAGGCGACGAGGATTACCCGGAGGAGTACGGTCTGGGTACGTATCCAACAGCAGGACCCACTGCCGAGGATGAGGTCATTCCAGAGGACTTCGCATGATCACTGGTAGTGACTCTTTCCTTGGGACGGTATTACTATCTAGTTACCTGATGCCGTTCCAAGTTATCTTATTGCTTACTTTTATTTTAGTATTTTGTACTAGTGGGTTTGTCCCCGTGTGACTACTCTAGTATTTGTACTTGATACTTTATCTTGGACAATTTCTTTCTGCACATTAGTTATTGTGACTACCTCTATGTGCTCTTATATTTGTTGCCTATGGATGAGATTTAGATTGACTATTTATGTATTATGTGATGGGTTATTCATTATACTTTACATCTTAGGTGCACTCCGACGGGCCCATTAGATTGGGATGCCCGTCGAAGTGTGCTGCTGGCCATTGCCACCTGACTCGGTTCCTTATCTATGGAACCGAGGCATGACAAAGTTTTTGTGGTAGCCCATGTAGGTCCAATTTAAATTGTCTTGGTCACCTGACTGTGCCAAGCGAGCCTGCAAATTAGGAATAGATATTAGGAATCTTATCTACAAAGTTTGAAACCTTCATATGATACCTCTATCTCGATATCTTTTACCAAATTATATCTTATTTATTTTCTCAATGCTGATTGCAGTCATGACTTTTTTTCAGAGTTATAAATCTCCACAACAGACGCATCGCACAGCCGGGCGATGTTCCCCGTGATGCAGGATCATTCGGGGACCCGGAACTGGAGCAGGTCCTTTTGCTGACTCCAGCTCCCATGGGGCAGTCATCAGGATAGCCCGAGGTGCCTTTAGACGGGCATTAGACTCCGTATTAGGCAGGACCTAAGGATTAGAGGATCCCGAGTCAGGAGGAGCAGCAGCTACCACCACCTCCACCATTCCCACCCAGATGCCCTATATGCCATTCCCCGCAGGGCAACCGATGGATGGGACACAGATATTCCAGATGGTATATGCGATGATGCAGGCCCAGCAGCAGGTCCAACAGCAGGCCCAGCAGTGCCAGGCTGAGACCCAGAGAGAGTATTATGACGGCCTTGGGGCAGGCGTTACCACCAGCACACCAGTCGACGATGGGGTCTGTCATAGACTTCCGTCGTATGATGCCACAACCTTTTACTGGCACAGAGGAGCCAATAGAGGTCCACACTTGGCTTACCAGCATTCAGCACCCGCTGGAGGCTACCGACCTCCCCCGACACCGATGGATGACGGCCGTCAGGATGCAGCTCACTGGTAACGCACATCACTGGTGGCTTTCAGAGGAGCAGCATTTGGGACCAGACCGTGCCACATGGAAAGAGTTCTCTAGGCTCTTCCAAGAGATATACATACCTTCTACTGCCCGAGCAGAGCTTCGGGACAGATTTTAGAACCTCAGGCAGAGGAGTATGACTGTAGAGAAATATAATGTTGAGTTCCTCTACCTGAGCAGGTTTGCACCGTACCTGATCCCTAATGAGGAGACGAAGGCCGAGAAGTTCTATGAAGGCCTGAGTTTTGAGACCCAGAGGTTTATCGGGTCCATAGCCCCTACCTTTTACTCTGAGGTATTACTAGCAGCACGACGCCAGGACCGCATCAACAAGATGGAGGCTAGCCTGAAGCGCTCCTGTGCGTCATCATCAGCAGTTCGAGCCCCGCAGGGAGGACCTGCGAAGCGTCCTCTAGTACAACAGCAGCAGCAGAGAGCAGCCCCCCTGCAAAGATTAGTGGTTCCCATATACCATTTCTACGGCAAGAGGGGACATTTGTTGAGGGGCTGTCGACGGAGACTGGGCGTATGTTTGAGATATGGATCGGGCCAGCATGCCATCCGAGATTGCCCTGACCAGAGAGATCCAGTACAGATGGTTCATCGGCCAGCCTTGCCAGTACCGAGGCCTTATCAGCGGCCTCCTAGACCGAGGCCACCTTACGCAGGAGCTGGAGCACAGCGACCACCAGCACCAGAGGGAAATCAGAGGAGGCCACCCTTGGCCTCACAGGAAGATCGCTTCTAGCAGGCTAGACAGCAGCAGCCGAGGGCACCGGCATCGAGACATGGTCAGGCCTATGCGATGACTATAGAGGAGGCAGAGACAGCCGGAGAAGTGATCGCAGGTACTATCTTAGTAGCTTCATTACCAGCATTAGTCCTATTTGATTCTGGTGCCACACACTCTTTTATAGTTGCTAGTTTCGTGGCTACCCATAGAATAGCCACCGCACCCCTTTCGAAGATCAAGAGGATTCTAACGGGAGATAGAATAGTACCTGTTACGACACTTGTAGATCATGTTCAGTAGTTGTCTGCGGGCGAGAGATACGTGCCCGATTTCTGGTTTTCTCTATGTCGGACTATGACATTGTCCTAGGCATGGATTGGTTGAGCCAATACCATGCAATGCCAGATTGTCGTCATGGTTGTGTCATCTTTAGACCCTCAGATCACCCAGAGTTTGAGTTTCTTCGTGGAGCCCGAGAGCATGGTGTCCAACCTACCCTAGCGACACACATTGCAGAAGGTGAACCGATGTACCCTCACTTTATAGCAGAGTTTGAGGATGTGTTTCCAGAGGATCTTCCAGGACTGCCACCTGACAGAGAGATTGAGTTCACTATAGAGTTGACTCCAGGAGCCGAGCCAGTTACTTCTCCCATTTACAGACTAGCACCGAAGGAGTTGGTTGAGCTGAAAGTCCAAGTAGATGATCTCTTAGATAAGGGTTTTATACGGACTAGTATATCTCTATGGGGAGCACCCATTCTATTTGTACCAAAGAAGGACGGGACGGTACGCTTGTGTATCGATTACAGGACGCTAAATGCTGTAACGATAAAGAACAAGTATCCACTGTCGCGCATCAATGATTTGTTTGATCAGCTTAGTGGTGCATGTGTATTCTCGAAGATCGATCTTAGATTCAATTATCATCAGATCAAGGTACGGAGAGAGGACATCCCGAAGATGACCTTTCGGACGAAGTATGGCCACTATGAGTTTTTAGTTATACCATTTGGTTTAACCAACGTGCCAGCAGTATTTTTGTGTTTGATGAACAATGTCTTCCACCAGTACTTAGATAAGTTCGTGGTGGTATTTATCGAAGACATCTTGGTATATTCCAAGAGCCAGGAGGAGCATGAGAGATATCTTAGGATCGTGTTGGAGACGCTGAGACATGAGAGGCTGTACGCCAAGCTCAGCAAATGTGAGTTCTGCTTGGATAGATTACCATTTCTGGGGCATATAATCACCGAAGATGGACTATCAGTTGACCCAGAGAAGATAGTTGCAGTTGGGACATGGCCTACCCCTACATCAGTTACAGAGGTTAGGAGTTTCCTCGGACTTGCCGAATATTATCAGAGGTTCATGAAAAACTTTTCGAGGATAGCTGCACCTATGACGTGACTGACGCATAAAGGCGAGGAGTTTATCTGGACCGACGAGTGTCAGGCGGCTTTCGATGAGCTGAAGAAGCGTCTGACATCAACATCGATTTTGACACTACCTTTAGGATCAAGAGGATTTGTAGTGTACAGTGATACATCTGGGAGCGGATTAGGATGTGTACTGATGCAACACGGCAAGGTGATAGCCTACGCATCGAGACAGCTGAGAGTTTATAAGAAGAACTATCCGACGCACAATTTGGAGCTAGCTGCAGTGATATTTGTACTAAAGCTATGGAGATATTACCTTTATGGTGAGCGTATTAAGATTTAAACAGATCATAAAAGCCTGAAGTACGTCTACACGCAGAAGGATCTCAACATAAGGCAGAGGCAGAGGCGCTGGCTAGAGTTGATGACAGATTATGACATTGAGTTACAGTACCACCCTGGCAAGGCAAATGTAGTAGCAGATACCTTAAGCAGGAAGCCTATGGCATACTTTTTGATGACTCAACGGTAATTGCTAGAGGATCTCCAGGAGCTTGGGATAGAGATTGTATTGCCAGGCATGAATGGACAGATGGCCAGTCTCGAGGTTTAGTCTACACTGATTGAGAGGATCAGGGCAGCCCTGCCTATAGATATGAGATTTCAACGTCTACGAGAGAGGACAGAGGCCGGCATGCAGACAGGACTCAGGATTCATGAAGACAGAATATTGAGGTATGGAGATCGCCTATATGTTCCGAGTGGCAAGCTACACCAAGAGTTGATGACCGAGGCACATAGCTCGATTTATTCTATTCATCCTGGGGGTACAAAGATGTACCGAGACTTGAGGCAGCATTTCTGGTGGCATGGGATGAAGAGAAAGATTGCAAGATTCGTGGCAAAATATTTAGTTTGTCAGCAAGTCAAGGCTGAACATCAGAGGACTGCAGGATTATTGCAGCCACTTCCTATTCCCGAGTGGAAGTGGAAACACATTACCATAGACTTCGTCACAGGATTCCCGTGGAGCCCTAGCGGAAAGGATATAGTTTGGGTTGTCGTAGACAGACTCACCAAGTCTGCACATTTCTTGTCCTTCAGAGTTGGGCAGACCACGGAGATATTAGCTGACATGTATATGAGACAGACAGTACGACTACATGGAGTGCTTGTCAGCATCGTATCATATCGTGATTCCAGATCCACGTCGCATTTTTGGCGGAGTATGCATGAGAGCCTAGGAACTCATCTCAAGTTCAGCACTGTATATTATCCATAGAATGATAGCCAGTTCGAGCGCATGATACAGATATTAGAGGATATGTTGAGAGCGTGCATGATTTATTTTGGTAGATCTTGGGAGGACCATCTACACTTAGTGGAATTCTTCTACAATAACAGCTACCAGGCTAGCATACAGATGGCACCTTATGAGGCACTGTACGGCAGAAAATATAGATCACCAGTTTGTTGGAGTGACGTGGGAGAGCGTCAGATACTTGGTCCAGAGTTGGTGACACAGACAGTGGAGAAGGTCAAGCAGATTCAGAGCCACCTACGTGCAGCACAGGACAGACAAAAATATTGGACAGATGCGCACCGCAGACTATTGGAGTTCAAAAAGAGTGATCATGTATTTTTGAGGATATCGCCTATTCGTGGTACCATTAGATTCGGAGGCAGAGGCAAGCTGAGTCCGAGATACATCGGGCCATTTGACATCTTGGAACGAGTTGGCGAAGTGGCTTACCGTCTTGTATTGCCTCCATCATTAGAGGGAGTGCATGACGTATTTTATGTATCACAGCTGAGGAGATATGTGGCAGACCCTAGCCACGTGCTTGATCATTCGGAGATTACAGTCGGGCCCAGTCTATCTTACGTAGAGCAGCCAGTTGAGATTCTCGATCGCAGTGAGAAGACTTTGAGAGGGCAGACTATTTGACTCGTCAGAGTTGCATAGAAGCATCGTTCATCAGGCGAGTCTACCTGGGAGCGCGAGGATTCTATTCGATAGCGGTTCCCATATTTATTCGAGGAGCAAGGTACGAATTTACGTACCGCATTTGATTACTAGCTTATTTTTAAATTCTCTTAAGCTATTATCGTGCTTTACTTTTAATTTTGGGGACAAAATTTTTCTAAGTTGGGAAGAATGTAACCCCCATAATTAATTCTATAGATAGTCAGGTATGGGATGGAAAATTTTATTTTAGAGATGTTTGAGGTTTAGAGTAGGGTTGCTTATGTCTGTTATTTATTAATTAAACCCTTGGCGTGCCTTACCATTGGTGAATTATTCGAAACCCAATATCACCCCATAAATTCCATCGAACTATTATACTTCTGACTTGACTCGCCAATTTAGGCACTGGAATTTTTCGTCACACAAAATCAAATCCGTTGTGCCCTAAATTAATTGCACAACTTCCCGTATCCAAAATCCCATAATTTAATTCCTGGTCGGACACCTGTGTCGTTACCTTCAATTTTGAGATACCAACTTAAACCGTTGAGCCGGACCAACTAAAGGGTCCAAGACTGACTCCAAGCCCACACCATTTTTGACCTTTGTGTCATTTCCAAATTTAAACCCAAGTGCCCCATTTAATTAAAAAGTGTGGGGCACTTTTATTCTAATTAAATCGGGGATACCAATTTTGATAATCCTATTTTAATCCCCAATTAATCCAAATGCCCATTTAATTAAGTCCATGTCAAACACACAACACCCTCTCATCAGACAAAATACCAAACGCCAATTTCCCTGTAATTTTTCTATCATTTCATGTATTTGTGCAATTACCCAAATTTAAGGGACTTAGTTACAATTATTGATTTAGGTGTCCTCACCTCATTGGCCAAGGCCAAATGGAGAGGCTACCCCTTCTTTGACCGTAGTCAACCCATCCCCCCTTCCTTTGCATAAAGAAAGCCTAATCCCGTCATGTAAAATCCTAACCCTCCATTTGAATTGGGAGCATCACAACCATCCATCCTCTATACAACCCCCTATAAAATATCCTTTCCCCCTCTCCCTAATACAGGCCCTAATTCCTAGGCACATTGAAAACCCCCCTCCTCTCTCTCTCCTCCCTCCTCCACCTAGAAAATTGAGCCCCCTATATACATAATTATTTTCTCTCATTCTTCTTCTTCTTCATTTCTTCTTCCTGGAGAGAAACTCCGGCGGCTGATCTCCCCTCCAGCCACGTCGGCGAGATCCGGCGGCCCGCAGCATACCCCCGCAGCTCAGCCGCTGCAACCAGCTCCGCCCGCTGTCCCGGCGTCGAGCTCCCCGACTTTACTGTTCTCTGACCCAGCCACAGCGAGCCCGCAGCCACTCCGGCACTGCTCTGCCGCTGCAACCCACAGCTCTCCGACCCAGCCATGGCGAGCCCGCAGCCACTCCGGCACTGCTCCGCCGCTGCAACCCGCTGTTTCCAGCCAAGACGAGCCTGCAGCCACTCCGGCACTGCTCCGTCCGCCGCAACCCGCTCCAACCACCCACCTGTCCAGCCCAGCCAAGCCCCCCTCGACTCTATTGTCCACTGCCACCCTCCACTCCGGCAAGTCACCACCAACTTCCACCACAACCATTGTATCACCTCCACCACCACCATTGCATTACCTCCACCACCACTATTGCATCACTACTACCACCACCATTGTACCCCCGCAGCTACCTCCACCCGCTGTTCTCCGGCCAACCCCGGTCGACGCCGCCTCGCCTAGGTATATCTCTCCCCCTCTCTTGATTATATTCAGATATGTTAATGTTGATTAGGGTTTATATTTATATATTCTTGTGAGTTATATTATTAGGGTTTATTTATATGGCATGTTGATGATGATGTGGGGTTGATAAAGGGCATAGGAAAATGATTTGTTGTATGTTGAAGAGGTTTAATGTGTTTTAGGGTTAATGTAGGTGAGGGATTATCTTTTACATGAATTAAAATAAATTATCTAAAATATTTTGCATGGAGATTTAGGTTTAGGGTTTGCAAATAAATTATAAAATATGATAAAGGATTTTTTATGGAGATTTAGGTTTTGATTTTTAAATAAATGTTTGGGATATATTACATGGTGGTAAAATGCTAATTAATTTAATAAGGATTAAATTGAGAAGAAATAAGATTCTGATTTATTTGAACGTTGATGAACACCGAGGAGCACGTGATTGATTGAGGACTAGTGTGTAGTGTAAAACCCCTAATCGGTAATTTGGAGACTGAAAATTAAAGGTGGTTAATATAGAGTAGTACTTTGTGATTAGTAACAACAATATGAAATGAAGGATTTATAATTGTTAACTGTGTTTGAGGATGGTTTGATGATGTGGTACCGATGACTAGATGATTTGACGTATCGTACCGATAGTCAACAGTGGTCACCCCCCTAGCGTCTTGTCCCTGTGAGTTGTAGCTGAGACTGAGCTTAGGTATAGATGTGTGTCACATCCCTGTTTAATGTGGAATAGATTATTGATTTTGCTTTGTATCTCATCTCTAGGTAGTACGGGACCTGAGGACTTGGACGTGGTACCGGATCTCCGTCATCAGCAGCCGCACGCAGGCAAGTGTACCTTGCCACCCTGTATTTCAGATTACATATATTTATTATTTCTTTATGTACATTGTGCACGTATTTATGTTGACGTTCGATACTTCACGTCCGGATCACAACCGGGTGCAGACGTTCGTCATAACATCTTAGAATGATTGTTAGATGTTCGTAATACCTCGATGTATGTACCTGAGTATATCGATACCCCAGGACACACTCATATACTGTGATTATGACAGATTCATGTATCCTGATACTAACATCATGACTAAAGATTGGGACGACCTCAGGGTCATGTCTGTTGAGTTATTTCTGTGTGTCAAGACTGTTAGATAGAGGTTCAGGTTCAGCGCACCATCGTTGACGGCTTGGAAAGGGGAAGACAGTTACTAGACATTTGGGCTCCTCTGCATGCGCTTATATATGTTTATGTAGTGATCCTGTATTCTAGAGTAGTGTATCACCCGTGTGACTCTGTGCTCGGAGCTACGGTATGCTCCGTGTGTCTCTGTGTTCGGAGCTACAGTTTTATTTTGGACAGCCCATGCGTCGAACATTATTTTTAAATTGTGTCACACATATTTGGATATGATAGAGTACCATGTCGTTGCACTTGTACTTTTTATTTACTTGGCATGCTGTATTTTTGTACCTTGTTACATCCCTCTGAGGACCTGGTTCCCTTCCAGGTTTAGGCGACGAGGATTACCCGAAGGAGTACGGTCTGGGTACGTATCCAGCAGCAGGACCTACTATCGAGGACGAGGTCATTCTAGAGGACTTCGCCTGATCACTGGTAGTGACTCTTTCCTTGGGACGGTATTATTATCTAGTTACCTGATGTCGTTCCAAGTTATCTTATTGCTTACTTTCATTCCAGTATTTTGTACTAGCGGGTTTGTTCCCGTGTGACTACTCTAGTATTTGCACTTGATACTTTATCTTGGACATTTTCTTTCTGCACATTAGTTGTTGTGACTACCTCTATGTGCTCTTATATTTGTTGTCTGTGGATGAGATTTAGATTAACTATTTATGTATTATGTGATGGGTTATTCATTGTACTTTACAGCTTAGGTGCACTCCGACGGGCCCATTAGATTGGGATGCCCGTCGAAGTACGCTGCTGGCCATTGCCACATGACTCGGTTCCTTATCTATGGAACCAGGGCGTGACACGTACTCACTAAGGTACGCTAGCGGTGCTAAGTCCACAAAAACTGCCACATCAATATTACCTCTTGCAGAGCTTGTCACAAACCTATTACTTGTAAAAACATGCACAAAAGTAATTAGTCCACAAAAACTATCACGTCCATATTACCTCTGATATGAATTATTTTTAAACTTATTGTTTACACTCAATATGCACAACAAATAATAAGTCCACCCAAAAATTCTCCAGTATGGTTTGCCATGACCTTCGTACCTCTGAGCAAACCTGTCGGGTGGGTTATTGATCATCGTGTCCACAAGGCCCCCGATATCGATCGTCGCCTAAACTTATCACCCATACTCGCCAAGGTATACCAGTGATGTTAAGTCCATAAAAACTGCCACCTCCATATCACCTCTGGCAGGGATTATCTCGAACTTATTACTTGTACCTTCATGCACAAGAAGTAATAGGTCCACACAGAAAATTCTCCCAGTGGGATGTCCTCAGGACCGTACCTAACCTCTCGGTATGGTGATTGATCAGCTTATGTATATATCACCTCTGAGCTATTACCCCCACATGTGTCAACCTGACGAACTTAGCAGAAGGAGGCGGACAGTGAATACGTGTCGATTTTATGCTTCTTATTCAAAGTTTTCCAGACATAGCCAAGTCTGAAAACTTTGAAGGGGTCTTATAGAAGAATAAAAATATCTCTATGCGCTCCAGTTTATAGTCAACAAATAAGCAAGAGACGCATAACAGGGGTGGACACATAACACCCTCGGATATATGACATCCCGAGATGCATGCTGTCCTTTGACGCATTGTCCCTACAGTCACATCAGAGCATTTATGACTCTGATAAAATAGACAGTCATCATGACCGCCTCGAATCCTGTACCAAGGATTGGAATCTGGGCTGACGGCTTTATCAGAATTACTTTTGGCAGTATACATCTGTTCAAACGCCACCAATGCATAAAATGACACATATCCATGTGTCTCTAGCCCAATACGTTCCAGACTCCATGCATTTTATGCATCTCTGGTCCAATGCATTACATTCTCTATGCGTCCCATGCGTCTCTGGCCCAATTTATTCCAGACTTTATGCGTCCCATGCGTCTCTGGCCCAATGTGGCTTCGACTCCATAAAGTTCTCATATACGGCCTAAACGACCATAGAGCAGGGCGATCACATAAAATCTCCAAACACAGATTTTGATGTCTGTTAGAAGCTCTGATGCCTCAATCATTACCCTGAGATGATTCAGAATCCGAGCAGATGATGGCTCAGAAAAGGACAATAAGTCACATCAGTGCATTAATTGCCTCGACGGATGGGCCATGCCATGTGTCTTAGTATGCGGCTTCAAGACCCATGAGGCCTCGACATCATACGGCCAGAGCGTCCATATGACCAAGGTCAAATAAGAGTACGCATACAGCTTCAAGACCCATGCGACCTAGTTCATATACGGCCAGAGGGATATTCCTACCAAGGCCAAATGAGAGCTTTTATGCGACTACAACAATATACGGCTCTCAACTCACAAGATTTTCTGTTACAACCGAAGACGATTTCTCGTATAGTTAGTGTTGACCAAGTGTCCAATTGACCGAGTTATGCACACAACAGCCCCGGGATCTCTTCAAACAGAAATCCTAACTAAACCCACGTGGCGGCTTTCCCGTACCATACGGCAATAGTTGCAACCGTATTCTATTGGAGGAGCCTTATGCGGCCACCAAACAGAGACATATGCGGCACCCATAGTCCATCATCACGATGGCTATAAATAGGAGTAACTTGAATATTCTAAAGGTCAGTTTTTTCTGTTTCAGAGAGAGACCGAACCAAAAGGCATGGCTGGCTATCTCCGGAATCATACTAAAATCAATGAGAGAAGTTTCTGCGTCCGGATCATCCACGAAGTAAAGAGATTTTCTACACTCCTAACCCTCTATTGTTACCCCCCAGATTAAAACAAATTTGTACTTAGATTGTCTCTTAGGACGCTTCTCTATACTCTCTAGTTTGTTAATCAAAATTAAGTTCTTTTAGTTCTCATTTTGATATTAAATAGCAAACAGGATGGGTATGATCATATATCTAACTAACACTCCCGAACCCCCGACTGGTATAGGGATCCAACTATGACATATTATGACACAGGATTCACAGAGCAGGAGGCCATCCTTCTCAGGAATCGGTGTCTATACATGTACAAAAATTACATGGCATGCACAGGGTCCAACAGAAAATAACATCTCATGACGGGATCCATAATGTACCAATCCATGTAATCATCGTGTAAGAAATCAAGTATAACTATACTAGATACATATAACATAGAAGCTACCATATATAGAAAACTATCAAAGAATGTACTCGCCTGAAATCCGGGATGAAGTATCAAACAGTATTTGTATCAGTGCTTCAAAGACCTAAATAAGGAATATCATGTCAACACAGTATTTTGGAGTGATAAAAAAGTAAAACTAGTTAATTTCTTGGTCTCAATTATTTTCTATGTCAAACTAGGTTAAAATAGTCAAACTAGGTCAACTCTAAATCTATGTTGTCACAGGCGACAATTAGGCGTGCCTAGGCGACTTAGGCGAGCAGGTTTGGGGGAAGCCCGCCTTGGTTGGAGAAGAAAACCCCGTGTCAGGCGACGGATGCCTAGGCGTGCGCCTAGAGGCGACCAGGGGAATACATAGGCGTGCCTAGGCGGTTGTTGAGTATTGGTTATTATTACTTGATATTGAATATTGATTAATCTTATTATATTTCTTAATGCTTACTTTAGGCTTATTATATTACTTATTGGTTATTTGGTTAATGCTTATTATATTGCATATTGCTTTAGTTATCAACTATTCTAATTACTTGGGTATATTAGTTATCAACTGTTCTTTTATACAGCTATTGTTGCTTCTTAATATCTTATATATAACATTATAACTGCATTATTTACACTCTACATATAACTGATGATTTGTTTCTGCAAAATATCTTCTGTGGCCTGGGCGAGCGCCTAGGCGGTGCCTAGATGAACCTAGGCGAGGCGGGTAGGCTGTTGCCTCGCCTCGCCTAGCTCCCAATACAACATAGCTCTAAGTCAAACTAGTCAAAATTGGTCAAATTAGTCAATTCTAGGTAATAGTAGTCTATACTTAAGTTTCTAGGTCCATACCTTGAAGGTATTAGCTATACTAGCTAATGTTAGATACTAAGATACAAATATTTATAGTATCAATATATAACTTATATACATATACTAGTTACTACTATCTAATATTATCTTAGTATTGATAATATTGGTTTTGAGCCAAACCTTAGTATCAATATCAATCTACCCATTGGTATCCCAATACCAATACATAACTATTAACTAGTAATACCTTATAATACCTTAACATTTCTAATACCTGAACTCCATCCCCATTTACCTAACCCGACACCTTAGTTAAATTCCTATTACCTTAGGGTTTAGTATTTATACTAATACCTTTGATACCTCTCAATTATCCATGTATCTTATTAACACTAGTAATACTTAGAACACCCATCTATATAATATCTTAACTACCTCTTATTTAGTTATCACATCACCTAAACTCATTCTACAAGTTATATATAAATACATATCTATGTCTAGATATCTAGGTATCCTCTTGATACTCATACCACGGAAGCAAGATGCCCATTCCTGATACCTATAGATTGCTAATAATACTCAATTATGTGTATGATGATATACATATTCATATGACACTCTACTCTAATGTGCACCTAAGACTTGCTGACACTCATGCACATCCATTTGTTACTCTACAGTGTACCTCATATACTAAACCACACAAACACTCCAAAGTACCTCTCCCTTACAACTGACTTGATACAAGTGACCATTATACACTGAACAAACCCATATATTCCTCTCTGTCTGGTAACCCAACTACACTGCACTTAACCTACCTGGTTACCTAGGATGCACACAACTACATATATGGCACCCCTACTCTAGTATACTGTTAGATAGAACTCTAGGTTGGTATCTCTGACCCCCACTTCATTGCATCCATTGCACACACCAGGCCACCTTGTCCAGAGCACTATTTCCTATAGAAAACACCTATACTCTTTCTTGCAGGGCATGGTTCTTGTTGTTTGCACAGGTCCTACCCTTCCTATATGCACTTTTTGCTCGGCCTACAGCAAGTGTACATGAACATGGCCATGCCAACACCTTCCCCTACACTTTGTAATTCCTGGAAAACTTTTGAGCACCTTGATGGGTTTAAGATATACACATAAACATAGGCTCTAAACCTCACTCACAATATCGTTCACCTGGACCGCTGCATTACAGTTATGCAGTACACACAAGTAGTGAAGACCTGTCCCCTCTTATAACCATAACTGAACATCTTCCCTAACCACTGAGTTTTTTCCCCCTTGTTGCTGTGTTAACACTGCAAGTTTCTGATCCCAATTCTAGCTGAGCACGAGCTCTGCTCCCCCTTTATGTGCACTGCTGACAAGTGCAAAGTTGCACTGCCACGTGCAACTCATTACATGCTCCCCCCTTCACTTAACTGGCAAAAAATATAGCACTCAAACCTAACTCAATGACTTTCCACAAATATAACACACTCTAATACAATATTCCCCTTTTAAGACCAAGATACCCCCATATATGACACTTAACTAATCACAAAGAGCCAATGATCAAACACATGGTGTGCTCACTAGTTGCCACAATATGACACTCAATGATATAACCCCAATACATGTCACCACATAATATAACCCTTAATTCTCATGGAAAGCATATATTATATATAATATAGTGCTATTAGAACTAGAATAACTATTCTAAACGTCAGGTCAAAGCGGTAATTTTGGGTCAAAGCGGGGTCCACAGGTAGCCCACTTTGCACTAAAAAGTATGCCAGGGGTAAAGGTCTCTAAATAGAATAAATTATAGGTCAAACAAATTCTAAACTTCAATACAAACTCAACGGTATGTCCAATTTTTGATTCCGGTGAGCCGAACATAAATTCGTCCAAAAAGTCAACCGTGGGGCCCACAAATAGGCAGCTTGGTCAACTGTCTCAGAATTGCGTGAAACTTGGGTCATAGGAACATCGTGATACCATGAATCCAATGGCATAAGTTTCGTCAAATTCTGACGAGCGTACACTCAATGGTGCACTATTTTACAAAAGTCGTGATACGGGGACTTTTTGCAGATACGGGTTAATTTCGACGCGCACACACATCCAAATCAGTTTTCGTAAAAGTCCACACGTCAGGATATACCATACACGCTTTTTCCTATAATTGGTATGCTACAGGATAGTCCCGTTTGGTGGGGCGCGCTCCGTATCACAATTTTTAGAGTTTTAAGAATAAGTTTTTCTTGATTTTTAACTTGGTTTAATTCTGCATATAATACCAAATAAAATAATATAATTAACAAAAAATGATCTCAGTTATATGGTCTTCATATAGAAAAAAGAAAATTTAATTTTGGATGCCTGTGGAGGAAGATATGAGTCCTAAAACATGGGTGGTCGCAATAGTTTTCTGCAGTAAAAAATCGTAATTTTTCTCCAACTTGGCATCGATTTCTACCTAGGGTTTAACGCTGTTCGACGAAAACTAATATACAGAGTTGGAAGAGGGATAGGTCATGAACATACCAGTAAAGACGGATCAGAATTTGGTCATAAGATGGAGCGGAAAACAGTATTTGAAGTAGGGTACGTCGCTGCGAATTTCGGTCGCGGCGTTGCGCGGTTGACGCGGATGTCGACGGCGGTGCTGGTCCAGGTGGCTGCGCAGGGGCTCCGATAACTGCGGTCTAGGTCAGGGTCGGCGTTGGGTCGAGTAGGTTTAGGGTTAGGGTTTATGAAATAGAGTTATATATATATAGAGGAATAGTAAAGAGGGGAGGAAACTCGGCCTGGCCGCAGGTTCTGGGCTGACTCGCGGGTGGGGGAAGAATTAGCAGCATTTTGGGTAGTTAAGGGGGTTAGTCTTAAGGCTTTTAAGGGTTTTGTTTTAAGCTTAGGGTTACTGGTCATTAATGGCTTTAGAGAATAGTTTTAGTTTTTTATTTCTTTTTCTTTCCATGTCTTTTCTTTATTCTTTTACTTATTATTCCATTCCTTATATATATATATATATATATATATATATATATATATATATATATATATATATAAACACATATATATGTATGGAAATAAAATTCCAGGAAATTATATTAGCAAAAAAATAATCTACCATCCGTCCACAAGATCTTCTACAGAAAATAAAATAAGATAAAATAATAGTTTTGCTCCATAAATTCCAAATGCATCTTTACCTAGTAATTAAATTCAATAAATTAAATTTTCTAAGTAACTAGGAATTAATGCAATTAAATTCAATAATTAGTTAAATAATTATACTATGTTTTAAAATTAATAATTTTATATTCTATCCAACTTATAAAAATTTTGTCCTCGAAATTAAAACTAAGCCATGATAGAAATCAAGGACGGTATAAGGTAGAATTAAACAAAGTAAATTCATACCTTGGTCTACGAACAGATACAAAAAATATTTGCGCATATCGTCCTCGCGTTCTCAAGTGGATTCTCCTGGCGTGCCATACTTTTATGCCATGCGGACCAAGGGAATAGAGTGGTTCCTCAACACTTTCTCTCGATGGTCAAGGATTTCCATGGGTTGCTCTTGGTATGACAAGCTCGGCCCAATGGTGATCTCAGAATGGTCGAGAATATGACTGCTATCTGCCATATATCGCCTAAGTTGTGACACATGGAATACATTATGTACTCCCTCGAGTGAAGGTGGTAGCGCAAGTCGATACGCCACTTCTCCCACTCTCTCTAGCACGTCAAATGGTCCAATATACCTGGGACTCAACTTGTCTCGTCCTCTGAATTGAATGGTTCCTCTAGTAGGTGATATCCTTAAGAAGACATAATCACCCTTTTTAAACTCCAAGGGACGATGATGAAGGTCCGTCCACTGCTTCTGTCTATCTTGCGCTGCTCGCAAGTGACCTTGTATCTGCTTCACTGTCTCAACGGTGTTGACTACCAAACTCTGGTCCCAAAATCTGACGTTCTTCCGTATCACTCCAACACACGGGAGACCTACACTTTCTTCAATACAATGCTTCAAACAGAGCCATCTGGATACTCGCTTGATAGCTATTATTGTAAAAAAACTCCACAAGATGTAGATGGTCCTCCCATGATCCTCCAAAGTCTAATATATAAGCCCTCAATATATCTTTCAATATCTGAATAGTATGTTCAGACTGTCCATCTGTTTGCGAGTGATAAGATGTACTAAACTTCAGACGAGTCCCAAGACTCTCGTGCATGCTTCTCCAAAAGTAAGATATAAAATACGAATCCCTGTCTGACACAATACTGACCGAAATATCGTGCAACCTTACGATTTGCCTCATGTATAAGTCAGCCAAAGCTTCTGTAGACTGGCCAACTCTAAAAGACAAGAAATTGGCTGACTTGGTGAGTCGATCCACTATTATCCATACTGTATTTCTTCCACTTGGACTCTTTGAAAAACCCGTGACAAAGTCCATAGTGATGTGCTCCTACTTCCACTCAGGAATCGAAAGTGGTTGCAGTAGCCCTGCTGTTCTCTGATGCTCCATCTTTATCTGCTGACATACTAGACATTTGTCTACAAAGTGAGCTATCTCCCTTTTTATCCCATGCCACTAAAAGTACTGTCGTAAGTCATGATATATCTTGGTGCCTCCAGGATGAATAAAATATATCGAACTATGAGCTTCTGCCATCAGCTCCTATCGAATCTCTCCATTGGAAACATATAGACGATCACCACATTATAATGTCCCATCATTATGAATGTGCAATTCCGTCTGCTCTCCGACCTTTGTCCTTTCTTTCAATCTCCTGAATCTGGCGTTTGTAGGCAAAACTGCCTTGATCCTCTCTACTAGTGATGATTGTACTTGCAAGTTGGCTAATGTCTCATCTGCTCTGGGTAATATCACTTCTATGCCAAGCTCTTGCAAGTCCTCCAATAATTTCCTCTGTGTTGTCAAGAAGTAAGCTGCTGGTTTCCGGCTTAACGCGTCTGCTACTACGTTAGCCTTTCCTGGGTGATAACGTAGTTCTAATTCAAAATTCTTCATCAACTCAAGCCACCGACGTTGCCTCATATTTAACTCCTTCTGCATGAAGACATACTTGAGGCTTTTGTGGTCTGTATAAATCTTCACTCGTTCCCCATATAAGTAATGTCTCCATAGCTTCAGAGCAAAAATAACGGCTGCAAGTTCCAAGTCATAAGTTGGATAATTCTTCTCATGCACTCATAACTGTCTAGATACATATGCAATCACCTTGCCATGCTGCTTCAACACGCATCCCAAGTCTTTTCCTGATACGTCACTGTAAATCACATAACCTCCTGATCCTGATAGAATAGTCAATATTGGCTTTGTAGTTAGTCGCTTCTTCAACTCCTTGAAAGCAGCTTGACACTCGTCGGTCCCTATAAACTCTTGATCCTTGCACGTCAACCGAGTTATAGGTGCTACTATCCTTGAGAAGTTCTCCATGAACCGTTAGTAATATCCCGCAAGTCCAAGAAAACTCCTCATCTCCGATGTTGATTTAGGAATGGGCCATGTCTTGACTGCCGAGATTTTCTCTGGATCAACAAAAATACCATCTTTCGTAACAACATGCCCAATAAATGAAACTCTGTCCAAGAAAAAACTCATATTTACTGAGCTTCGCATATAACTGTTCTCTTCTCAATGTCTCTAGGACGATCAACAGGTGCTTCTCGTGCTCCTCGTGGCTCTTCGAATAGACAAGTATGTCATCTATGAATACGACCACGAACTGGTCTAAATACTGATGGAATACTCGATTTATTAAGTCCATAAAGATAGCTGGAGCATTGGTCAACCCAAATGGCATGACCAGAAACTCGTAGTATCCATATCTTGTCCTGAATGCGGTCTTCGGGATGTCCTGCTTCCTTACCTTCACCTGGTGATATCCCGATCTTAAGTCTATCTTCGAAAATACCTTGGCTCCACTAAGCTGATCAAATAAGTCATCAATGCATGATAATAAATATTTATTCTTCATAGTCACTGCATTTAAGGCTCAATAGTCAATGCACATATGCACTGACCCATCCTTCTTTGGTACAAACAACACTGGTGCTCCCCAGGGTGATGCACTTGGTCGGATGAAACCTTTCTCCTCTAATTCTTTCAACTATGCCTTCAGCTCATCCATCTCCTTCTTCAACAATCTATAAACATGCGACACTATGGGTGTTGCTCCCGGTGTTAATTCAATCGAGAATTCTACGTCTCTGTCCGGAGGTAGTCCTGGCAACTCCTTTGGAAAGAAATCTTAGAACTCTGAAATGATGGGGTGATAAGTAACGTCGTCCATTGCAAGCTGAACACCATCAAGGGCTTCTGTGGATCCTTGTACGAACTCAAGTTCCGGCTGGCCTGGTACTTAAAAAGAATGCTTCCTCTAAAACAGTCGAAGAAAGTGTGGTACTTGCTTAGCCAGTCCATCCCAAGCACAATATCAAAAGTTGGCATAGGAAGGACTAAGAGTTGGGCATTCATCTCTCTGCCATAAATTACTACAGGACACGATCTACAAATCCGACTAACAAGTACAACTCCTCCTCCGGTGAGAATTCTAACACAACTAGGTAAAGGTGTAGTGGCAATATTGTGTTTGGCAATAAGACTAGAAGATATGAACGAGTGGGTGGCTCCCGTATCAAATAATGTCACAGCAAAAAAAGTAAAAGCAAGAGTAATACCTGCTATGACATCAATCTCCTGATCCATATCATCTACTTCTAGTACAAAAGCTTGTCCATTCCTCTGTGGTAGTCCATGACTGGCTCTCGTGTACTGATCCTCCTGAGTAGGTAGCGGTGGCCCTTGCTAAAATTTTGCTGCTGCTGGAGGTCGAGTTGCTACTGGTCTAGTCATCTGCTGAGCTGACTTCGGTGCTGGAAGTGCTAGCCTCTGTACTGGCAGTAGAAGTGTCAATTCTGTTGCATTGGACAATCTCTCGCTATATGCTGTCCAAAACCATACCTCATATAATGTCCTAAATAAGTCTGACAGTCTCTCAAAATGTGCCTACGTTTCCCACAATAACTGCAGTGGGTCTTCTCCAAATTCTGGTATGGTCCCGCTTTGTGCTGATACTGCTGTTGCTGTGCCAAAGGACGTCTGATAGGTCCTCCTTGTTGTGTCCTTGCTGTCCCTTGCTGTATCTTTAGTTGACCTCATTTTCCCCTGCTGATGGCCTCTTGTAGTCTAGCTTCTGTCAATAATTTGGCATAAGAAATCCGGGACTGTGAGCTAGTATAGTGTTGGAGCTCCTGAGTTAATCCGCGGTGAAACCTCTTAGCCTTCTCAAAGTCACTCGGTATCAGGGCAGCGTCATATTTACTATGTGACTAAACTCTGCATCATACTCGTTAACTATCTTATTCTCCTGCTCTAGATGAAGAAACTGATCGTACAATGCATCCCTTACGGTATCTGGGAAGTACTTTCTCTCAAAGCACTCTAAGAATTATTTCCAAGTCTGATACGTACCCAACTGGCGCTCCATTGATTCCCACTAGTGATGAGAGTTACCATCTAGTTGCGTCCTTACGCCTGTTATCCATAGATCTATAGGTAACTGTAATGCTTTTAATAACTTCTTGGTATGGGTAATCCAGTTTATAGTCTCCTCTGGGCTCTCAATACCTTTATATGGCTTGGGCCCCATATATATAAAGTCCTTGACTGAACCAACTCTAGCTCGTGGTACTGGAACTAGTGCCTGGGATGGTATAGTTGTCTGTACAGCCATTCTCTCAAGTGTTGCCAAAATTTTTTATCTCTGCTCTGCCGCTTGCTGTCTCTGCTCTGCAGCTAGTACAGCTGTCTGTTGTCTCTGTTCCTGCATCATCATTTGGAAGAATTGGAACAACTGTGTCTGGCCATCCTGTGGCATCGATAAAGTCGGAAAGGTCCCATTAGGTGATGCAAAAAGGTCAGGTGGGACTGGATTGTGAGTCTGTCCATCCGGCCCCGGAAGTCTATGAGTCATCGAGGTATCCCCTCGAGTTTGAACATTGACTCCTGAAGGTGTGTCATCTTCGACGGCAGTACATCCACTACGTGAATCTATCTCTCTGCAAGAGGTGGACGAAACGATTAGAAGGAGTACATAAATCAAACAGAATACAACCATTTAAATAGGATAGTTGAAAGGAAAGATGAGTTTCAGTCGAGCGTGGATGATATTCTATACTCTATTCCTATACGCAAGCTTGCTCGGTACAGTAACATGACCGAGACAATATATTCTTGCCCTGCATGAGCCACCACAAAAAAATATGTCACGCCCCAGTCCCAAAATATGTAGGACTAGAAATACATAATACGCCAACTGTATGTATACAAACTCCAATATATGGAAACCATACACACACGTACGCTGTACATGAATATCAAATCCACAAGTGGTAATATACTGTCAATAAGTCACACGCAACCTATATCTCATCCACAGCAAAAGTAAATAAATAGGAATAAATAACTGAATATCAATATGAAGTCTCAAAGTTGGATAGAAACAAATCCACTGCAAATCAACTATACTAAAAAGTACTAAATGAGAGAAGAGATCAAACTCTAATATAAGATAAAAGTCCACAAAAGAAATAGCAACTAGAAAATTCATCAGCTGCGATGAATCAAAGGTACTCTGAAGATAATACCTCCTCAGTCTGGTATAAAGCATCAGGTCCGGGTTAGTACTCCTGTGGGTACTCCTGCAAGTCTATACCTGGAAAGGGACCAGGCCCTCAGAGGGACATAACAAGATACATAGAAATATGCCAATAAAGTACCGAAAATAAATATCAAATGGGTTGACTAACCATCTGTGTGAATGCAGTTTGAGAACAACTTTCCAACAAGTGGGCTATCTGGCTAAAATAAGATTGGCATGATTCTCTTGGAGATTCAGGGGCCTAAAAATTATGTCGTCTTTTGAACGTCAGAAGCCGCCTGATAATATATAATATATAGTGGTCATCATGACCGCGCATCTTCGGCGGAGCGTACGGGTTACACAAGAAAAGTGCAAAGGAGCCCAAATGCCTTACTTGTTGTTCTCCCCATCCCATGCTCTAAGCATGTCACATCCACAACAAGATAATACCTCTAATAACTGCTAGGCCTTCTAGCATACAAAGTTTCTATCGACAGTTACCCCTATCCGTCGTACGACCTATACGTACCAGTGGCCAGCCGAGTACGCAAGTCCGTGTCCTACATGTGACTCACACTCGTGTAATAATAGTGTCATGTCTAATAAAATATAAGAATGCCTCATGATAATAGGATAGTCTCCTAAACTAGGTCAACATGCATATATATAGTAAAAACAGAATACGACGCCACCGTTGTTACACCCAAGTTATTCTTAGACGCATATTTTATATAGCAGTTAGAATATATGAACTAAATGGATAGCAATAGAATATATGCATAATATGAAATGTAAATCACAGTACAATAGTAAGGTATACTTGCCTGGCAAGCAATCTGTAAAGTGTAAGCGTCCCGATGTCAAGTACACATGATCAGGAACTAAGGCCTCCGAATAAATTTCTTCGGATAATGAAATAAATATTACCAATATTTCCAAAATCAACGAGATAGCTAGAAAATACTACAATTTCGTCCAATTTGGACACAGGGGCAAAACGATAATTTTGGGTCAAAGTGAGGTCCACAGGTGGCCCACTTTGCACCGAAAAGCATGTCCGGGGTAAAGGTCTCAAAATAGGATAAATTATAGGTTAAAAAAATTCTAAATGTCAATACGAACTCAACGGTATATCCAATTTTGGATTCCGGTGAGCCGAACACAAATTTGTCAAAAAAGTCAACCGTAAGGCCTGCGAATAGGCAGCTTGGTCAACTATCTCAAATTTGTGTGAAACTTGGATCACAGGAACAATGCGATACTATGAATCCAATGACATAATTTTTTTTATATTCCGACAAGCGTACACTAAATGGTACGATATTTTACAAAAGTCGCGATACGGGGACTTTTTGCGGATATGGGATAATTTTGACGCGTACACGTCAAAATTAATTTTCGTGAAATCTCACATGTCAGAATATACCATATGCGTCTTTCGGTATAATTGGTACGCGACGGGGCAGTCCCGTTTGGCGGAACGCGCTCCGTATCACAATTTCTAGAGTTTTAAGAACAAGTTTTTCTTGATTTTTAATTCGATTTAATTCTGCATATAAAACCAAATAAAATAATATAATTAACAAAAAATAATCTCGATTATATGGTCTTCACATAGAAAAAAGAAAATTTAAGTTTGGATGCTTGTGGAGGAAGATATGAGTCCTAAAACATGGGTGGTCGCAACAGTTTTCTGCAGTAAAAAGTCGTGGTTTTTCTCCAACTTGGCGTCGATTTCTACCTAGGGTTTAACGCTGTTCGACAAAAACTAATATACAGAGTTGAAAGAGGGATAGGTCATGAATATACCGGTAAAGACAGGTCAGAATTTGGTCACAAGATAGAGCAGAAAACCATAATAGAAGTAGGGTACGTTACTGCAAATTCCGGTCGCGGCGTTGCACGGTTGACGCGGACGTCGACGGCGGTGCTGGTCCAGGCGGCTGCGCGGGGGCTCCGGTGACTGCGGTCGAGGTCGGGGTCGGCGCTGGGTCGAGTAGGTTTAGGGTTAGGGTTTATGAAATAGAGTTATATATATATAGAGGAATAGTGAGGCGGGGGGGGGGGGGGGGGGGAACTCGGCCTGGCTGCGGGGTCTGGGCTGACTCGTGGGTGGGGGAAGAATTAGCAGCGGTTTCGGTAGTTAATGGGGTTAGTCTTAAGGCTTTTAAGGATTTTGTTTTAGGCTTAGGGTTACTGGTCATTAGTGGCTTTAGAGAATAGTTTTAGTTTTTTATTTCTTTTTCTTTTCTTTCCTTTTCTTTTCTCTATTCTTTTACTTATTATTCCATTCCTTATATATATATATATATATATATATATATATATATATATATATATATATATATATATATATATATATATATATATGTATATATATATATAAACACATATATATGTATGGAAATAAAATTTTAGGAAATTATATTAGCAAAGAAAAATAATCTACCATCCGTCCACAAGATCTCCTACATAAAATAAGGTAAAATAATAGTTTTGCTCCATAAATTCCAAATGCATCTTTACCTAGTAATTAAATTCAATAAATTATATTTTCTAAGTAACTAGAAATTAATGCAATTAAATTCAATAATTAATTAAATAATTATACTATATTTTAAAATTAGGGGTTTTACAGAATCGCAATGAAACACCTATGGAAGGATACAAAGAGGACACAAGCTAGTGCAACTCCTACTCCTTGATGCTCCTTGCCTCCTTCAAGCTACTAGGTCTTCTAATAATTCAAAATAAGAGGGATTAGGAGTAGATTGAGTATAAATTGGTGGAGGGATGGGTAGATTTGGAAAAGAACACCAATTTGGGGATAAATAAGCACAAATGGAGATGAGAGAGAAGCCCCCCTCTCCAAATAAGGGCTGGCCACTATACCCATTCCCTAAGCAATGTACAAAGATAAGAATACTCCCATTTAGTTGTCATGAAGGGTATCTAATTAGTGGGAACCCTTTATTCCTAATAAAGGGATTAAACTAATCTTTAATTAAAAAGGGGATAACTTAATTAAGCCTAATTGTGACTAGTCTAAATGTTGGGTCCATGGGCCATGTCAAGTCCATTTGGGTCAACTAACACCAAGTCTAATTAATAGGCTAGTCCTCTAAACAATAATATATATACAATATCAAATTATTCACAATATATAAGTTATATATAAATAACAAAAATATCCCTATTCCGAAACTAGGTAGTTACAGTTCCCTCCCAACCCAAAATGTTGCTATAAAAAAAATCCCTATCCATCCAAATCCAGCTCCCCTCCCCCCCTTTTAATCACAATCACCCAAACTCGGCCAATAAAATCCCTTCCCCGATCCTAATCACAGAACGACAACCAATAATTTTTTTTTTAAATACACGCGATGCCAACTCAGTTGGCGCACCCATTCAAGAAAAGAACTTATATGACGTCAACAGTCTAGAAGAAACTGAGTTGGTGCCCCCTCTTCCATGGCGTAAAATGCCAACCGAGTTGGCACCTTGTCCCTTTCTTCATAATAATCCTAAACTTACTGATGTTCTGTACTAGTTTTGAAAGTTCTCCCCTATGTATGAAATTTTCTGTTTTAATATTTATGCCACTAAATACCTTCAACTATAATTAGACAACTTAATATCCTAATGGTATTAACAAAAAATTCTAGATGACAAAAATACCTTTTGACAAAAGTTCACCTTTTTTCTTCTCCATTTTCCTGCTACTATCATATAGGTCGCTTGTTGGAGTCGGTGGGGTTCCCAACCTATGTGAAAAATATTCTGGAGTATGATTGAGTATTTTTACATATAATAGGAATATCTCAATTTATTTGGATTGGATATTCCTAAATATAATAGAAATATCTCAATGAATTTCCCTGATGCGTCACTGTAGATCACATAACCTCCTGATCCTGACGGAATAGACAATACTGGTGTTGTAGTCAGTTGCTTCTTCAACTCTTCAAAGGCGGCTTGACACTCGTCGGTCCATATAGATTCTTGGTCCTTGCAAGTCAAACGAGTCGTAGGTGATGCTATCCTTGAGAAGTTCTCCACGAACCGTTGATAATATCCCGCAAGTCCAAGGAAACTCCTTACCTCTGATGCTGATTTAGGAACAAGCCATGTCTTAACTGCTGAGATTTTCTCTGGATCAACAGAAATACCATCTCCTGTAATAACATGCCCAAGAAATGAGGCTCTGTCCAAGAAGAACTCATATTTGCTGAGCTTTGCATATAACTGCTCTCTCCTCAATGTCTCTAGAACAATCCGTAGGTGCTTCTCGTGCTCCTCATGGCTTTTCGAATAGACAAGTATATCATCTATGAAGACGACCACGAACTGGTCCAAGTACTGGTGGAAGACTCGATTCATCAAGTCCATGAAGATTGCTGGAGCATTGGTCAATCCAAATGGCATGACCAAAAACTCGTAGTGTCCATATCTTGTTCTGAATGCGGTCTTCGGAATGTCCTGCTTTCGTACCTTTACCTGGTGATATTTCGATCTCAAATCTATCTTCGATAACACCTTGGCTCCACTGAGTTGATCAAATAAGTCATCAATGTGTGGCAATGGATATTTATTCTTCACAATCACTGCATTCAAGGCTCTGTAGTCAATGCACATATGCACTGATCCATCATTCTTTGGTACAAACAACACTGGTGCTTCCCAGGGTGATGCACTTGGTCGGATGAAACCTTTTTCCTCTAGTTCTTTCAACTATGCCTTCAGCTCATCCATCTCCTTCTTCGCCAGTCTATAAACATGTGATGCTATAGGTGCTGCTCTTGGTGCTAATTCAATTGAAAACTCTACGTCTCTGTCTAGGGGTAGTACTGGCAAATCCTCTGAAAAGACGTCTAGAAATTCTGAAATAATAGGATGATAAACAACATCGTCCATTGTGAGCACCATCAAGGATTTCTGTGGATCCTCGGGCAAACTCAAGTTCAGGCTGGCCTGGTACCTTAAGAAGAATGCTTCCTCCAAAGCAATCGAAGAAAGCGTGGTACTTGCTTAGCCAGTCCATTCCAAGCATAATATCAAAAGATGGCATAGGAAGGACTAAGAGTTGGGCGTTTATCTCTCTGCCACATATCACTATAGGACCCGATCTACAAATTAGGCTAACTGGTACAACTCCTCCTCTGGTAAGAATTCTAACACAACTAGATAAAGGTATAGAAGCAATGTTATGTTTGGCAATAAAACTAGATGATATGAATGAGTGGGTGACTCCCGTATCAAACAATGTCACAGTAAAAAAAGTAAAAGCAAGAGTAATACCTGCTATGACATCCACCTCATGATCCATATCATCTACCTTCAATGCAAAAGCTCGTCCGTTCCTCTTCGGATGTCCATGTTCGGACCTCATATACTGCTCCTCCTGGGTAGGTAGCGGTGGTCCTCTCTGAAATCCTCCTGCTGCTGGGGGTCAAGGTGCTCCCGATCCAGTCATCTGTTGAGTTGGCTTCGGTGCTGGAAGCGCTAGTCTCTGTACTGGCGGTAGTAGTGTCAATATCTGCTATTTTGGACAATCTTTTGCCAAATGATGTCCAGAACCACATCGTAAATACTATTCAAAGAGGCCTCGACAATCTCTTAAAAGGTGTTCAATTTTCCCACAATAATTACATTATGGTTTCTCCAGAATCTGGTACGGTCCGGCTCTGTGTTGCTGATGCTGCGGTGCCAAGGGACGTCTGATAGATCCTCCCTGTTGTGTCCTCGTCATTCCCTGCTGTGTCCTTGCCCATCCTTGTTGTGTCCTCAGCTGACCTCCCTTTCCTCTAATGATGGTTTCTTGAAATCTGGCTTCTATCAGTAGTTCAGCATAAGAGACTCGGGACATCGAGCTTGTATAATGTTGTAGCTCCTGGGTTATTCCTCGATGTAACCTCTTAGCCTTAGCCAATTCATCTGGTATCAGGGCAGCACCATATTTGCTGAGTCGACTAAACTCAGCATCATACTCGTCCACTATTTGGTTCCCCTGCTCAAAGTGAAGAAACTGATCATACAAGGTATCTCTGACGGTGTCCGAGAAGTACTTTCTCTCGAAGCACTACAAGAACTGCTCTCAAGTCTGGTATGTACCCAACTGGCGCTCCATGGATTCCCACCAGTAATGAGTATTACCATCTAGAAGCGTCCTTACACCCGTCATCCATAGGTCCGTAGGTAACTGCGATGCCTCCAGTAGCTTCTGCGTGTGCGTGATCAAGTTGGTAGTCTCCTCTGGGCTCTCAGTGCCCTTGTACGGCCTTGGACCCATCTGAATAAAGTCCTTTACTGATCCCACTCTAGCTCGAGTGATTGGAGCTAGTGCTTGGGCTGGTACAGTAGCCTGTGCAGCCATTCTATCAAGTGCTGCCAAAAATTCTTGCCTCTGCTCGGCTGCCTGCTGCCTCTGTTCCTGCATCATCATCTGAAAGAATTGGAATAGCTGCACCTGGCCATCTTGCGGTACTGGAAAAGCTGAAAGGTTCCCAATAGGTGAAGCGAAAAGATCAGATGGAACTGGAGTATAAGTCTGTCCATATGGCCCCGGAAGTCTAGGCAGCGTTGGGGTCCCTCCTTGAGTCTGACCATTGACTCCAGAAGTTGTGTTGCCATCGGCGGCAGTACATCCATTTTGCATATCCATCTCTCTGCGGATGATGTACGAAACGATTAGAAGAAGTACAAGAATCAAACATGATACAAGTATTAAATAGGAAGGATGAGTTTCAGTCAAACGTGGATGAGATCCTTATACTCTATTCCTATACGCAGGCTTGTTCGGTACAATGACGTAACCGAGATAATATATTCTCGACCTGCATGGGCTACCACAAAAAATATGTCACGCTCCAGTCCCAAAATACGTAGGACTAGGAATACGTAATACGCCAGCCGTATGTATACGAACTCCAATATATATAAAGCATATACACACGTACACTGTACATAAATATCCAATCCACAGTGGTAATATACTGTCACAACAAGTCACACGCAAATCTATATCTCATCCACAACACAAATAATAGATAAATAGAAATCTATAACTGAATATCAAATAAGCAGTCTCAAAGTATGATAGTCGGATGGAAATAAATCTACTGCAATCGACTATACCAAAACTACTAAAGAGAGAAGAGAATAAACTCTAATATAAGAATAAATATCTTAAAACGAATAGCAACAAGAATATCTAAATAGCTACAATGAATCACATATAATTCGAAGGTAAGACCTCCTCAGTCGGATAAGTAGCATCAGGTCCAGGTCCATACTCCTGCGGGTACTCCTGCTCATCTATATCTGGAAAGGTACCAGGTCCTCAGAGGGACGTAACAAGATACATATAAATATGCCAATAAAGTACTGAAATATAAACATCCATTGGGGTCGCCTAACCGTCTAAGTGAATGCAGTTTGAGAATAACTTTCCACCAAGTGGGCTATCTGGCTGAAAACTGGGATTGACATAACTCTCTTGGAGAATCAGGGGCCTCAAAGCATGTCGTCTTTTGAACGGCAGAGACCGCCAAGTAGTATATGGGTCATCACCGCCCGTATCTCCAGCGGAGCTTCCGGGTTACAGAAGAAAAAAGTGTAAAGGAGCCCAAATGCCTTACTTGTTGTTCTCTCCACCCAATGATCTAAGCATTTCATGTCCATGACACGATAAAACCTTTAATAACCGCCAGGTCTACTAGCATGTAAAGTTTTTATTGGCAGTTATCCCTATCCGTCGTACCACCTATACGTACCAGTGGCCAGCCGAGTACGCAAGTTTGTATCCTACATGTGACTCACACTCGTGTAAGAATAGTGTCATAGCCAATGAAACATAAATGCCTCATGAAGATGGGGTAGTCTCATAAAGTAGGTCCAATACATATACATAAATAAAAACATAGTACGACGACACCGTCGTTGCACCCAAGTTTCCTTGGACGCACAATTTATATAGCAGTTAAAATAAATGAACTAAATAAACAGAAATAAATATGCATGCATCATATGGAATATAAATACAGTACAATGGCAAGGTATACTTGTCTGGCAAGAAATCTGTAAAGTGTACGCGCCCAAATGTCAAGGACACAGAATCTGGAACTAAGACCTCCGAACAAACGTCTCCGGATGCTGAAATAGATATCACCAATATTTTCGGAATGATCAAAATAACTAAAAAGTACTTCCCTTTCGTCCAATTTGGACACAGGAGCAAAACGGCAATTTCGGATAAAAGTGGAGTCCACGTGTGGCCTACTTTGCACCAAAAAATATGCCAAGGATAACAGTCTTTAAATGGAATAAATTATAGGTCAAACAAACTCTATATTTTAATACGAACCCAACGGTATATCCAAATATGGATTACGATGGGCCGAACACAATTTTGCCCAAAAAGTCAACCGTGGGGCCCGCCAATTGGCGACTTGGTCAACTGTCTCAGAATTACGTAAAAATTAGGTCACAGGACCAGCGCGTTACCACGAGTCCAGTGGCACAAGTTTTGTCGCAATCTGACAAGCGTGCACAAAATGCACACGACTTTCACAAAAGTTGCGATACAGAATTTGTCCGTGGATACGGGCTGATTTCGGCGCGTACACTCGTCCGAATCAGTTTTCATAAACTCTCACGTATCCGGTTATGCTGTGCGCACCATTTGGTACACTTGGTACATGACGGGATGGTCCCGTTTGGCGGAGCGTGTTCCGTTTCATAACTTTTGAAAATTTAGAAAAAATATGTTTATGGGAGTTTCCAACGAATTTAATTCTATCTACAGCAGTTAATAATCTAGAGTTATTTAACAAAAATTAAACTAGATCAAGTGGTCTACGCATACCAAAAAGAATCATTGAATTCAGATCTCTGTGGTGGGAGATACGAATCCGGGAACATAGGTGATCACTACAGTTTTCTGCGATCCCAAAATTTGGTCTTTTTCTGTCAACTTTGGCGCTGTTTTCGCCTATGGTTACGCATTGTTCGAGGTCTACTATTACATAAATAGTGAAGAGGGTTAAGGGGTGAGCGTACCAGTGAAGACAGAGTAGGATTTGGTTGAGCGAGGTGACAAAAAACTGCACGGGAACACAGGTACCTCGCTGCAGAATTCTGCAGTTGTGGTATCGCGCGGGGTCGCGGTCGTCGGGATTGGTTTGGACAGCCTGACGTGGTTCTTCGGCTGCAGCAGCGGTGTTCTCTAGGTCTAGATGAGAAGAGAAAGAGATTAGGGTGATCTAAGGTTAGGGTTTTAGGATAAAAAATAATATATATAGGTATATAAGAGAGGAGAGAAGGGGGTCCGATCGTTCGCGGTCAAGGGTGAGGGTTAGGGGGTTTGCTTGGGCGCTGTTGCAAACTAAGGCTAGGTTACTTAGCTAATACCAAATGGGGGTGGGTGCTGGGATCACAAAGGGGCTTTGCTGCTATGTGCTAATACAGCGGGTTTGCTGCTAGTCTAAATCCCAAGGCCGGGTAGGATTGCTTCCCAGCGGGTTTACAAAGGATGTTTGCTGGGCTCACATGCTACTACAAAGGGGCGGGTGGTGTTACAAAATTTGCAATAGGGGGCGGCTGGCTGTGCTCACATGCACGGGCGGGCCTACTACCAGGTTGGTTTGGTTTGGGTAGGATAGTTAGGATCCAATAGGGAATAGTTATATAAATTAATAGTTTTTCTTTTTCTTTTTCTTTTTCTTTTTCTTTTTTTTTCTTTTCTTTCTTTTTTCTTTAAATAAATAAATAAATAAATAAATAAATAAATATATATATATATATATATATATATATATATATATATATATATATATACTTATAAAAAAATTCTAGAATTATATTAATGCATACCATTAAGCTAGCAACTGCTCAAGGGGTCTCCTACATGAAATAAATTTGAAAAAATTTCTAATGGCCCCATAAATCTCCTAAATTCACCAACACCTAAAATAAAAATTAATAAAAATCTATTTCTCCTAATTAGTCACTAATTACTATAATTAAATTAATAATTAATAATTAAAAAGGGTAAATACGGTTTCTAGGATAGGGATTTTATACCCTAAAATATATCTCTATAAAAAAAATAGCAACAAGGAGAGAAAATAAGGCAAGAGTACCATTGTAATATTGGAGAAGAGAAAGAAGGATTGGATGCCGTTTCGAAGAAGGAGATCAGTTTCGGGTATTTTTCGTTGTCTTTCTTCTTCATGGTTATAATCTATTTTCTGTTCCAAAAGAGTTATAGTGATTCGTTTGGATCGGTAAGAAGTTTATAAGGAGTCGGTGTATTTTTTATTTCATTAGTGGAGGCTTTTCAGTGTTGGACTTCGATCGTCCCGTAATTTTTCCCGTAAGAATTTTCTACATCAAAAATCTCTGTGTCTGCGATTTATGTTTGGTATTTTTGGTTTGTGTGTTTTGCTTGGTTCTCACGCAGATAATCTCTGGTTTGGGGAACAATTTCTGTGCTTTCGTTCCCAACAGTGTGGTATCAGAGCCAGGTTCTGGAATTTCAGAAGGGTGTCAGGAGTTGACAGGCAAACCAGGGAGGATAGATAGACGTAAAGTCGGTACGCATGGTAAACCTGAACGGTACCAACTATCATCACTGGAGGAGAAAGATGAAGGATCTACTATTTTTCAAGAAGCTATATCTGTCGGTATTTGCTTCTGAGAGGCCCAATGACAAATCTGAATAGGACTAGAATTTTGAGCATATACATGTGTGTGGGTACATCAGGCAGTTCATTGACGAGAACGTGTACAACCACATTGCTAGTATTGAGCATGCGAGGACACTGTGGGATAAGCTAAAATATTTGTATACGAAGAAGATCGGGGTAAATAAATTATTTCTAATCCGGATGATGATGGGTCTGCGGTACAAAGATGGGACGGCTATTATGGATCACTTGAGTGAGTTCCAGGGCGTGGTTGACCAGCTATCCTCGATGGGATTCAAGTTCGACGATGAGATTCAGGGACTATGGTTGCTGTATACATTGCCAGACTAGTGGGAGATCGTACGAGTGTCTATGATCGCTTCTGCTCCGGAAGACATGGTCAGTCCAAAGTTTGCCAAAAGCGGGGTACTAAATGAAGAGATGCGGAGACGTTCTCAAGGTACTTCATTGATATCCTACTTAGAGGCACTTGTTTCAGAGAGCCACGAAAGAGGTAAAAGCAGGGGTCCAGGCGGTAGCAGAGACAAAAGCAGGGAAAGGTCCAAGGGTCGGTACGAGGACTCAGAATTTTACCATTGTGGCAAGAAATGCCACATCATGCAGAACTATTTTGCTTGGAAGAAAGAGAAGAAGGGCTACAAGGGAAAGCAAAGTAAGAATACTATAATGGCAGCCTCGACACATGGAGGAGACGTGATCATTGTAGGTGATGAGGTAGTTATGAACCTCGCATACGATGACAACTCTTGGCTAGTGGACTCAAGTGCTTCAGCGGACGTATCTCACAATAAGGTATTATTTACTACATATACAACATGCGACTGTAGAGTGTTGAAGATGGGCAATGGAGATGTGTCGAAGGCAGTTGCCATTGGGGATGTACATTTGAGGACAAAGACAGGTGCAGTTCCTGTTCTTAAAGATATCCATCATGTCCTTGACATCCGTTTCAACCTGGTATCGGTTAAAAGGTTGGATGATGAAGGTTTCTTTAGTCTCTTCTGGAACAATCAGTAGAAGCTTTCCAGAGGTTTGATGGTGATTGCCAGAGGAAGCAAGAGGTCCGGACTCTACTATATGGAAGGGAGCGCACAGGGAGCACAAGAGGTTAATGTAGCTACTGATGCGTCTACTAAGTTATGGCACAGGTGGCTCAGTCATATCAGAGAGAAGGGGATGAGCTACTTAGTGAACAGAAAGGTGATTCTAGGGCTAAAGTCTACAAAGTTGGAGAAGTGCACACACTGTTTGGCGGGAAAGCAAAATATGATGTCTTTCTAAAGTCACCTAAACTCAAGGAAGCCAACGTTGCTCGAGTTAATTCACTCGGATGTCTGCGGTCCTATGAAGGTAAAATCCATTGGTGGTGCTTCTTATTTTATAACATTTATTAATGACTATTCCAGGAAGGTTTGGTTCTATGCCTTAAAGACCAAGGATCAGGTGCTACCCACTTTCAAGGAGTTTCAGGCCTATGTTGAAAGAAAGACGGACAAGAAGCTGCTATGTGTTCGGTCGGACAATAGTGACGAGTTTATCGGTCCCTTTGATGCTTATTGCAGAGAGTAAGGGATACGACACAAGAAGAATCTACCAAAGATACCGTAATTCAACGGTATAACGAAGCAGATAAACATGACGCTAATGAAGAGGGTGCGATATTTGCTGTCAAAAGTAAACTTGCCAGGCAGCTATTAGGGTGAGGCACTTTATATAGCTGCTTATGTTATTAATTTATCTCCTAGTACTCCTTTGCAGGATGATGTGCCTGACAAAGCATGGTATAACAAAGAGCCGTCATATAATCACCTGCGATTGTTTGGTTGTAAGGCCTTTGTGCATGTACCGAAGGACGAAAGATCCAAACTTGAGCCAAAGACGAGACGGTTCATCTTTGTCGACTACGGTCGGGATGGGTTTGGCTATAGACTCTACGATCCAGTGGGAAGAAAGCTCTATAGAAGCAGGAATATGGTATTCGTCGAGGATCAGACCATAACCAACACTCAGGATTCTGAGATGCCTTCTGAGGTTGAGGAATTGCCTGAGTTAGATCTATTTTATTTCGAGCATTTTTCAGAGGACATCGCAGAGGATCCAGTTATGGGGGAGTCAGTACATGTAGTTGCTCCAAATCTTGATCATCAGCCTGCTGATAGTGGTCAGGGTGACCTCAGGAGGATGAGCATGCCGATGAGGCAGTTCCTGGAGGGGAGAAGGCTGTAGAAATACAGCCAATAAAAGTGGTTTTGTTGAGGAGGAGCGATAGAGAATGTCGACCATATACGAGATACTCACCGGGTGAGTATGTGCTACTGACTGACAGAGGAGAACCCAAAAGTTTTGCAGAGACTATGGAATACGAATAGAGGCAGAAGTGGATGGAGGCCATGCAGGAGGAGATGAGTTCCTTGGAGGCCAACTCTACTTATGATCTAGTGCGATTGCCAAAGGGAAAGAAGGCTTTAAAAAATCGATGGGTGTTCAGAGTAAAACAGACAAATGATGCTATTTGCCCTCGATACAAAGCGAGGCTGGTAGTTAAAGGCTACGGTCAGCGGAAAGGCGTAGATTATAATGAGATCTTTTTGTCAGTCGTCAAACAGTCGTCTATACGGGTAGTGCTAGCTTTGGCAGCCAGTTTCGACTTGGAGGTCGAGCAAATGGACGTGAAGACGACATTCCTCCATGGTGATTTTGAGGAGGAGTTGTACATAGAGTAGCCAGAGGAATTCTGTGAGAATGTCAAGTAACATTTGGTCTGCCGGTTGAGAAAGAGCTTGTATGATCTGAAACAGGCTCCAAGGCAGTGGTACAAGAAGTTCGAGTTGTTTATGGGGGGAGCATGGCTATGCATGGACGATATCAGATCATTGTGTTTTTGTGAGGTACTTCACCAAGGATAATTTTATTATTTTATTGCTTTATGTTGATGACATACTGTTGGTGGGTCGGAATGCCACCAGGATAACAGAGTTGAAGCGTCAACTAGGCGCGTCCTTCTCTATGAATGATTTGGACGCAGCGAAGACTATTCTTGGGATGGAGATCAGCCGAGAGAGAGAGAGAGAGAGAGAGAGAGAGAGAGAGAGAGAGAGAGAGTCCAAGCTGCTACACTTGTCCCAAAATAAGTACATGCATCAGATACTTGAGCGTTTCTGGATGGACGATCGAAGAAAGTGAGTAACCCCCTTGCGGCTCACTTTTAAGTTTACTGAGGAGCAGTGTCCATCTACCGAGGATGAGAAGGAACATATGGAGCGAGTTCCATATGCCTCAGCCGTAGAAAGTCTTATGTATGCTATGGTATGTACGAGGTCAGATATTTCTCACGTAGTCGGCACAGTTAGCAGGTACACTTCCTATCCTAAAAGGGTACATTGGAGTGGGGTCAAGTAAATTCTACGATATCTTCAGGGCACTGCCGATTTGAGATTTTATTTGGTGGTGACGAGCCGAAGCTGGTTGGATATACCGACACTGATATGGTTGGAGATGTAGAGACGAGATGATCGACTTCGGGCTATGTGATGATGTTTGCTGGTGGAGCAGTATTATGGAATTCGTGTTTACAGAAGTGTGTTGTCTTGTTGACGACAGAGGCAGAATACATTGCGGCGACGGAGGCTCGCAAGGAGTTGCTATGGATGAAGAAGCTGCTGTAGAAAATTGGGCTAAAGCAGAAGCAGTGTTATTTGCTTTGCGATAGTCAGAGTGCTATTCACCTTGTGAAGAACCAGACATTTCATAGCCGGTCCAAGAATATTGGTACCCGGTATCATTGCATGCGGGATGTGGTTGACAAGAAGAAAGCGGCGCTTGAGAAAGTTTATACAGATGAAAATGGAGCATATATGTTCACAAAGGTTCTACCAAAAAAAAGTTTGATTATTACAGGCGGATCGTCGGGATGACGACCCCCTCCACATAGTTATGAAGGGAGAGATTTGTTGGAGTGGGTGGGGTTCCCAACCTATGTGGAAAATACTCTGGAGAAGGATTGAGTATTTCTACATATAATAGGAATAGCTTAATTTATTTGGATTGGATATTCCTAAATATAATAGGAATATCTCAATGGATTTGGATTTAATATTCTTATATATAATAGGAATATGTCAATGGATTTGGATTGGATATTCCTATCTATAATAGGAATGCTAGTTGTGGGTTTGAGACTATATATAGGTGTCTCCTGGCCCTAAAATATATCTCTATAAAAAAATATAGCAACAAGAGAGAAAATGAGTCAAGAGTGCCATTGCAACATTGGAGAGGAGAAAGAATGATTGTAGGCCGTTTCGAAGAAGGAGATTAGTTTTGGGTATTTCTCGTTGTCTTTCTTCTTCATGGTTATAATCTATTTTTCGTTTCAAAAGATTTGTAGTAATCCGTTTGGATCGGTGAGAAGTTTATAAGGAGTCAGTGTATTTCTTATTCCATTAGTTGAGGCTTTTCAGGGTTGGACTCCGATCGTCCCGTGGTTTTTCTTGCAAGGGTTTTTTACGTCAAAAAATTCTGTGTCTGCGATTTGTGTTTGACATTTTTGGTTTGTGCGTTTTGCTCAGTTCTCTGGCAGATACTCTCTGAATTGGGGAACGGTTTCTGCGCTTTCGTTCCCAACACCGCTGTCAAAGGTGGGATCCGCTATCAAAGGTGGAGCCTACCACTCAAGTGGGGCCTACAATCCAAAATTTGCAACATTAGGGAAGGGGTTGTTGGTTCTCCTCTTCCTTGCCCATCCTATTCCCTTGTGGGAAAAAATAATAATAACATGCTTTTATGCGATCTCCCAATAATGCAACTTGGCTGAACAAAAAGGTCACACAACAGACGCAAACTTGGCACCAAAAAAAAGCTTGGGACTTCAGCTTGCACATAATCAATTTATATGATCGTCTGTTGTTCTTGTGCACTCTACCTTTCCCACTCATTGTATCGACTCGGTAAGAAAGAACATGTCAATCTTGAAAATAAACAATAAAGCATTTAGGGAAGTTTCTAATGCAATTTTTGTAAATGAAGATGGACATCTATTTTATCATAACCGAAAATATTGTTGTTTGATTCCATTCTAGTATATATAATTACATAAAATGATCACTTCTAATGATCATTATGTGTGCTGCTACAATTGCTATTTTCCAATTGTAGGAAATCATAAGAAATTAAAAGAACAAAATGAACTCGTCTGATCTTTGTGATTTCCACGTGGGAACAATATCCGTAGAGAATAATATTTTATGAGAATGACAACTTCATCTTATAAACGGGAAGCAACAACATTTTGTTCTACCTCCAATCTTCATTAATGTTCGGTAATAGCTAATAAATATAAAAGAAAAAAGCATTTCTTGCATCTCTGCTGATGAATTTTCAGTCCTTCCATCTCCAAGGAAGAAAGATTTCTTGCATGGCCGACATCCTAATATTTTAATTCTTGGAGTGGAATAATCAGAAGACCAATAGTGAAGGCAAAATTAAGAGGATGTATATGATATTGACAAAGTCACAATTAATGAAGGAAATTCTCACTTCTTTCCCATATCATAGTTACAAAATTGTTTACGTTCATCACAAAAAACTAGAAGTCTAACTCATTAATGCTTCTTATACCGTTCACCATCTCTGCAATTATTCAACTCCTCAACAAAATGTCCAATCGAAAACAAAAGGCATCAATATACAATAAGTATTATAAGAATAAGATTAGGGTTAATTTGGTCCCAAAATTAGTCATGTTTGTATGTTTGAATGAAAAGTGAACGGCTAGATAACAGAGGGCATCGGCTTGAATTTTTTTTAACAAATTGAGGATATTTAGTGGTATAATATTAAAGTATAGGGTTAGAATTTGAAGAAATTAAATAGTAAAAGATATATAGTTGGAAATAAGCCAAAATATAAATATTGATTCCAATTGATGGGGGATTTCTATGTTTACTAGGAGGGCAGGTGATAATTTCCATGAAGAGACTAGGTGGGTGAGTCTCATGGGCCTTGTGCCACTAATGAGCTTAAGGCTTGTATGGTCCGATGTAAGTCCGGGCTGGTGGATGCCACTTTGGCTGTGAACCAAATATTCATCGGTTATGATACCAAATTGAGAGATATCTAGTTGATCTGTTTGATTAAAGAAACAAAGAGAAAAAATTTTCTTACTTGGTTCTTGATTGGGAGAGAGAATTATGCAATGTGAAAACTTTCACCAACCAAGTAACCAGTTTGGAAAGGATGTTTTAACTATAAAACTTGTTTACAGTTCTGCATGTCCATTGTTTCTTGACGCTGTCATCAATATTATTTTTGTCATGAGTTTGAATTGAACTTGTGAATTTTGCATGTTCTACATAGTAAACATTCAAGGTCCATTTTGTCATATGTTATTTTATGAAGTTTTGTTTTCCTTTACACCCGCAATTGATGAAGTTTTTTGGATGGCAGAGACAAAGATATAATACATCTGTTGTCCATTTTCTTGATGTTTCGGAAATAGTTTGAAATCTTTTGTGGGTTGCTTACAAAGATGACTTGTAGACTGCTTATTTGAGCAGGGAAAACTGCAGAAATTTACTATAGAAGCGGATCAATCTTTGGTTTCCTTCTCCAGGATCATGTTACAATTGGCGATCCTGTCGTCAAGGATCAACTTTGAACCTTCGCAGAAAGCTCTTTATTGATATTCAATGATGAGAGAAACTGTTCATATTAAAGCTCTCCTCGGGTCTTTATTGAAACCAGTAGAGAACCGAGCCTCACTTTCATGGTGGCAAAATTCGATGGTATACTTAGACTCGAGTTCAAGGAAATATCTGTTAGGGATGTGGAGCCTGTATGGTATGAAATTCTTCAATTATTCTTGTTTTAATCCATTGGGTTCAAGTAAATTCGATGGTATACTTGATATATAGATATTATAATACAATTATGCTTGTTTTATGACATGCTGCATATAATTTATGCCTCAAACCTTCAAGCCTCCTAAAATTTATTGGCTACTAATGATTCATGGATTAGGGGATTGTGATTATTGAAAATGTAACTGCAGTATAGTGAAAGTGTATGAACAATATGTTGAAAATATTAATTCATAATATTCAATAAAGAAGTTGGAACATCACATTGGTTCCAAGATGAAGACTTGACCATGAAGAAGTTTGAAGAGTTTTGTGTAAAACCAAGGGCTTCTCTAGTTTCCATAGAAGTGGAATTAATATTATCATAAAGTGTTATATGGCTTTAGGCCTATAAATATAAGATCCTTGATCACATTTGTAAGCAAGCAATCAAGCAAGTAAAAACTCTAGTAAAAATATCAAATTTTCAGCCTAAAAACCTCTTATGTTCTTTACTTCTTTGTGTTATTTTCTTAACACCACACTTTCACACATAAAAATTCCAACAAATTTGGTATCAGAGCCGGCTTTTGTGGCTGGTCTCTTTACCATTCTTCTCTCTACCCAAACCTCTTTCGATCACCAAAATATATTTCTACCATGTTTGCTCTTACCTGTAACCAAGTACCCATCTTTGATGGAGAACATTACGATTATTGGAGTAGTCAAATGCAAACATTGTATATCTCCCTAGATCTTTGGAAAATAGTGGAGAGTACATATGAAGAGCCACTGAAAGAAGGATCGAGTGCAACATGGAGTGAAGAAAATCAAAAGCTATACAAGGAGAATGTTCGTAAAGATGCAAGTTCCTTGAGATATCTCCAACAAGGTGTAAGTAAAACCATTTTTCCTAGAATCTTTGGTGCAAAAAAGGCAAAAGAGGCATGGGACATACTAAAACAAAGTTTCAAGGGAGATGAGAAAGTCACCTCCTTGAAGCTGCAATATCTTTGGAGAGATTTTGACAACATGTCAATGAAAGAAGGCAATGGAATGCAATCTTTTTTCTCTAAAGTTGCTAAAATCGTGAACCAGATTCGAAGTCTCGGAGATGTTATTGAAGAAAGAAAAATTGTTCAAAAAGTTCTAAAAAGTCTACCAATAAAGTTCGATCATGTTATCACAGCCATAGAGGAGTCTAAAAATCTTTTCACCTATACTTTCAATGAATTGATGAGCTCTCTTCAAGCTCATAAAGAAAGGTTGAATAGATCGTCAAATCAGCCCATGGATCAAGCTTTTCAGTCCAAACTTCAAATTTCGGACAAGAAAAGTTCAAGAGGACAGCAAGGTGGAAGAGGAGGCTTCAACAACAACAAAGAAAAGAAGCAAAGAAATTTCTTTAAAGGAGGAAAACAACAACAATCTAAAAATTCATTTTCGGGTTGTCGTATATGCAAAAAAACCAACCATGAAACCAAAGATTGCTTCTTTAGATGCAAGAGCTACAAGGATACGGACCACTCATACACAAAGTGTCCAAGGAAGGGCAGAAACGACAAATAAGAAGCCAATTTCTCCAAGCACGAAGGTGATCAACTCTTTTGTTGCATGAATGAACAAAAAGAATTTGAAAACGTGTGGTATGTTGATAGCGGTTGCAGCAACCACATGTGTGGAGATCGTAGTATCTTCATAGAGTTGGATACTAGCCACACTTCACAAGTAAAACTTGGAGACGGAAAGATTCAAGAAGCAAAAGGAAAAGACGTAATTGCTGTCAACACAAAAGGAGGTAACCAAAAGCTCAATAGTAATGTTCTTTATGTTCCGAATCTCACTCAAAATTTATTGAGCGTCAGCCGACTCTTGCAAAAAGGATATTCTGTGTCTTTTGATGATGGAAAGTGCATAATATTTGACAAGAAAAGCAGCACTCCAGTGGTTACTATCCAAATGACATCAAACAAGGTTTTTCCCTTTGTTATGCCTTCTGGAAGGGAAATGACCTTCAATGGAGAAAGTGTTGATAAATTCCAACTATGGCATTTGAGATATGATTATTTGCACAACAAGGGGCTGCAATTACTCAAGCAAAAGAATATGGTTGTTGGTCTTCCACCAATTGAAAGAAATGATCGAGTTTGTGAAGGGTGCATTTTCGGCAAAATGCATAGGCTACCTTTCCCTAAAACTTCTTGGAGAGCCAAAAGTCCATTAGAGCTGATTCATTCCGACATTTGTGGTCCTACAAGGACTCCATCTCTCGGTAACAAAAGATACTTCATTCTTTTTGTCGATGACTTTACAAGAATGATGTGGTTATATTTTTTGCATGAAAAATCATAAGCTTTTTCTGTTTTTCTACAATTTAAAACTCTTGTAGAAAACAAAAGTGGATTAAAAATCAAGATGTTGTGCACTGATCTTGGTGGTGAGTTTCTCTACACTCCATTCATGGAGTATTGCAAGTAAAATGGGATCCAAAGGCAACCCACCGTTCGTACAAGTCTACAACAAAATGGAGTAGTCGAAAGAAAAAATAGAACAATTGTCGAGATGGCGAGGAGTATGCTTCAAGGTAAAAAATTGGATAAAAAATTCGGGGCTGAAGCTGTTCACACAGCTATTTACATACTCAATCGATCTCCGACAAAGGCGGTTCTAAATCAAACACCATTTGAGGCGTGGCATGACAAGAAACCAACAGTGGATCACTTGAGAGTTTTTGGCTGCGTTTCTTACTCTCATATTTTAGATCCAAACCGTGAGAAATTGATCTTTATTGGCTACAGTGATGAGTCGAAGGGTTACAGACTTTATAACCCGAAAATTAATAAACTCATCATCTCAAAAGATGTGTTTTTTGATGAAATGACTATATGAAATTTGGAGGAAAAATTTTCACATAACTTGGTGACAAATGATTCTTTGGAGCCATCATTTGTACAAGAAGAGCAGCAGCAAAATGGGAGTGAAACTCCATTTACAAGTCCTCAAAGAACACCCCAAAGAAGTTCATCAAGTTCTTCAAGTTTGGATTCCGAATCACCTCCAAGAAATGTACGATCTTTGAGTGATATTTATGAAAATTGTGATGTTGCATTCTTTGGTTGTGAACCTCAGAATTTTGAAGAAGCAACAAAAGAAGAAGTTTGGAGGAAAGCCATGGATGCCGAAATTGAAACAATTGAGAAAAATAAAACTTGGGAGCTTGTGGATTTGCCGCAAGGAAAAGAAGTAATCGGCTTGAAATGAGTCTTCAAAACCAAACTTAATGAAGACGGTTCTATCCAAAAACACAAGGCGAGATTGGTTGCAAAAGGGTATTCGCAACAGCCCAGGATAGACTTCAATGAAACATTTGCACCTGTAGCACGAAAGGAGACAATCCGGTGTGTTCTTGCAATTGGAGCTCAAATAGGGCAGAATATCTACCAATTGGATGTCAAATCTGCATTCCTCAATGGAGAACTAGAAGAAGAAGTTTATGTTCATCAACCTCTTGGTTTTCAAGTTGTTGGGAAGGAGGAAAAAATGTATCGGTTGAAGAAAGCTCTCTACGGATTAAAACAAGCTCCCCGATCTTGGAATAGCAAGATTGATGGATACTTTGCAAAAATAGATTTCAAAAAAGTCTAAGTGAGCCCTCACTTTACGTTAAAAAATAAGGTACTAAAGATTATTTGATCATTTGCTTATATGTTGATAATCTTATTTATCTTGGTACTAACATAAAAATGGCGGAGGAGTTCAAGAAAAATATGATGCAAGAATTTGAGATGTCCGATTTGGGACTTATGAGATATTTTTTTGGAATACAAGTGAAGCAATCCAAGGGGGAGATTTTTATCTCTCAAGAAAAATATGTGGATGATTTATTGAAAAAGTTTCATATGGAAAATTGCAAGCCCGTGGCAACTCCTTCGGCGATGAATGAAAAGTTACAACAAGATGATGGTGTTGAAAAAATAGATCTGAAGGTGTATAGAAGTCTTGTTGGCTCGCTTATTTATCTCACAAGCACAAGACCCGACATAGTATATTCTGTTAGCTATGTTTCGCGGTTCATGAGTGAGCCTAGCAAGCTTCATTTTGCAGCAGCAAAGAGAATCCTACGATATCTTCAAGGAACAAAGAAGCAAGGCTTGAAGTATTAAAAAGAAGAAAATAATGCTTTGATTGGGTTCACGGATAGTGATTGGGCTGGTTCGTTGGATGATAGAAAAAACACTTCGGGCTATGTTTTCTCTCTTGGTTCAAAAGTAATTGCATGGAGTTCTAAGAAGCAGAAAATAGTTGCTTTATCTTTAAGTGAAGCTTAATTTATTGCAGCAGCGGATGCCGCTTGTGAAGCCGTTCGGCTTAGAAGAATTCTCTCAGATTTGCAAGAAGAGCAAGTGCAAGCTACAACTATCTTTTGTAATAACATGTCTACCATTGTGATGACTAAAAATCCAGTCTTTCATGCAAGGTCCAAGCATATTGAGCTACGTCATCACTACATACGTGATCTTGTTAGCAAAGGAGAAATTTTAATGGAGTTTGTTAACACCAATGATCAAGCAGTTGATTTTCTTACAAAGGTAGTGACAATCGAGAAGTTTGAGAAGTTCAAGAAGATGTTAAAAATTATGAATAAGAGGCAGTATTCAAAATATTAATTCATAATATTCAATAAAGAAGTTGGAACATCACATTGGTTCCAAGATGAAGACTTGACCATGAAGAAGTTTGAAGAGTTTTGTGTAAAACCAAGAGCTTCTCTAGTTTCCATAGAATTAGAATTAATATTATCATAAAGTGTTGTTTGGCTTTAGGCCTATAAATATGAGCTCCTTGATCACATTTGTAAGCAAGCAATCAAGCAAGTAAAAACTCTAGTAAAAACATCAAATTTTTAGCCTAAAAACCTCTTATGTTCTTTACTTCTTTGTGTTCTTTTCTTAACACCACACTTTCGCACATAAAAACCCCAGCACAATATTTATAAGCTGGCTTCAGCAATGCTGAAGAAGTATAGTTCCATGAAAATCTTCAGTTACCAATCATTTTGGTGCATATTTTAAGTTTTCCATTATATTCTCAACCTTCGCATTTTCTTTCTACAAGTTCTTTATTAGGTCAGAAGTACTGAAGATTAGCTCAAGCATGAACTTTTAGGCTGCGGTAAGTAGAATAAGGGAGGACTTAGAAGTCAAATTTAAGATTGAGACCTTGACAAATCTACAGAGAAAACACAAGACGGACTTATTACAGGTCCTTGCAACTTATGGGTCCAAGAAGTATAGGGTAGCTAAACAAACAAGTAGGGAAGGGGGAGAGGAGATGACAGGTCTTACCAAATCTAAGTTTGATCCCTCGATGGTAGGATTTTTGCAGCTTAAGCGAAACTAGATAATTGGAGTTGGCATATGATAGCCAAAAAGCCTTGGACGCGTCTGCAGTTTTATGGCAATTTAGCCATGTTATTGGTAATATAATGAAGATAATTTTTGGCAACTTATTTAATAAGCTTAGGACAATTAGTATCAGACGGTTCTAAATAATAATAAAATTATATTTCTTCTTAACTATAATATCTAAATAAACTCCTTTCTTTATGATTTTGTTTCTTAAAATTTGATTCTAAAACAATAAGTATGGAGACTCAATAAAACTATTGAAACCAATAGTTTGCGGGATAAGGATGTGGAAACCTTACTGGAGATCATATCATAAGATTGCCAAATCTATGTTGTTGGCTTGGTTATACCACTTCAGTTTTGTGCAAGTGATGGTAACCAACAAGAGCCAAGTGATGGTAACCAACAAGAGCCATAGGAATTGAAAGTCATGGCTGCAACCACATCTCACTCGATTAACCATACTTCTTTCTTTTATGTCATCAACGAATTAGGATAAATATTTTTGTTGGGTTAAAAATGAAAAAAAAAGATGTTCGAAAGCGATCCATGGGGATCCTAGTCAGATGGAAGAAATTCCTCTAGAATGTAGAGGTAAGATAACATCAACTACATCCAATGGATTGTGTGCCACAAGGCTCCCTCAAATGCAGACTCCAGAGAGTGGCAAGATGTGATATGTCATGTCCCGACTCCGTAGAGTCGATAGTCGTCCCCGGGACGTGATGTCATGCGAGTCTAGATTGCACTCGCACAAGGCAGGAAGATAAAACATAATGATTTTCATAGAAAATACCGAGTTACAACAAAAGATTTATAGAGTCATAATAAAACACACAGAGTATGCGAAGCGAAGCTATTTTATTTATAAATGCAGCGGTTATAAAGGCTTTGAATAGCCCTAATGAATATGCCAAGTTGGCTTACAACACTCATTGATCTTTTTTGCTCACAAAGGATCCTACCGTTACATACATCATGTCTTCGTATATCAAGCACGCAATCCCGGCCGAACACCTACATGTGGTTAATCCGAGCTTCCAACGTCTTGGGTATGTTCGAATGATCTTTCGTACCTGGGGGGTTGGGGGATCAGTATGTATCTTGTACTGGTGAGCAGGATAATCCGCTTGCCTAAACCAACACTAAGTAATCAAGTGAAGCATACAAATTACATGGTGATATTTCTATTTAGAACTTAGATGAATTTCAATTCATGTTTGAAGCATACATCGAAAGCAGTAAATCATGTTCGCATGTAAATATTGAAGTTATGAAAGCATGTACGCATTTGAATCCCTTAAGCAGACAAGCATGTTATAACTCGATCGCATCGATAAGTAAACTTGTTATACTCGGTCGTCTCGATAACTAAGCATGTTATATTCGAATCGCGTCCGTAACGCATAAAACACTTTGAGTCATCTCATGCAATAGCGACTCTAAATATAGACGATGTGCACACTCTTGCATCGAGTCAAGGTGTCATTCATCCTCATGGCTGGAGCGTTCGATAACCCACCGCCGATTATCAATATGAAGGTCACTGGCGACACGAGCGCCATACTGGACTATTACACAATACCTACAGCAAGACTTTCAGTATTCGTTGGTTGCAACGCCTCAACTGATGGTCCTGCAAATGCTCACGAAACGCGATTCTTGATAAGCGACGCCCATCCACCCGAAGGTTGCAACTCCTCAGATAGAATGTCTCGCTATGCCGTGATAAGTTCAGTACCTCCAAATTTCTCCTAGGCCGAACGGTCCCGGTGCCCCGACGACTCTCGTTCGAGGAATACCAACAAGCCCGCGCACGGGCAGTTCGTGACCATGCAATATTTTGTAAGTAAGTACGGCAAGGAACGTGTCTACTCATCCTACTGTCAAAATATAAGTAAAATAAGGTACATATTTACTTACCCTACTATACCATACTCGTGGCACCGCTGCTCTTCCGATCGATGTTCTGGTTGGATGATCCGTAGGTCCCAACAACTAATTAAGTCACCATGCCGCCTCTCGAAACATTATTCTATGGTGCCCTATCCCTGATCGATAGTTTCGTTGCACCATTCTTCTTCCGATACAGTACTCCATGGTGTCCTATCACTGAACGATAGTTCTGCGGCACCATGTCCCATCCGATGCTTGAGATATCGTATTCCTTCTTGACAGTTTCGTGGTCTTGAACCACAACTGCAGGCTTTACTTATGAAGCTTTCATATGATTCTCGTTCGATACTCGTACTCTTGATGCACGCTTCGATATATTTTGTTTCAATGTTCTATCTTAGTGTTCAATAATTGTTACAACTTGTATTTCTTTGAACCATGCACGTTGAATCTATGATATCGCTAGCACGCAACTGATGTATTTTGTTAAGCATGAAAGAGTAGAGGAGAATGGTCAGGGCCCGCCCACCTTATACTTATCTGCTTATCATTCTGCCGAGCCGACATAGCATATCGTTTTGCCTGAGTCGATACAGTTTATCCCCAATTTTCATGGTATGATGCGAAGTATGATTTACTTAACTGGTATAACCATGCGAGCAGGTCGTGCTTCTCAATCATCCGACCCGAGCGGATTAAGGAAGACTGCATCATCGCTTAAGTCCCGCTATTTCTGCACTGTCATGCACTAATCCACCCATTCCTTTGCATGATGTATGACTTCGTGCTTCTGCCCGCATCGGGACGAATTATCAACCTCAGAAAGTTCTACGTAAAGCCTGCACATGAAACCAAAACCCGAATCAATACTTGTTCCCAAATCCGACTTATTGAAATGCAATCAAACAGCATTGCCTCGTTCCAATCCGACTCAGTGTAATGTACCGTGCGGAACGGGACATTACATGATATACTTCACCCACATTCTTGAAGCGACTATTTTCATAGGACCATAACTCAAAACTCATCTTCCAGGATGAGAACACCAAGCTTTACTGTTGAGCCAGTTATCACTGTCATCAAATACAGTTAAGAAGTGAAAAAGAAGTCAGATTTATATGTTTCCTCAGTCATATGGCACAAATTATGAACCAGAGGCACAGTCTTAGGAAGTTGCTTCTATTAAAGCAGGTCTTCTTATTCTATTACTACAATAAGACATAAAGGTTACTGGTAGGTGATAATCTAATCACTTTTATTACTTAAAAAATGGCTTATGGTATTGATTCTTTTGCATAATAATGACATTGCCAAAACTGTGTTGCAGTTTAATATGGGAGATGTACTCATTGATGGGCAAAAGACTGGTAATTTATATTTCTTCTGATGCATAACATTTCTCTTTCTCCAGATGACATTGCTTCTTCTGTCTACTATCTACTGTCAACTATAACTTCTCGAGATTGTCGTCTACAGGAGTCAGTTTTGGGGGCTGTGCTGCAATTGCAGATTCTGGAACTTCACTGATTGCTGGTCCAACTGTATGTATGTAACACAATCTGTTGTTTATATATTTAGCAGTCCACCTGTATTTTATAAGATGCCGATATACCTCTTCCTCGAACAATTGAATCTGAATCGATTCTTGTTATTGATAAACAATTGATTTGTAGAACTCTTCTTTAAAGAACCAGCATTTCTACGTGATATGGTCTGTAGTATTGGTCTCTGTGGGCCTATATAAAGAGTTAGGAAGCATTAGACATGAAATGGGGCATGATATGAATGCTACTGGGCCATATTACAGCCATGTTGCCACCCTATATTTTTGCTGTCTGACAAGTGTGAATTGTGTAGTTTTGCCATCATGTCTGAATTACGAAAGCATCAGTGAGAAGAATCTTGTGTATGGGAAGGGGGTGCCTGGTCTGTATATGATACATTTCAGAACTATTACAAGAAATTCCTACTCTTACTGACTAAAACGACTGTGTTCCGATGCCTAATAGAGGGTTTTGTAGACACTCTCATTATGTCTGAATTATATATATATATATATATATATATATATAACGGGATATTGCACCATGGCTTATTGCACAAAGCAATATCAGACACACACACACAAAATCCCCCCCCCCCCCCCCCCCCCCCCCCCCCCCCTTAGTTTGTATGATTTGAAATGATTAATCGATGCAGGCTTGCAGCACAGTGCATCAGTGGATTCACAGCCTCCACGCGGTCCTCTATGGTAATATTATCCTTTGGTAATGATCCCAGGATACTTGGAGGTCTTCATGGGGTCTATCATACTGTTTTCGACAATGGGAAGATGAGAGTCCGATCGATTTGCAGAAGCAGCATAGAAAGTATTGGAACCTTTTAAGGAGCTTCTCTTTCTGTATATTTTGCATCATTCTGCAATGTGTTGCATAACTTCAACCTTCCCAATACCGGTTGCAGTTTGGCCCTTAATGCATATCATTATAAAATCAACAACTCCCTGGACTGGAAATGTGTCAAACATGCTCATAATCAATGTTTCTAGATGGTCAATCCGGACGGGGTGCATTTGCATTTGCAGCGTATTGATAATCAATGTCCGGGTCCCTTAGGTGTTCTGTATCTATAGTTGCAGGCAATTGGACAATCGACTTGTCTTTCTAAGCTGGTCTAGATTAATGCTGATGCTGATGTAGTGATAACTGCAACACAATTGGACCAATCCATCTTTGATGAGGACCTGGGCAGATTTCCTGTCCCGACCTCAAGAAACCTACCAGCTTCGATCTCTTCAAACAGAGAAAGTCTTTTCTTTCTCACAGTGCACCCTGACCGTCTATTGTCTAGGGATGACCACCTCCTCCTCTACAGGACTAGGATTCATGGTTAGTTGAGCTAGCAAATATTGTTTCCTACGAAAAGTTACACAAGGGTCCCATGCATGGAGTAAAGGGCCCTATATCTATCTATCTTTGGACAGCGGTACTAGTTACTAATTATTTTGTTTGAAATTAGGACTAGTTATTTAACTAATATTAAATTGGTACAAAAGTATCATTTTTTTTCCTACCACATCGTGGATCCTATGTTGATGGTGAAAGAGAATACCAAAGGCTTTTAGTATTCGAATTTATGCCTAAAAGTGTACCGGATAAATTAAATAGTTTTTGCCAAGTTTTTATTTTTTAGTATGTTGGACTGGATTCTACATTGCCAGATAGTGTACGGTATGGACACGATAAAATATGGACATGACGATTACGACACAACTTTTATTTTGTTTTAAAACATCATAACATTCTAAGTTCAGTCTGCGATAGATAAAAATTATTTTGGCTCCACCCTTGTTCACATGTAATTGTACAGAGGAAAGCCAATATAGCAGGCAAGAACTTCATATTTATGTTAGCACTAAACCCCGTAAACAATAGCTGGAGAAAAAGCTGACCAGTTTTGCAATTATACTCAGTATAAGTTACTCGACTGTTTGATTGTGGGATTGAAATTAAGAAACTTCTATGTCCATGCCACTGCACGACATAGAATTATTATTATTATTATTATTATTATTATTATTTCCTACTTGTGGTGAGTTAACCCATATCCCTAAAGTTAAGCATGCTGCAGTGGAAACCCTAGTTTAAAGAAGACTGCAGCACATGGCTTTTTATCTATGGACAATGAAGGTTAGGTACTTGGAACAAAACAAAAGGCAAGTTGGCCCTTATGTTGACGAATAGTGATGAGAGAGATGATAAGAAAATAGGTTTATGTAGTGACCTGCAGTTGAAGTTATTAATTAGGTTTGAAATGAAGAGAAAGCGTTTAGAAAAGAATTGAAGGCCAGGGACTTCGATTGGGATCCCCACACACATTCAGCTCGTACTATTTTTGTTGGTTTGATTTTGTTTTGTTGCAAAAGTTCAAATTCCTCTTTTTTTTCTTTAGTCCCACATCGGATGCACCAAAGCCTTCTTGTGTACATATATTAATTTTTCTCCTTTGCTCTATTAAGTTGTTGTGTGGAGAACCCCTTGGGCCACAAGTGCGCGCCACCACCGCCGCTCGGCCCGGCCCAGCGCATGTAACGGGTGCGGACGCCGAATGCCGATCCGATTTTCTCTTCGGGTTCGGACTGGGACCCTAAAATTTCTGAACCGTTATTGTGTCCAGGTTCATTCTTTATTTTGTGTAACGGCTGAATTAATAGGAGAATTAATTCAGACCGCATATGAGTATTATATATATCCGACTGTTTTCTTTGTAAAATTCATCAGAAAATTTTCTTTCCTCCAAACCTTTGCTGCCAAAATTCTGTTCATCGTCTCCAAGCTCTGGGCAGAGCTAAGTCCTGGTCGTTCTCTCCAAGTCGTGTGCGGCAACGAGATACCGGTAGTGCGTGGGTTTTACCACTAGGAGCTTCGGGAACGTCTGCACACAGATCCCGAATAAACTCTTAGGGCAGTGCTTCGTGCACGACTTTTCCAGAGGCCGGTAACATCTGCTTAATTTTATTTTTGTATTCTGAAATTATTAAAGAAGAATAATGGCATGGATATGCCTTGCTTTCTGGACATGGAAGACTTTTGACAACTAAAAATTGTGTATGATTGAAATGAAATGGAAAACGTGAGAGAGAGAGAGACCCCTGCTATAATGGATGGGAGAAATGATTTAATACTTTACAGTTGGTGGGAAAGCAGCTTCTCGTCCGTTTGCAACCAATGAGAAGAAGATTGATTGGTCTACATTTGAGGAAGGAAGGGTTGAATGGTGGTTGGCATTTGGATTCCCACTCTCTCTTAAAACATATATGGATCATGAGACATGCTTGACTAATATAACCTTAAGATGGTAGTTCCTATAAGTCTTCAAAAAGTAACAGCATGAGTAGCTTTTGGTAATAGATGAAAAAAGAGGTTCCAAAATTAAACTAGTTTTGGTTCAAAAAAATTTAATTTGATAAGCTTCCTTCGGTCAGCAAATAATTTTTGGGACTGGTTAAAAAAAAAATATATATATGATATGCAGTTCCATATCCAACCTTGATGATCATGAGTTGAGACCACGATTTTGTTGGAAAACCCGGTGTGATCCGAATCGGAGTTGGTCACAGACACGCGGGACGCGAAAGCGATATCAACCCATCTGAAGATAACGAACCAACGTCTAACAAAAATACCAAGACAAATCAAACACAATATTTTTGATGATTATGTCACATGGAAAAATCTCAATCTATATAATTTTCAACAAGATACAAGATTAAATAAAAATATTGAACATTTTGTTCCAAAGTTCAACTCTTCACCAAGCTCAAGAAGAAAGAAAGATATACAACTGAAATCACTCACCCAACCTCGTAGTAATCTCTCTGAAGGAAGAAGATGACTCCCCGAACAGATATCCAATTGCCTCGAGTGCCGAGCCATAAGAGTAAAGTACGAACTTTCTGTTAGATTTTTTGCGGACTTCAACCCCGAATCTCCCGTTTCGTCGAGCTTCTTCATCCTTGGCTGGCCCAATCAAACGGACAGTGTGGTTTCCTCGAGATTCAAGCTTCTGAACCTGTCCACCTTTATGTCCGATAATAAAACTCTTCCGTATACATGCATCCTCGAGCATAACATCATGTACTGTGCACGCCGTCGATGACCCACAGCTCCCCGGAACCATGCAAATAGCGATGCACCCTCCTCAGATTGAGTTTGTCACACATTGATCTCCTCCATGGCTTCGAACTGCTGAAATCAATGTCGCTCCAATTAATTTTGGCAAACCACATGTCACCAAATCGGATCCGTGGAACAACTCCGCCCTTGAGACTAACCAGCTGTCATGGAACCGAAATGTCGGACACTCAATATTTGGCTCATCTCCATTCGTCGTTTTGTCTTGACGAACCGAATCCTCCGTATCTCTCAAATCATCTCGAAGACCTCCCAATGCAAGTTTTCGACGATCTACAAACCAATGTCGAACATCCCTCGAGCCTGGATCTGATGTCTATGGTATGTCTGTACACCTCAGCGGCTTGAGCATGTAAACAAAATATATCTCCTTGAGCCAGCTGTTGTGAATCCTTCGTAAGCTTCCAATCTTTGTCCCTAAACATACTGCGATAACCTTCATTTGCCACATTTCCTACCGAAACCAAGTTGTAGTGTAAACTCAGTACATGAAAACCCTCTTGAGAACAAACTTCTCACCAAGTTTCGTTTTCAAGTGCACATCACTAATGCCCACAATTGCAGTCGTCCTTTTGTCGTCCATCTTCACACGTCCAAACATGTCGTCTTGATATGTAAAGATCATCTTTGTAGAGTGACGTGATACGATGTCCCGTGTCCAAGATTCAATCGCTGTCATGATACATGTCATAAAGTTTATTTGTGTCGGTTGTTGCGATGATAAGATCTTTCATAGCGGTAAAATTTACCTAATCATTCTTAACTTTACCTTTCTTATTTTTGAGCTTCAAACAGTTCCTTATAAAATGATCTTGTTTGTATTCGCAGTCCTCCTTGCGGTGCTGCTCATATATTTTAAGAGTTGAGACTACGGTTCATGTAACTAGAACAAAACCATGATTCACTGATTAGAGAGGCCAAATCATAGGCACATTTTCTTTGCAAAAGTACATGAGTATAATGCACCAAGTATTTTATAATTTTTAGAAATTGTAGCATAGCATAGTAAATGTGTACCAACAGTGAATGCTCTGTCATGTTCCTGCTTTCAAGAAATATATTACGTAACAAATTAAGAAGGTTGTGTTGTGAAGTACTACTAACTCTTAAATCTTCCTAAATTGGTGATGGAGGAAACTCTAGTGACTGCTCAATACTTTCTATCACCATAGTCATCATCTAGCTTCTGATTGACTTATGGTACCAGAAATTTCAAATTTGTAATGCATGGATCACATTATTATATATGCTAGCATGATCATCACAGCTGTTTCCAAATCAATTACAAGATTAAATACACCTGTCAAGGCTTCTTTTGATAACCTCTAATTAGGTATCGATGATGAAGATGAAGATGAAGATGAATATGAATATGATGCCACCAATATATGTAGCTCCCGGTCATAGTTGAATGGTCAAGGAAGATAGTATTATCAACACGATTAATTTTTTCTTTAATAGTAGTCTTTGCACCTCCTTTGAATTTTGGGAACACCAATGATAATTGTGGATTTCCTCGTAAAAAATACAATATTGTGTTTGTATAGATGAACTAAAGTTCACACTTATAACCTGGTCGTCATGTTCATTCAATCAATGTAGTAGTTATACCAGATCAAAAGGAAAATCTAAATACCAATTTAATCTAATTAATTTTATACACCAAATACCAAAACTTTGAACCAGATGTGTGGCAGTTGCGAAGGTGAGCTGCGGTTGGGACCCAAACTGACCAATCATGACAACTATCTTGAGTCCATAAAGACAATTGAACCTCATCAGAAGTTGGTAATAAAATCTCCTCCATAACTTTGTTAACAATTAATGGAACTAGCAACCTCTCTCCAACAGACACGGACACGGGTACAAAATGATTCAGGATCATATGGAGTTTTACAGAAATTAAGGATACAGGTACGGTATAAATACAATTATATATACACATACACATATCTGGATCTTCTTGGAGTAACTCGGCTGTCATATTCTCTGCAATTAATAGTTTTGAGAGACAGAATAATGTTAGTCTCATGACTCAATAATTTTTTGACCATGCAAAATTTAATTAAGTTTCAACTATGTTTTCTCTCTCTTTGGAAACTAAGATGAGTCGTACCAAACAATGAGTGTTGATTAAATGGAGATACGTGTCATATATGTGAGACATCGATACAGACAATTTTTTTTTTTTTTATACGGACAATATTATTACATCATTTATTGTACCAAGCAATCTCAGTCATACATTTTTTTTGAAATGTGTGGTTATAAAGTATGTTGACGTGGCAGCAACTTTATATGATGGTTTATGACCACACATAAAAAAATTTGTGGATGTCATTTATTGTACCAAGCAATCTCAGTCATACATTTTTTTTGAAATGTGTGGTTATAAAGTATGTTGACGTGGCAGCAACTTTATATGATGGTTTATGACCACATATAAAAAAATTTGTGGATGATTTATTGCACCAAGCAATAATGCAAAAGTAATCTTAACCAAAAATTTTGAGATGTGTGGTAATAAATCATCCCATAAAGTTGCTCCCACATCAGTATATTTTATAACACATTTCAAAAAATGTGTGGCTGAAATTGTTTGGTGCAATAAATGATGTAATAAGCCTTGATAGAATATCATCTCCATATATATATATATATATATATATATATATATATATATATATATATATATATATATATATATATATATATATATATATAGCAAATGACGTCTAGCTTAACGGTTAAGACCGGTGCACCTGGACGGGGTGGTTGTGGGTTCGAGACCCCCCGGTGCCAATTAGTTCCCCTTTGGAGGGAATTAATTGTGGTTGGGTGCGATGCGGGTGTAGGTGCGGTGCTGCTGGATCTGGTGCGGCGCTGTGGTATGCGGCTACGGCTGCGTGAGGCTTTCGGGTCGAATAGAGACTTCAGGCGTGGAGCCTTCGGGCTGGGTTGGTGGTGTCTTCGGACCAGGATGTAATCCTTCGGGCTGGGTGGGGCCTTCGGGCTAGAGATTGTATATATAAGCCTTCGAGCTGGATAGCCTCTTAAAGGGACGAATTTTTTTGAATTTGCGCGTCAGGAGAAAGTTTTGGAGAAATTGCATATAAGGAAATATCTCGCTAAGTGGGTTGGCGGGTCAGGGGGAGGGGAGACCGCCAACTGAGTTGCCGGGTGGGACCGCCAACTTAGTTGGCGAGTGGGAACGGAGATATTTTTTATTATCTATCTATTATCTATACTAGTAAAATTTGCACATATCAATATTTTTATAATATTATTAAAAAATAGAACTTTATTTAAATTATATTTAAATATTTTAAATATGATTTGAATTATAAGGGGTTGGTGCCAGCTTATTTTTATGATATTTCTAAATTTTTTTTATATGGAATCAAGGGGGTTGGTGCCAGGCTATTTATTTTTTTAATTTTTTATATGTCTGGCACCAACTCCCTTGGCTCCAAATAAAAAAAAAAAAAGGGACAAGGGGGTTGGTGTCAGACTTTTTTTATTTTTTATATGTCTGGCACCAAACCCAACCCCCCCCCCCCCCCCGGCTCCATATAAAAAGAAATGAGCCTGACGCCAATGGGGTTGGCTCCAAACCAAAAATAAGATAACACTATTTATTTGAATTTTTTGATATTATTTAAATTTTTGGATTTAAAATTTTCAATACATATTTTTGTTTTGGTATTATCAATGTAAAAATTTTTTGATGTCATAATAGAAAATTGGTTATTATCCATCTACAAAATTTAATTAATTTAGAAAGAATATATATATATATATATATATATATATATATATATATATATATATATATATATATATATATATATATATATATATGAAAATTCTTAAATACAAACTTTGTATCGATACAAGCAAAATCTGAACCATTGATTATTGATCCAATGGTTCAGATTAGAAGGACTTTCTTGTACTTTCACAATTTTACAATGCAATTGTATGTGATGTATCGATACAATGCTTGTATTGTAGAAGGACCCATATATATATATATATATATATATATATATATATATATATATATATATATATATATATAAAATTTTAAATAGATATTATCTCTACTATTATAATGTGGTTTAGAAACGGCTCAAAAAGTAGCCGTCTAAGCCGTATGTATATCATCAACTAGCAATAAAAAAAAAAAAAAACTACCAACGAGTATATCAGCAATATAAAAAATAAAAAAATTAACTACCCCGTGGGTTATGTAGTTGAAATTTTTTTAAAAAAATCACTTGAACATATAATCCATCATAAAATATATTCATAATTTAATTTATATTCAAATTAACTACAAGATATTATCTAATTAAACACATATCCAAAATTTAAAAGATATAATTATAATTCAAATATATTCAAATCATATTTAAAATATTTGAATATAATTTAAATAAAGTTTTATTTTTTAATAATATCATAAAAAATATTGATACGTGCAAATTTACTAGTATAGATAATAGATAGATAATAACAAATATTCTCGTTCCTCATTCCCACACGTCAACTAAGTTGGCGGTCCCTGTCCCCTTATATGCAATTTCTCTAAAAAAAAAAAAAAATTTGACGTACAAATTCAAAATAAATCATACATTTGGACATATATATATATATATACATATATATATATATATATATATATATATATTAAAACATGTCCAAGTAAACAAAGTTGGATCCTCCAAACCCTATATATAATTATGAGCTGTGTAAGGACCCTATATCTATATATTTTTCAACTTAATTAGATTGGTTGGCAATGAGCGTAAGCCACATGCATGGTCATTGATCATCACCTGCACCCAAGATCTCAGTCAATGCTCTTTCATTCTTATATTTGCCTTCTCCCACCAAATCATCTCTGATCAGTGAAGTTCTACTAATTAATTGCACACATGCATGCAGTTCTCATTGGCTAGCTAGGTCAAGTTATCACTGGACTGGATGATGATGATGTGATCAGAAAGTGAAAGATTAAATAAATAAAGTATTGATTCTGAAAAGGGTCTTCGGTGCTTCTTCATTTGATTATTTTCTCCCACCGCCCACGTTGGAGTTGCCAACTTTCGCGGATGTCGTTGATAACGTTCCGCTTCTCAGTCCAACATATTATCAGCGCACACGGCTTTCAGCAGAGAGTTCACACAACCGTACTCGTCTTGCAACATCTCCACTATTTTAAAGTTGATTTTTTGTTTCAGTGTTGCCGTGGTTTTAGAATTTGGTTGTCAGTCGAGACACATTTATATATAATTTGTCGTAAATAACCATGTAGTATCTCTACTGTTATAATTGTATGATCGAAATATAATAGAATATATTCTAGATTGAGGTGAATAGAGTGCAGCAAAATTTAGCAATTAAAAATTTTCTAGCAAGTTATACAAGTATCATGACTGCTATATATGTGTCACAGATATAAGTATGTGTCACAGCTATAATAACAGTCTAGCAATTGTGTTGCAGGTATGTCACAGCTATCACACAGTATAAGCACAAGTAAAGTAAAGAGAGAAGGCAAACGCAAACACAGCGATGTATTCTGGTATCTCTCAATGTGAGGACTACTCTAGACAGGAGGACTCTAGCTCCCAGTTGGAATCCACTATACGAATGGAACACAAGCTTTGATCCGAAGGCTTGCTGACTTCTTACAGACACAAGCTTTGATCCGAAGGCTTGCCGACTTCTTATAGACACGAGCTTTGATCCGAAGAGATTGAAGACTTCAAGTGTGGAGTAGAGAACTTCTGAACAAGCTTCTGATTACAACTCTCTGAACTTCTAGACCGTACCGTACTGGCAACTAAGACTAGAGAATTATAACTGCCTTGGGATGTGAAAATGAAGGCTTTTTAGAACTCGTATACCAGAAGAGAAGAGAAGATTGAAAGTGAATTTGATTTTTAGAAATGTGAAATCTCTTCTCTATTTATAGGATTACTCAAAGGAGAGTTCAGACAGAACTCGGCCAAAAATTGGCCAGAGTTCGTCTGCAAAATATCAGAAAATAGCCGTTATATCCGAAACTGCAGGGAGACCAAGTTTCTGAACAAAACGTCCACTAAGGTCGAACTCGGACCGAACTCGGTCCGAGTTCTGTTCCCTTAGTTCAGGGCCAGAATAGAAAATTGGACTGAGTTTTGGGTCCAACTAAAGCTATTTCACGATAGGCTATTTTGAAAAAAAATTAGGGTAGCCTAATTGCCAGTACGACGTGGTGTACAGTATATTCCTAGACTCAATGAAATAGGAAATGACATTACATACAGGAAAATAAAAACAGACACGACGACGGAAAGCAGCTCTGAACACTTGATGTTGCAGTCGTCGCAGTACATCCACTACTAAAAATTGCGGGATTAGCGACGTTTTTAGCGATGTTAAGTTAAAACGTCGCTAATATTAAAGATATCAGCGACTCAAAATATAAACGTCGCTATGCGTCGCTGTTTGGCGACGTTTAGCGACATTTAGTGACGTTAATTCATTTTTTTTAAAGAATAGTCGCTATAAGTTATCTAAGGTCGCTAAACGTCGCTAAAATTTATAATTTAGCGACGATTAGCGGCGTATTTAGCGACGATTATATTTTTAATATTTAGCGACGTGTTTAGCGACTTCTGTGACGTCGCAAAACATTCTATTAGTAAAGATTTTATTTGACGTCGCTAAACGTCGCTAAAATTTTGTTAATTAGGGATCGATTTCGATTCCGCCCATCTGTCGATTTTTTCGAAAATTCTCAAACCCGCGGCGTTCCCCCCCTCTCCGGCGACCAGCGTCCTCCACAGTGCCCTACTCCGGCATCCCCCTCCTCCTCCTCTAGGTAAACCCTAACTCTCTCTCTCTCTGTCTCTCTCTCTCTCTCTCTCACAGGACACGGCATGACACTGACACAGACATGACACACACACGTGATAGACACTGACACAGACACAGACACGACACACACACACACGTGACACTAACCCTAACCCAAAACTAACACAACCTGGGATCAGGACCTAGGGTTAGGGTTAGGGTTAGGGTTTTTGACCTGGGGTTAGGGTTAGGGTTTTTGAACTGGGGTTAGGATTTTTGACCTGGGGTTAGAGTTTTTGACCTGGGGTTAGGGTTAGGATTTTTGACCTGGGGTTAGGGTTTTTGACCTGGGATCTTGGTTCTTCCAGTGATACAAAAGGAAGCTGCTGTTGCTGCAAACGCAATGTTGCTTGTTGCTGTTGCAATGATGTACTGCTTGATGTGTGCTCGAAGGGCCTTGCTATATTGCTGCTGGTGTAGCTTGGTTAGTTGCTGAATGTTGCTGCCACAGAAATGTTGTTTCAGTGCTGAAATGCTAATACATATGGCTGCACTGCTTTGGCCTTGCTGTAGTGCATTTCTGCACTGAAGAGGCAGCTGATGCACTGCCCGAGCCTACTCTGCTTGCTGCTCCTCTGTTGTGCTTGTTGTTTCCTGTGCACTGTACTGCCTGCAGTGCCCGACCCTCTCCAAACACACACACACACACACACACACACACACACACACACACACACATATAACTACTCATATATATATATATATATATATATATATATATATATATATATATATATATATATATCTATATACATATATATGTAACCACTTAGAGACACAACTATATATATATATATATATATATATATATATATATATATATATATATATATATATATATATATATATATATATATATATATATATATATATATATATATATATATATATATATATATATATATAACACATGATCAATACAAGTAGATACATAGATATCTATATCTATATACATATACATATACATATACATATACATATACATATACATATACATATACATATACATATAGCTAGCTGCTAGCACAGAGCTGGCATACTGATTCCTCACTACTACACTGTGAACTGCTCTCCCTAGTGACCCGAGCTCACTTAATCACTCAAAAAACCATATGCACACACACACACACACACACACACACACACACACACACATACATAAGGCATTGTGTATCAAGTTAGAGCAGTTCTTACCCTCCTCCAGAGAATCATACTGTATTTAACGATTTATAGGACACATACTGTCATTTTTGCAGAAGTATCTAGAAATGGATATGAATTACTATCTGCGTCATCGTTCGTGGATGTACAACCGTCATCCTGATGACATATGCGGTGTGCGGGATAAATTTATTGAGGATCTACAGCAGTTCCTGCAGTTCGCCAAGGCGTTCTCTCAGTACATGGACGGTACCAAAATTAAGTGTCCGTGTGTGAGATGTTGCAACTTAAAATATCATCCAGAAGTGGAAATCACATATTATTTGTACTCGAAGGACTTCACGCCGAATTACTATCAGTGGACCGCGCACGAAGAACTTGTGTCTCTAGCATCGGAGTCGGAGCCATATGTGGAGCCGTATATGGATGTACATGACCATGCTGCTTATGACGACGGGTGGGTGAATATGGTTTTTGATGCGGCGGGGCCTAGTTTCAATCCGGATAATCATGATGCAGCTGAGGAGGCACCGAATGCCGATGCTACAAAGTTTATGGAGTTGCTGGAGAATGCAAGGACTCCATAATATCCTGGTTGTGAGGATCATTCACCGTTGGAGGTGGTTATAAGATTGTTGAGCATCAAGTCTGATTTTAACATGTCGCAAAAATGCTATAGTCGACTGATCGATTTGATTATAGAGATCTTGCCCGAGGGTGCAAAGTTGCCTAAAGACTTCTACCGATCTAAGAGGATGGTGAGATCGCTCTGGATGGGATACGAGAAAATTGACGCATGTCGCAACGGGTGTATGTTGTACTACAAAGATGACAAGGATGAAGATGCGTGCAGATTCTGTGGTGCTGATCGCTACAAGGCCACTGGTAGAGAAAAATATGTCGGTGCAAGGAAGCACCGATTTGATGCACTACTTGCCTTTGATGCCGCAGTTGCAGAGATTGTTTATGGTTAAGGAGACTGCAGAAAATATGAGTTGGCACAGGCGAAAATAGATCGAAGGAGTATTGGATCATCCATCCGATGGAGAAGCATGAAAGCACTTTGATCGAGAGTATCCAGATTTTACTTCGGATCCGCGTAATGTCAGATTAGGGCTCTCCTCTGACGGTTTTACCCTATTCGGACTTTCGGGCTCCCAATATTCATGTTGGCCTGTGATCGTCACTCCGTACAATCTACCGCCTTGGATGTGCATGAAGACTCCGTATATGTTCCTAACCGTTATTATCCCGGGTCCGAACAATCAGAAGAGGAACATCGATGTATATTTATAGCCTTTGATAGATGAGTTGAATCAGCTGTAGGAAGTAGGTGCCAACACGTACGATATTTCTAGAAAGAAGAATTTTCAGATGAGGGCAGCACTTATGTGGACCATCAACGACTTTTCGTCCTATGAAATATTATCGGGATAGAGCACTCATGGTCGTCTCTCATGTCCGTATTGCATGGACCGTACTAAGGCTTTTCGTTTGAAACATGGAGGCAAACCGTGCTTCTTCGATTGTCATCGAAAATTTCTGCCGAAGGATCATCCGTACGGAGGAACATGAATGCTTTTCGTGCGGGCGTTGTGGAGAAGGCCAATCCCCCACCAAGGTGGCCCAGATACACGATATGGAAAGAGGTAAAAGATTTACCAAGTGCTATCGAAGAGCCCGCTAAGGGGTACAAGTGTGACGGATTTGGTCGCACCCATAACTGGACGAAGAGGAGTATATTCTGGGATCTGCCATATTGGAGCACCAATCTGATTAGACATAACCTTGATGTCATGCATATCGAGAAGAATGTGTTTGATAACATAATTAATATTGTAATAGAGGTAAAGGGGAAGACGAAAGATAATCCGAAGGTCAGGTTGGACTTAGAAGAAATATGTAGATGTGTCACGCCCCAATCCCAAAATATCGAGGGACTAGACACGTGGCAATGGGCAACAGCACACACCGATGGGCAAATCCAATTTAATGGACCCATCAGGGTGTACTTAAGCTTTAAAACAACAATAAGGGTCTGTGGTACTAATCTCATCCACAGAAATAAATGCAATCAATATGAAATATATAGCAACGTCAAGTCTCAATAAAACATAATTCGGGGAACAACCCAATAATAAGTCTGATACAATAGTTTAACAGACCAGAAATAAAAGAGTCTAACAATAACAAATACTGAGTATAGATTAAGCAAATACTCAGGAGAAATCCTCAGTGATCACCTCGTCCTCTGGTACTGGTACTGCTCCAAAGACTGCTCATGTCCCGTACACCTCGGGGTAGATCTCCTCTGCTAAACCTGGGGACATAATCCGGATTCCAGGTCATCAGGGGACATAGCAAGGTACAAGAATAACTTAAGCCAAATAAGTGCAGTATATGAAATGAATCAATAGGGCAAACTATATAACCAGCTAAGTGATATACAATATGAGAGCATCACTAGAACTCAGGCTGAGACTACTACAAGTTCGGTATCGGGTATCCGGTAGCAGTGATATCATGTCGGAGCCTAGCTCGGAGTGGCTACGGCACTACAATAATATAATCAACCTGTAGCCTGTGTGTCTCTCCCCACCCAATGTAATCATACGTCTCATGTCCATGACACGCAAGATCATGACCTCTAACTGATGCAGTGAGTCATAATGATAGCTAAGCATATGTAATATCTATGTCACGAATCCTATAACCTATACAGAATTACCATAAATATCTCAAAAAGATTCTGTGTCATGAATAGTGTCAGGTGTCCTGTGGTATGACGTACTTGATAATGCAAGCACAGAAATGTATAGGGTCGCGATATCAATCTCTAGGTGACGTTACACAACTCCGCGTACGACGTTGACACCCGAATATTATTCGGACGTTAAGTAATGTCACACGGTCCTAGGTTGAACATATATATCATAGAAATAGAACAAGAGAATAATATGAATCAATTTACTGCAAGTATGGCAAGGTACACTTGCCAGGAATTTGGTTTCCAACTGCTGCTCTGATATCCACGGGATCTGCAGGTACTCCTCCGGTTGCTGAAATAATCATTACCATCATGTTCAGAAGATATCAAATAGCTAGAATTGCCTGTCCATAAGTCCAATTTGGACACAGGGGCAAAATGGACAGTTTTTGGTCAAAGTGGGGTCCACATGTGGCCCACTTCGCACCGAAAAATGTGTCAGAGACAATATTCTTCAAATTCGTCAAACTTAGTGTCTACAAGTCCAGAACAACGATACGAACCCAACGGAATATCCAGAATTTGATTCCGATGAGCCGATCACAAAATCGTCCATCAAGTGGAGCCGTAGGGCCCACGATACGAGATTTTGTCAACGTTCTCAGAATCGAACCAAACTTGGGTCACAGGACCAGCGTATTGCTACGAGTTCGATGGTGCAAGTTTCTTTTCAAAACGACGAGCGTACACGAAGTTACAACGAGTTTCAGAATAGGGCCGATACGGGACGTTGTCGACGGATACGCGTTGATTCTGGTGTGCACGCACATCCAAATCAACTTCTGCGAAATCCTACACGTCCGTATTAACGGTGCGCACCTTTCGGTAAAGTTCGCACATGACCAAGTCACCTCGTTTAGCAGGCCCACCCAGTTTCGGGAAAAATTAGGGTTTTAAAAGACCAAGTTTTTGGTCATTTTCACCCTCGAATAACATGCAAATTACAGATCAATAAATTGAACTAAATTAGGGTTTTGAAACTTGGTCATATGGTCTAGATTACTGTTTAGGCCAATTTTGAAAATATTTAACAGGTTTTGCGCAAAACGGTCGTGAACTGGGGAGTTCGCGACAATTTCTGATTTTCAGAAATTAGGGGTTTATTTTCCTGATTTTGCGTCGCAGTTTGCGATCGCCACAGAATGCGATACCCCGAACGAGTTACACGGGGTTCGAGAGGGTCACGCAGGGTACACGCACAATTCGACAGAACGAAAAACGAGACGGCAAGGAGAGAGAAATTTCTACCTGAACAGGGTGTCGGAGAGGACTGACAAATGCACTTTCGCGATGGCGCGACACGGCTACGGCGGTGATCGGCTGCTGTGGCTGATGGCGGCTGCGGAGGTCGTCGGTGTTGGCGGTGGCAGGGGAACTCGACGGCGGTGGATCTCTGGGTGTTGGCTTTGGGTCTCTGGGGAAGCTCGGGAGGCGGCCGGAGTGGTGTCGGGGTGCGGTGAAGAGGAGTGGTGAGGGCGGGTTTATATAGGGGGTTCTCGGCCGTTGAGGGGAGGTGGAGAGACGGCGTCGGTGGCGGTTACATGGAGGTGGAGAGGCGCGGGGAGGCCGAGAGGCGGAGGCATTGGGGGAGAAGAAAGGGCGGCCGACGGAGGGAAGGGAACGGAGGAGTAACGACCGGCGGGATCGAGGGAAAATTTGGGGGTTACTGTGCATATGGCTAACGGGTCGGGTTCGGGTTTGGGTTTTGGGCCCGGATCCGACCCAATAAGGATTGGGTTCAGATGGGTTCTGTTCAAAAGGGTTTGGGTTGGTCCGGTTCAGGGTTAAACCGGTTGGTTCAACCCGATTTATTCTGCTTTATTTAAAAACTTAGTTTTTAGGTCATTAAAAATAGTTTTGGGGTCGAATAAATTCCAAAAAAATTACAGTAAGTCTAATATTTTATTTTATACCCAAAAATATTATTTTTATAATATTTTAATATTTAATAAAATCAAAAAAATTATTTAATACCAGAATACATTTATTTTACTTAGTTAAAAATCTCAAAAAAAATCCAAAAATTCATTTTTTTTAAAATTTCTAAAAAATCTGGGTGTTTACAATCTACCCCCCTTAAGAGGATTGCGTTCTTGCAATCAAAGAATAACGAAATATAACCGGTCAGAAGAGATGATACGGTTGCAAGACATGTTGGAAGCATGACACAAACAAAGAATCATGATCAAGAAGAAATCGAAGGATGAGGGTTAAGCAAAACACATAGGGAAGAAATAAAGTATAGTTAGGTAATTCAAGAGTGAAGGCAATCTGGTTAGAGCAAAGAAAACTACAGCTTAGGAAAACTAGGTTATCAATTATTAACAAGTTCAAAATTACTAGGTTTAAGGCTAAGGTCATGAACTAACAGGCACGTGCTAAGCAATACTAGAAATAGACATCTATGAATAACTTACGCGCATTTGCTACTCCACGAGTCTGCGCGTCCTCCAAGGTCATCGCAAAAGCTTGTCCGCGTCCTTGTGGTGGATTCCTCTGCTGCTGCTGGGCCTGCTGGAAGAGTACTGCCTGGGGTGCCAAGGGTGGCCTCGGATCATATCCTTCTGGTGCTGGTAGAGCTTGTTGGTTTACCATTGGTGCTTCTCCTCGATGCATCGTGCAACCTCTGGCTAAATGTTGGCTGGATCCGTAAATCAAGCACAGTCCCAACTTGCGTCTGTACTCCCTCTCAATATGGCCTATCTTGCCACAGTAGTGACAAGTAGGAAGAATAAGGCTCTTGGTGCTGCTCTCGGCGGTAGATTTCTCTGGGGTCGCTTTGCAGCTCTTTTCTGTTGTACTCGGTCTTGTGCTAATGCGTGCGGTCGCTTCTGGCTGGACTCTCTCCTTGTGATGCACTCTATGGGTCGTGCTGCAGCAAGAACGTCCGTGTCTAAAGTAGTTGCAACGGAGCTGATTAAATTCTGTAGCTCAAAGCTAAGTCCGTCAAAGAACTTCTTCGCTTGGCTTTGTTGGGCTTCTTGATGAACCTTCTGTTGGGCTTGCATCATCGCGTAGAACATTTAAAACATTTATTGCCCATCCATAGCATGCCCTTGTGGAAAAATAGGCATCAGTGGAGTGAACTGCGGTGGTGGTGGAATATTATCTTGCTGGATTCTCGAGGCATGCTGATTTACTTGACTGCTTTATTGTGCTGATTAACCTCGGTGTCACTTCATCTTCGTGGATAACCATAATACCTTGTGGTGTTCCTGCAGGAGTCTTGTCGCTTGCTGGTGGATCCATTATTCTGCACCAAAAATAAACTATAAGAAGCGCACAGAGGAATCAAGGCAGGATGCAAGTCAAGAAATTCAAATCCGATATAGAGATCAAGAACGATTCAATCAAGTGGATGAGATCCTATAACTTATCCTATCCTTATCGCAGGCTTGCTCAGTTCCTAAGTTAAAACCGAAGCAATTTAGTCGTTGACCTGCATGGGCCACCACAAAAACCATGGCACGCCCCAGTCCTAAAATATCGAGGGACTAGACACGTGGCAATGGCCAGCAGCATACACCGATGGGCAAATCCAATTTAATGGACCTATCAAGGTGTACTTAAGCTGTAAAACAACAATAAGGGTCTATGGTACTAATCTCATCCAAAGAAAAAAATACAATCAATATGAAATATATAGCAACGTCAAGTCTCAATAAAACATAATTCGGGGAACAAACCGATAATAAGTCTGATACAATGGTTCAACAGACTAGAAATGAAAGAGTCTAACAATAACAAATACTGAGTATAGATTAAGCAAATACTCAGGAGAAATCCTCAGAGATTACCTCGTCCTCTGGTACTGGTGTTGTTTGATAAAATAAACGAAAAGATATAATATGTGGAAACGAGGTCTTATACGAAAACCCGCCCTTCTTCTGTGTTTACAAACAAGATTATATAATTTAATCCTATAGGAGGATGTCGATTATAATTTATTTAATCTGGGTAAATATTGCTATAGGAATCTGATCTGCAGTCGATCACTTTGGCCCTTGGACCACAAGATGTTGAAGAAGTGCCGTAGAAGACAGAAAGCAGCTTCGAAGGTTGCTAAAGAGGGTGGATGCCCGATGCCAAAGTCGTCGATTCCTTCTCTTTGCCTGAGCTCTGGATTCTTCTCTCTCTCTCTCGACCATTTTCTCTCCCGATTGTCGACCTTGGATCTGATACTGGATTCCTTGACCAATTTCCGATCGTTCGATCTTCAATTTTACGACCTCCTTTTTGACCTCTTGACCTCTATTGATAGAGGTCTCTATTTATAGAGTTTTTAGCGACAGTGACCACTCAGTCGGTGTAGAAACCGAGTAGTGGAAAGTACAGCACCCTTTTACACGACGGTTTAAAATAACCAATGCCTGCGTACAAATGACCTTTTGAGTGAGCATGTGACGCGTGTCCAACTAAGGGACAAACGCGTATATCTGCTGCGAAGATCACGGCGTAGAAGCCACGTAGGTAGTTATCCCTTGTGTAGAAGAGGTTGGCGTAGAAGCCAATGACTGTCACCATGGCATAGAAGCCAAGTAGGCATAGAAGCCGAGTAGGCGTAGAAGCCAAGTAGGCATAGAAGCTGAGTAGGCGTAGAAGCCGAGTGGTCATAGAGGCCGAGTGGGCGTAGAAGCGGAGTGGGCATAGAAGCCGAGTGGGCGTAGAAGCCGAGTGGGCATAGAAGCCGAGCGGGCATAGAAGCCGAGTGATGTGGACATTTTAGCCGGAATTATGGCTCTTGGGATATAATCAAATCTCTTGCATTAAATACAGAGATCTGTCCCCATCCTGCGCATTAAATGCAGAGGCTTGTCTTTAAGATTTGCCATCATTCTGCACATTAAATGCAGATACGCGCCTAGAATCCTGTACGAAGAGTAACTGCTGTCGTGGCGGTCTGTTGTCCTTCTGCGGAGCGTAAGAAGCTCACGTCTGCCTGTGTAAAACTGGACAGCGTATCCCCTTTGTATGCGTAAGAGCATTTGGCGCAAAGGGAATGTTACTAGACGATAGTTCAGTGACATTTAATCAAATCTCCTGTATTAAATCCAGAGATCCGCCATTATCCTGCATATTAAATACAGAGGCGTGTTTTGAAGGCCTGCCACCCTTCTGCGCATAAAATGCAGAGACGTACCTCAGGCATCTGTCAGTATTTGGCACATTAAATGCAGAGATGTGCCTCGAGAACCTGTCACCGCTCTGTGCATTAAATGCAGAGACGTGCCTCGAGCCCTGTACGAAGAGCAGTTTTTGACGTGGCAGGCTGTTTGTCTTCTGCGGAGCGTAAACAGCTTACATCTGCCTGTGTAAAACTAGGCGGCGTATTCCTTTATATACGTAAAAGCGGTCTACGCCAAGGAAATGGCAGTAAATGACAGTCTGGGTTGCAGTGCCGCGCCATTATTATAGCCATCACTTGGGTCGTCGTGCAGTACTCTTTGTCAGGAGTCAAGACATCAGGTTTATTGCATGATCTGACAGGTTCATTTCGAAGAATACGAAGCGTTCCTCGTACACTTCAATGCTGCATTAAAAGCGGATGAGTTTTACGCCATAAAAGTGATGTAGCACCCTTTTTACGCTGAAGCAGTCTGTCATACTGCATTATGCGGATGGTCCTTGAGCCTATATTTTACACTGTGCTCAGCGGAAAAGCTCTGTTGCACGTTTGATGGCTCTGAGGTCCTCTGTTTACGCTGCCCAACATCAATATGCTGCGTAGAGCTATCCAGCGTATTTTTCATGCTTCTACATGACCCCCTTCAAAGCTTTTAAATTCCTCGTAATTTGAAACGCTTTGAATGAAGCATGAACCGTTCCTCGTAATTTAAAATGCTCTGAATGGTGCCTGAAACTGTCCAGTCTGACACGTTCTTTCAAGGCTGACTTTATGGCAGAGTTATTGGGGATCGGTGTGATCTCTTTCGCCTATAAAAAGGCTGAGGAATTAACCTGTTCTTCCCACATTTCCTTCACCACACAGAGATGATGGCCGGAGTTCATCGGGTCGACTTGAGGAAGAAGGAGACCATGTTCTTCCAGCATGTAAGGAGCCGAAAAAGACGGCGTCTTCGAGCAAATGTCCTCTACAACGATGGATCATGGAAGGATATCATAGCCTCCTTTGCTCGGGATAATCAGCAACTTTGTATGGCAGTTCTTCGGGAGAGAGGAAGGGTCGTATTAGACCACGCAGCTTGCAAGCGGTATCTTCTCCCGTTACCCATGGACGAGGGCAGACAAACTAGCTGCTGTCCGAGATTGGGTTGGGTGAAATACCTCAACTCAATCTTTCACGGCGCTGGACGCAAGAAAGCAGATTTACCCTGCTTCTTCGTATTGGAGGATGGGTCTGCATAATTTAAGCAGGCCCAGTTTTGTATCCTCCCGCCGTTGATCATATGTCAGTCGGTTTGCGGTCACCGACCGACTGCTGGAGAAGATGGATGAAGAACACCACCCATGCGAGAACCTGGCAGAACAGATTCTGGACGCGATCTTTAAATGAAAATGAGAAACCCTTTGTAGACGGGATTTCCCTCATATGTAACCATAAAAATGAAGAAAAAAAAATCCTTGTAGACTGGATTTCCCTCATATGTAATCATGATTTTAATAAGATCATCTTCTTCTTTGTATATGATCATATTGCCATATTTTACTGTAAAGTCTGAATATGTGTAGCTTCGACACGTCTGATAACCTTACGCTGACTGTGTTTAAAAAGAGTGTTAGGTCATGTCCTGTCTTTTACGTATAACTAAGGATGCGCAGAAAGCCGCTTTAGCAGTCGAGTGTTCGAACTGTCCTGCTGTTAGGAATGAGGAACCGCATAGAATTCTGAACTATTTTTACTTCTGATAAACAGAATTTTTGTTCATACCGTCATCTTCAAGAATGATTTCTCGAAAATCCCTTGGAACAGGGCGAGAAATGACTGTCAAAAACTGAGTCGCCATCTTGAACTGTTAGACGAAATATTCAGATTAGATTCTGGATGAACTTCGAATCGACCCATGAAGAAGTGTAACTTTCAATGTTTGAACTCTGTATGCCTTGGGTACTTGGGATATTTTGAGGTCAAGGAGGAGTATCTTTTGTGTGAACCCCTGTAATTTGACCACCTTGAGAATTGTTCAGATGTACTGTACTGGCCTGCGCATTTTTCAGATATACGGAAAGTCGTAGAGCGCGAAATCATAAGTTTGGTAATTAATTAAATATTGTGCATGTTAAATTTTTATTTATTATATTATTTATTTATTATTAGCATGTTAGATTTATTTTTGGACTTGTGTTAGTTGACCAACTAGTTTAGTTTTGACTCATGGACCAACATGTATTAATTATTAGAATTGAGCCCAACTAGAAAGCCCATTGATTAGGAGGATGATTAAATTAATTAAACTATTAGACTAGAAGATTTCCTCCTTAATTAATTTCTTCATGAGATGCCCCAAGGGGTATTTTAGACTTTACATAGTAGCTTGAGGGAGGGGACAAGTGAGGCCTATATAAATGGGATAAAAACTTTCTCTCTCTTTATTTTTCATTCCAAATCTAGATCTAGAAACTTTTCTCAACCAAATCCCTACCAAATTTTTACCCAATTATTTTCCAAATCACCATTGGAGGCTATTAGAGCAAGGATCTACAAGAAGAAAGCATGGATCTACAAAGAGAAGCAAGGATCTACAAGTTGGAGGCCAATTTCACCAATTTTAGAGGTTTCATTGGGAATCCATCTCCCAATAGGTATAATTCAGTTTTTCCCCTTAATTTAGGTTCTAAATATGAGATTTAACTATGAAAAATCAACCCATATGCATAGACTACCCATAGGTTTTGGTTTTGTGTTCATAGGAGGCCTATTAAGGAAGTTATGGTACTTTTTGTGTCAATTTTTGGGGAATTCCAAAATTGACATTTGCTGTGTGTGTCAATTGGCCCTATAGATCAATTTGGCATGTGCTTGTGTGTTTGGGGCTAGTGTCGTGTCCACAATTGGGTAGGTGTAGGTCGTATCCCATCAATTTGGTGATACGTGTTAATTTGAAGATTTTTTCTCCGACACGAAACTTTGAGCATGTCACATTTTGACACGGACACGTAGATTTATATTAGACTCTTCGTATTGTCCTTCGGGGTACGTTTGGATGTGTGGTGAACTCGTGTCGCATGCGTATCCTAAATCTAGTGGGATACGGGGTGATACGGTCCATGTATGTGCAATTTAATTGTAGATCTAATTCTTTTGTGTTCTTATTTCATGGAGAAGTATAATTATATATATGTATATATATATAATATTGTGTATATATATTTATGTAATGTTGTGTCTTAGATCTATGTACCTATGCATATACTATATGTGTATATTTATTATGTAGCTATTTTTCTACATGTAGATATATATTTATAAGTGGTAGTATATGTATATATAATATAGTAGATATATTTATATGTGGTTATATATATAGTTATATTATATATTGTTATGTATTTATATAGTGTATGATTTTATATACGTATACATATATGTATAGTTATATATACATATTAATATGTATGTGTGTGTATGTTACTATGTGGTATTTTATACAATTTACTATGTATAAGTGTATGTATAGTAATATATATAGTTTTATATATATATTGTATATAATATATATTATGAGTTATATATATGTATTTAAATATATATTGTATAAATATATATATTGTGGATTATATGTATTTAAATATTTATTATATAAATATATATGGTGGGTTATATATATGTATTTAAATATATATATGGTAATTAATATATATATATATATATATATATATATATATAAATATGTTCCTAATTGCTATTTGTATTATACTATATATGTATATATTTAGTTGTAGCACATAATATTATTGAGTAAGTTAGTATATTTTAGTTATCAATGGTTATGAGTATCTTTTATATATTATATATTTTTAGGTATGTATGTACGTATATATGTATTAATAGTTAGTGTATAGTTGGTAGTTAGTATTTATTCTATTAGTACATACTAGAGTTATATTGGATTGATATATGTAATTATTATTGGGTAGTTAGTACATATATAAAGTTTTGACAATTACCTTGAGATACCAAGGTAAGTATCAAGATATACCAAGGTATGAGTAGTAGGTATTGGCATAGTAATATGATAGTTGTAAACTAATTATGGGTTGGTATTAAGGTGACTAAAATAAGGTATATAGTATGATATAAATACTAAATACATGGTAGTTTATAGTTATAGTTGGATAGTTAATATATATATACTAGAGTGACATTACCTTGAGATACCAAGGTAAATGCCAAGGTATTAAGGATATCCAAGGTATTGGGTTTGGGTATCAAGATAGAGATTTACTATTGCGATACCAAGTTGGTTCAAAACCATGATAATCTTTTAGCATTTGTAATTATAATATATATATATAATATTGCTTTATTATAGATATGTGATATTTACCTATTGTTTACGTATCCTGAGATACGGTATCTTAGTATCCTAAGATGTAGCTTGTATGGCCTAGATTCATAGTGTGTGAGCCCAATATCTTTGAGTTAGACTCATGCAACCTAGAAATGGGTAGTTGACCATAGTTTGACTATAGTTGACCATAGTTGACTTAGAGTTGACCTAGTTTGACTTTTGACTTAGAATTGACTTATTGACCTACAAGTTGACTAGTTTAATTTCTTTTCTTTCCAGAACCTTGTATTAATGCAATATTTTATATATAGGTCTGTGTGACACCAGTTCGGACAGTTTGACATTCATTGCTCTGGACCACAGGCGAGTATATTTCTCTGATAGTTTTCAATTCATAATATTGTATATATGCATATTCTAGAATTATATATATTGATCCCGACACAGTAATTTCACGGACTGGTACTATATGGATCCCGTCATAAGATGTTATCCCCTACCGTGTTCAGCGGGTACTCGTGTACATTGTATCTCATCGTGTATACTGTGTATTGGTGTTACTTCGTGTTCACACACTGCTCGTGTTCAGTATGCTTATTCGTGTACACCCACCGCTCGTGTTCGGTGGTTATGATATTCGTGTACACCCACTGCTCGTGATAGTGGTTATATTTTTGTGTTCGTAGCGTGTCGTGATTGGATCCATCGGTATTAGTTGGGGTGGGAGAGTAGGAGTTGATTATGTGATCAAAGCCATTGTTACAAATCGTGTACATTCTGATTGCATACTTTACTTGTAATCCGTCTTACCTGATCATGTTCACCCAACCCGATCACATAATAAACTCGTATTCTAAGGCACATTAGATAGTTTAGATTGTTGTTTACTTCATCATATTGTGATATTCATATTGTTGATCTATATATTCTCCTACATTACCTGTATATATCTTATTCATCATTCATATGTTTAGTGATCTTGTATTTTATTTCTATATTTGTTATATATGCTCGATTATGTTATTGGAACTGCTTCCAGAGGTATGTACTTCGCTCCATTCCTGACTGAAAAATATTTTTCAGAGGATCCGAGAGATTGGTGTCCGACATACTATGGACTTTGACTTATAGATGGTGCAGACTTGGATCCACTAGTTCTGGAGTGATTGCCGAAAGGTTTATTCGGATCATTAGTTTTCATAGTTAGTCTCTTTAGCATTTTGGTACCGGATTTATTTTTGGCATAGAGTATGAGATTGGATATTATTTCTATTATTGTTTATATATATTGAATGGATAGTTATGTTAGACTTCCTTGATATCTTCTCGTGCTTTAGAATGTGATTGAGTTTTGTGTTGAGATTTTATTGGCAGACTTCATATTATTGTAAAATTTTAGATAGTATAGTAGACCAAGACAGCGTTCTACCGCCGATTCTGCGGCGTAGGCTGGGCGTTGTTTCCGACTTGCATCCCTACATCGGGTGCGGGTCGTGACAAGTTTTTAGTGGTGGCCCATGCAGGTCAGGCTTCGCAAGTTTTACGATATCGTGGTAGTACAACAACTTAGTTGTACTACTGCGTGCCTGCGATAGGATATAGGACATAGGACATTAGGATGAGAGAGGATACTCAATCATAAATCTCTTAAGAGATTCCTGGGATGACCCTTGAGAATCTTATTATAATTCCCATTTCAAATCTTTTCTCTTGTTTCTGTTTGCTCTCACTTGTTATTGTTGAAATTAATTCTTGGTGATCTATTGTTGAATTTGATTCTTGGTGATCGGATGATTCAAAATTCTTGGTGTTCGTTATTTAGTTTGTTTTATGTCGAGAGAAATTTTACAGACTAAGTTACGGTATCATCTGATGACATATGTTGATGAGAACAGTGAGAAAGATAAAACGTCTACTTTGGTTATGGAGCCTAGAGTTTATCGCAACCATATTAGCTGGCGTAGCAAAAAATGTAGGGACCTGACTTCGGATGTACATATCTTAGTTATGAAATTTAGAGTTTCTCGCAGCCATACCGGTTGGCGTGGTAAGGATTCTAGATAACATGATTATAGAGTTGCATACCCTAGTTATGAAATCTATCGTTTATCGCAGCTATGTTTACTGGCGTGGCGAGGATTCTGAGTGTCATGATTTTGGACAGACGTGTATGATTATCAGATTATATCTTAAATTGGTTCTTAAAGTATCATCTCAATACTTATTCATTTCTGTTATTGTAGGACTTTGTTCCATTGTTCCTTAGCTTGGCAGTAGAGATACCTTCAATTCTCTAGTTCCTTATATAGCTTATTTCTATTAAAGTCCTTATTAGTGTGATAATTGGTGAGTTACAATTAGGTCTGTATCTTTAGTATTAGTATTGACTATTGAGAGTGTGACTTATGAGTCTGTAAGTGGTTCTTGGTTAGGCATGTGAGCAATAGGCATAAATCTAGGGATAACCCATAACATAGTACTTTATTGCATTAGTTCTATGATAGGTGTAATTATAAGTTAGTAGTTACTATAGGTAGAAGAGGGAGTAGAGAATATCAGTAGTGGTTCCATGAGTTAGTATCAAAGTCAGCATACCAATTTAGGATAATCATGCATTCATGTAGTTGGGTGATCCATGTAAACAATTAAATATCAAGAAAATTGTGTTGAAAATCAATGAAGTATGATATTCAAATTGGTGGTTGATACTTGGGTGTGTCAAGAGTATAGATATATATATGCATCAAGAGTATTAATGAGTGTGCCATAGTGGAAGGGTACCCATAAGCGTATGTGAGAGCATGAAGGAATAATAATACATTGTGCTAAAGTAGTAAGACTTGTGTTAAGATAAAGTAGAGCATTACTGTGAGTAGATAGGAGTGTACCAGTATATGATTAGTGATGGGTATCTCACCAAATATTGAGGCTAGTGATATGTTGGAAGCAATAGGTGGGAGAAGTATCGAGAAATTATGTGCAGGATGTATAGTGGATGATAAGTGTCAGTGTAGAAGTTCATGAGTATCAGAAAGTGAAAGCTTGAGTGTTAATATTATATCATGGGTTGAGAAATATCAAGATTGGTCATAGAAGATATATAGTGCATCACTGATTTGCATATCCGTCTGTAAGGTTTGAGGAGAGATACATATACATTAATAGAGATATGGAATCATATGTTGACCTTTGGGAGTGAAGTGAAATATGTGTATTATAGAAGTTAATAACTAGTGCATTGGATGCAAGTGATCATGATTTTCAGTGAGTATTATGAGGTGATCTAATGATGAAGCTACTACCCTAGAACCTTAAGGACATATGTTGTGTAGTTAGGAAGCTAGTGTTACTATATCAAGAGTGCTAGTATTTCTATATCAGGGATTAGCTGAGTAATGTGCTAGTAACAGTAAGTACATTGTGTAATGACATTGGATTGGTGTATCAGTTAATATAGATAGAAAGATATTTGGGAGTAATAGTACAAGTGATCCAAGCAGTAGAGGAGGGAGACAATATATATATATATATATATATATATATATAGAAGTAAGTTTAGTAGGTATAGTACCTTGCCAATTTTGAGTATAGAGGTCTTATGTATCAGAGAATAGTCCGAGGGGTATAAGGATACCAGTGAGATGTCATGGTGTTGTAATGGCTAGAAGATAATTGTGTATGTATTGTGATACTAATGTACATATGAGAAGCTTAAGATGATTAAACAAATATTAGAGGATGAGTTGCACCAAGTATCAGATAGAAAGAGATACCCTAGTAACAAGAAACAAAGTACCTCAAGTATTATGAAAGTTTAGACAAGCATTTTAGTGATTAATATAATAATATAGAGGAGAGACATGAGTAACTTGGTATACAGATATCATCAAAATGCATATGAGAGTTGATGCCTTGTGTAGACAGTAACAAGATTTAAGTGAGACATCCTATAGGGAGTGATAAGTTGGATAAGGGTGTGCTAATAAAATACATGATTGAAAAGGTATAGAAGTATTTATTGCAAGAGAATGATTGAGAATTTTGGTGATTGAAACAGAATAAGGAGGTAGTATCTTAGAAGTATCTTGAATAGTATCCTAAGTAGCAAGTGCCAGTGAGGTAAGCATGTCCATGACCTAGAATTAGAGTATATCACTAGTATTTAGTAACCCTCAGTATTAAGAATATCTTGACAAGATTGATGATTAATAGTGTCTGATGGAATAGGCCACATGTGGCATAGCAGATTACCTTACCAGTAAAGGAAGACATCTCAGCAGGGCAGAGACTGATTTCATGATAGTTAGAGACTATATCCAAGTATGATTTTTCTTTCAGCAGAATAATATGATTGTATGTTATAGGATATATACTATTTTAGACTGTGATTGATGGAGTTTGACCATAGTAAGATTTGTATGAATAGGATATGACTGGCCCAAGAGAGAGGGGTAAGAGTTTTAATTTCGAGGACGAAATTCTTCTAAGGGGGGTAGATTTGTCACTACCATATTTTCTAGGAAAGGATATTTTAGTCATTTGGTAATTAATTAAATATTGTGCATGTTAAATATTTATTTATTGTATTATTTATTTATTATTAGCATGTTAGATTTATTTTTGGACTTGTGTTAGTGGACCAACTAGTTTAGTTTTGACTCATTGACCAACATGTATTAATTATTAGAATTGAGCCCAACTAGAAAGCCCATTGATTAGGAGGATGATTAAACTAATTAAACTATTAGACTAGAAGCTTCCCTCCTTAATTAATTTCTTCATGAGATGTCCCAAGGGGTATTTTAGACTTTACATAGTAGCTTGAGGGAGGGGGCAAGTGAGGCCTATATAAATGGGATAAAAACTTTCTCTCTCTTTATTTTTTATTCCAAATCTAGATCTAGAAAATTTTCTCAACCAAATTCCTACCAAATTTTCACCCAATTATTTTCCAAATCACCATTGAAGGCTATTAGAGCAAGGATCTACAAGGAGGAAGCATGGATCTACAAAGAGGAGCAAGGATCTACAAGTTGGAGGCTAATTTCACCAATTTTGGAGGTTTCATTGGGAATCCATCTCCCAATAGGTATAATTCAGTTTTTCCCCTTAATTTAGGTTCTAAATCTGAGATTTAACTATGGAAAATCAACCCATATGCATAGACTACCCATAGGTTTTGGTTTTGTGTTCATAGGAGGCCTATTAAGGAAGTTATGGTACTTTTTGTGTCAATTTTTGTGAAATTCCGAAATTGACATTTGCTGTGTGTGTCAATTGGTCCTATAGATCAATTTGGCATGTGCTTGTGTGTTTGGGACTAGTGTCGTGTCCACAATTGGGTACGTGTAGGTCGTATCCCATCAATTTGGTGATACGTGTTAATTTGGAGATTTTCCCTCCGACACGAAACTTTGAGCATGTCACATTTTGACACGGACACGTAGATTTATATTTGACTCTTCGTATTATTCATAAATAATATATATGACTTGTTCGTGTCTTTCGGGGTACGTTTGGATGTGTGGTGGACTCGTGTCGCATGCGTATCCTAAATCTAGTGGGATACGGGGTGATACGGTCCATGTATGTGCAATTTAATTGTAGATCTAATTCTTTTGTGTTCTTATTTCATGGAGAAGTATAATTATATATATGTATATATATATAATATTGTGTATATATATTTATGTAGTGTTGTGTCTTAGATCTATGTACCTATGCATATACTATATGTGTATATTTATTATGTAGCTATTTTTCTACATGTAGATATATATTTATAAGTGGTAGTATATGTATATATAATATAGTAGATATATTTATATGTGGTTATATATATAGTTATATTATATATTGTTATGTATTTATATAGTGTATGATTTTATATACGTATACATATATGTATAGTTATATATACATATTAATATGTATGTGTGTGTATGTTACTATGTGGTATTTTATACAATTTACTATGTATAAGTGTATGTATAGTTATATATATATTTATATATATATATATTGTATATAATATATATTATGAGTTATATATATGTATTTAAATATTTATTGTATAAATATATATATATTGTGGATTATATTTATTTAAATATATATTATATAAATATATATGGTGGGTTATATATATGTATTTAAATATATATATGGTAATTAATATATATATATATATATGTTCCTAATTGCTATTTGTATTATACTATATATGTATATATTTAGTTGTAGCACATAATATTATTGAGTAAGTTAGTATATTTTAGTTATCAATGGTTATGAGTATCTTTTATATATTATATATTTTTAGGTATGTATGTACGTATATATGTATTAATAGTTAGTGTGTAGTTGGTAGTTAGTATTTATTCTATTAGTACATACTAGAGTTATATTGGATTGATATATGTAATTATTGTTGGGTAGTTAGTACATATATAAAGTTTTGACAATTACCTTGAGATACCAAGGTAAGTATAAAGATATACCAAGGTATGAGTAGTAGGTATTGGCATAGTAATATGATAGTTGTAAACTAATTATGGGTTGGTATTAAGGTGACTAAAATAAGGTATATAGTATAATATAAATACTAAATACATGATAGTTTATAGTTATAGTTGGATAGTTAATATATATATACTAGAGTGACATTACCTTGAGATACCAAGGTAAATGCCAAGGTATTAAGGATATCCAAGGTATTGGGTTTGGGTATCAAGATAGAGGTTTACTATTGCGATACCAAGTTGGTTCAAAACCATGATAATCTTTTAGCATTTGTAATTATAATATATATATATATATATATATATATATATATATATATAATATTGCTTTATTATAGATATGTGATATTTACCTATTGTTTGCGTATCCTGAGATACGGTATCTTAGTATCCTAAGATGTAGCTTGTATGGCCTAGATTCATAGTGTGTGAGCCCAATATCTTTGAGTTAGACTCATGCAACCTAGAAATGGGTAGTTGACCATAGTTTGACTATAGTTGACTTAGAGTTGACCTAGTTTGACTTTTGACTTAGAATTGACTTGTTGACCTACAAGTTGACTAGTTTAATTTCTTTTCTTTCCAGAACCTTGTATTAATACAATATTCCATATATAGGTCTGTGTGACACCAGTTCGGACAGTTTGACATTCATTGCTCTGGACCACAGGTGAGTACATTTCTCTGATAGTTTTCAATTCATAATATTGTATATATGCATGTTCTAGAATTTTATACATTGATCCCGACACAGTGATTTCACGGACTGGTACTATATGGATCCCGTCATGAGATGTTATCCCCTACCGTGTTCAGCGGGTACTCGTGTACATTGTATCTCATCGTGTATACTGGGTATTGATGTTACTTCGTGTTCACACACTGCTCGTGTTCAGTGTGCTTATTCGTGTACACCCACCACTCGTGTTCGGTGGTTATGATATTCGTGTACACCCACTGCTCGTGACAGTGGTTATATTTTCGTGTTCGTAGCGTATCGTGATTGGATCCATCGGTATTAGTTGGGTTGGGAGAGTAGGAGTTGATTATGTGATCAAAGCCATTGTTACAAATCGTGTACATTCTGATTACATACTTCACTTGTAATCCGTCTTACCTGATCATGTTCACCCAACCCGATCACATAATGAACTCGTATTCTAAGGCACATTAGATAGTTTAGATTGTAGTTTACTTCATCATATTGTGATATTTATATTGTTGATCTATATATTCTCGTACATTACCTGTATATATCTTGTTCATCATTCATATGTTTAGTGATCTTGTATTTTATTTCTATATTTGTTATATATGCTCGATTATGTTATTGGAACTGCTTTCAAAGGTATGTACTTCGCTCTATTCCTGACTGGAAAATATTTTTCAGAGGATCCGAGAGATTGGTGTCCGACATACTATGGACTTCGACTTATAGATGGTGCAGACTTGGATCCACTAGTTCTGGAGTGATTGCCGAAAGGTTTATTCGGATCATTAGTTTTCATAGTTAGTCTCTTTAGCATTTTGGTACCAGATTTGTTTTTGGCATAGAGTATGAGATTGGATATTATTTCTATTATTGTTTATATATATTGAATGGATAGTTATGTTAGACTTCCTTGATATCTTCTCGTGCTTTAGAATGTGATTGAGTTTTGTGTTGAGATTTTATTGGCAGACTTCATATTATTGTGAGATTTTAGACAGTATAGTAGACCAAGACAGCGTTCTACCGCCGATTCTGCGGCGTAGGCTGGACGTTGTTTTCGACTTGCATCCCTACATCGGGTGCGGGTCGTGACACAGACTGTTGATTTTTTTGCATATGCTGCAAGATCTGTAATGTCCAGTTATAGGAACTGATGTGTTTTTCTTGCACTCTTGCAGTTAACTTGCATGTGTCCCCGCTAGCCGATGTGATGGGTTCTGCCGCCGGGATGCTGCACTCCAACTATCTGGAGGATCTGTCGCACGTGACATTTCCTATCTCCGGGCCCCAGTATCCTGAAGGAAGGGAAATTTTGATATCGGCTCAGGGCGAGCGAACGCTGCTGAACATGATCAACGGAGAGCCCCTGACGTACATAGATGGGGACCAATACATAAAGCCGGCTTTCCTCTTCGAGGACATGATTGACAAGCAGTCCCAGACGACCAAGAAAGAACTCTGAGTCTTCCCTGCCGGGAGCTTGGTTTTGTATCTGCCCTAGATGCCGAGAGACTATCCCATCTCGGCATTCTTCTATGCTACACATCCCAGGAGGATGTCGTGGACGCTGACTCCTGATCTTCACGGCAGGCCGGGAAAGATATTTTATCTGAAAGGAGCGAACCAGGGGTCGTTTGTCAGCCTCTCTACCGGCAATGTGACGATGTTCAGGGGACTATACCCGGGCAGTGTCCCGAGCGAAGACAGTTTAGTAATCGTACCGGTCCAATTACCGACTTTCTGTAATGATTTCATGGAGCGCGGGGGAGTATACCCTAAGGTGAACCCTCGGACAGGCGGGTGGATCACCCTCACAAATCTTCGATGGGCTCGCTTAGCTGATTGGGCCCTGAAACATTTTCAGATCGAGCTGGAGAGCATTGGTCTGTTTGCAGCTGTAAGTGCCACCAGTGTTGGGTTGCCTCTCAACCCCAACCTGTTTCTGGCACTGATTGAGCGATATATCTCGCTCACCGGGACTTTCGCCACTCTACTGGGGGAGTTGGGATTGGCCCTCCACGAGATGGCAGAGATCTCGAGACTGCCGATGGGGGATACTCCATATGAAGAGTATGTTCCCACGAACCGGGAGCTGGGGGATTCAGACCCTCGGGTAGTGGAAGTGTACCAGGAGCTGATGTGCCACTACCTCGCTTGCACCGCTTTTTACGACGAGCCTTCAGATTTGGCTCATGTCAGTTAATGGACGTCCTACCTCTTCTTTTACCGGTCCAGGACCGCTAAGCCGGAGAAGGTATTGGAAGGCAAGGACCAGCCTTTGAATCCTCTGAGCGTACTTAATGCTCAGGTAGTTGACGATCTCATGGAAGACGCTGGGGCTCCGGACTTGATCCTCGACGAAGGGATAGGGAAGTATCCCGTAGGCACCAAGGCCTATAGTTATTTGATGCACTGCCGTAGGCCTCTGTCCAGGAAAGCTCAACTGGCTGGCTTCCTCTCCATATGGCTGCGCCGACTGGTGGTACCCTGCATCGCATCTGCGGACCGCATTCACCGCAACACGCTATGGCCTACAGTGCGTCTGGTTTTTGGGGCAAGACTGGGCTTGCTCCCTGCCATGGTGTGCCGCATTCAAGCTGGCCTGAGGGCCATGACTGACGGGCTGCTCGCCGATAAAACTCGGCGTGATAGCTTTCCCAGGGGAGAATTACCATACCTGTATTTGATGGGATGGTTAATTCTTTATAACCCCAGGGTTATGTCTCCCGGCTCTGGTAGTAGTTCGGGGGCTAGTTTCTTGTTGAACTACCAGAAATCCTCTTGGAACGTGACTACAGTTATAGACTGTCGGCGGGCGCTGAATCTTAGTCACAGCTGGAAGCTCTTCTGCACTGTTCCCCCTGTACATCTGTCACGCCCCAGTCCCAAAATAGGACTAGGTCACGTAACCATGCCAGCTGGCCCGTATATATGGCAACTCCAATATATGGAAACCACATATACGTGTGTACGCTGTATAATGAACAATAATTCATAAGTGGTAAGACTAATTACAAGTCACAGGGTAATATCTAAATCTCATCCACAGAATATCACATATACAGGAATAACCAATAATCAGGTAACTAGATCACAATAACAAATGTCTAAAGAACGACAGTCGTATGGAAACAAATCCACTGCCGAAATAGAATATAAAAGGAACCAGATACACACCATATAAGAACACCTCTGACAATCACGAGACTCGAAGAGAAGACCTCCTCGGAATATACGTAACATGTCCGGATCTGTGCTCCTGCGAATACTCAAGAAACATATACACCTGGCAGGGGACCAGGTCCTCAGAGGGACATAGCAAGATACAGAAAAATAACATGCCATAATGTAAATACTGAAAAAATAAATGGGGTGTGCTAATCATCTAAGTGAATGCAATTTAAAGACCTGATAGTACGCATGGGAATGTGTAGGCTTGACATATGCTGACGTAATTCACCAATCGTCATGACCGGCTAGTATATGTGTCATATGCCCCCGGACACATGGGTAGCTCTGCAATCGACCATGAGGAGCATGGTACGAAGGATAAAGACTCAAGAAGGGGGTGTCCCATACGCCTACTAGATATCTTCCCCGCCCACTGGAGATACAAGTCGTGAAAACGACATGGACATCTCATATAATGATGCAAGTCTCCATAGAAATAACAACTAAGCTAAATACCGTTACACGTGTTGCTCACACCGATGGCCAGTCGAATATGAGGCATGCGTCCCTACATGATCTCACTCTGTGACGTGTAATGATACGTGTCAAGGCTTGGAAGTCATACCAATAACTTCACAACTTTAGGTGGGTCTACTAGACACTAGGTCAGATACAATCCTAACGTCAACGCCTTCGTTGACTGCACCCGAGTTTTCTCGGACGCGGACATTTATATAATGAATAAACATGTAACTATCAATAACTGAAAGTAATCAGTACAACAAGGCAAGGTATACTTGCCTGACAGGAGAGCTGCAAATATAATGTCCAGATGTCAAATGCCAAAAGTCAGAACTATGGCCTCAGAATAAATATCTCCGGATACTGAAATAAACATCACTAACAGTCTCAAAAAATATCAAATAGCTAGAAACGCCTGTCCTTAAGTCCAATTTGGACACAGGGGCAAAAATGACAGTTTCTGGTCAAAGCGGGGTCCACATGTGGGCCGCTTTGCACCGGAAAACGTGTCAGGGTCAAAGGTCTTCAAATTCACCAAACTTAGTGTCAATAAGTCAGGAACGATGATACGAACCCAACGGAACTTCCAGAATTGGATTCCGATGAGCCGGTCACAAAATCGCCCGTCAAGTGGAGCCTGTGGGGCCCACGATACGGGATTTTGTCAACGTTCTCAGAATCGAACCAAACTTGGATCACAGGACCAGCGTATTGCTACGAGTCCGATGGCGCAAGTTTTGTCTCGATCCGACGTGTGTACACAAAGTTACAGCGTGTTCCAGAACAGGCGAATACGGGACGTTGTCGGCGGATACGCGTTGATTCCGGTGTGCAAGCACATCCAAATCAACTTCTGCGAAATCTCGCACATCCGTATCAACGACGCGCACGTTTTGGTAAAGACCGCGTGCGACCAAGTCATCCCGTTTGGCGGGGCGTACTCAGTTCCGGGGTGAATTGGGTCGTTGTTTTTCCTATTTTTGGATCGCGTGCCGCGATCGCCATAGGACGCGATGCACCGTACGGGTTGCACGGGCACCGAGAGGGTCACATAGCCTACGCGATGCAACTGACGGAATTAAAAATAGAGTTAAGAGGTGAGAGAAATCGTTACCTGAACAGAGCTCGAAAAACCAAACTTCTCCGTGTCCGACACGTGTCCGACACGAGTCCGAGGGCTGTGTCCGTGTCCTGTGCCCTGTCCGCGTCCACGGCGGCCCTAGGGTTGCTGGAGACTGGCCTGGGCGTCTCGCTGGAGGAGGGCGGCCGGAGGCGGCGCAGGCTCGGACGGTTGGAGGCTGACCGGAGTTGGGGACTCGGGGAAGCTGCTGTCGAGGCCGGTGGGGGGTTGGCTCGCCGTGCGGGGGGGGGTTCGGCTCCGACGATGGGGGTCGACTGTGAAGATGGCGACGATGATGATGGCGGTGGTGGTGCTCGATGATGGTGGTGGTGGCGGTGGTGGGGAAAACGAAGGGGGGAAAGGAAAGGCTGGGAGAGGAGGAGGAGGAGGAGGAGAAGGAGGAGGAGGAGAGAGAGGAAGCTGGTGGTGGAGGATGGTGGTGGCGACGGACTGTGATGGGGGTGGCGGTGGTGGTGGAGAAGAAGAGGAGGAGGTCGGGAAGTCGAGAGGGAGGCGGAGGCGGGCTGGGAGAGGGGAGAGAGAGGGTCGGGGGCCAGCGGGGGGGCTCGGCTCCGGCCAGGGGGCGGAGGGGTCGGCTCCGGCGGCGGGGGTCGGCTGCCGCTCCGGCGAGGGGGGGTTCGGCTGCGGGCTGGGGTAGATTTAGGTTTTTGATTTTTGATTTTATTTTACTTTTCTTTTATTTTCTTTTATAGAAAAATTAAATAGATATTTTAAGAAAATATCTAAAGATATTTACGGGATATTTGTAGGATTTTTCCGGGATCTTTTCGGGATATTTTCGGGTGGGTCCCGCCTCCAATTGGACGGTGCAGGTTCACCGGCCAGTGAGGGGGTGACACCTTGCACTGCAATTTTGCAGGAAAGTCCTTGTAATTTCATAAATTGCGTAAAGTCCTAGTTTTGGGAAATTATGAAATTACGAAATTGTCTGGGAAAACACCTGATTCCTGAAAATGCTAAAATTCACAGGATTGAAGGGAAAAGCTGTGCGTGGGTCCCGAGGGGGTGGGGGTGAGTCTGGGCAGGGACTGGGCCTGGTTTTGGGGTGATACGGGCCATCGTATTTATTTAATTAATTAAATACTGTGCACGGTGTTCTCTAATTATTTAGAGGCAGGTAGGGCCATAATTTTTCTACGGTGTCAATACACTAAATGTAGTATACTCAGTGTAGAAAATTAACGTATTTTTGTCTGGGCAAAATAGGTGCATGTTGGGCCTCTAATTGCTATTGGAACAAGGATGGGTACAGATCTGGGAATTAAAAATAGGAATTAAATACGTACGTTTGTAACGCTATTTGTGCGTCTCATACGAGGCTCAAAACTGAGTATCTGGGAGTTGCACAAAGTGCAGGATATAAGATTGGCATGTCTAGGAGAGGTATGCAAACTTCGTTCGGGGTTAACAGTCAAGGTAAAGCTCCAAATAATTAGGTGATGGACAGGTGCACAAGTCAATAGGATATGTAAGCAAAATAAATTAAAAAAATATTGCAACAAATCCTAAATTGTGAAAAATATTCCTAAAATACTGGAATCTGGTCGAGGGGGTTTACAATCTACCCAACTTATAAAAATTTTGTCCTCAAAATTAAAACTAAGCCACGGTAGAAGTCAAAGACGGCATAAGATATAATTTAACAAAGTAATTTATATCTTGGGTTGAGAATAGGTTCGAAAATGTTTACGCATGTCGTACTCGCGCTTCCAAGTTGTTTCTCCTGGCGCGTCACGCTTCCATGCCACGCGGACCAAGGGTATAGACTGGTTCCTCAATACTTTTTCTCGATGGACAAGGGTTCCCACGGGTTGCTCTTGATACGACAGGTCTCGGCCTAAAGGTGATATCCTCAAAAAGACATGATCGTCCTCTTTGAATTCCAAGGGACGATGATGACGGTCTGCCTACTGCTTCTGTCTGGTTTGCACTGCTCGCCAGTGTCCTTGTATTTACTTAACTGTCTCTTCGGTGTTGACCACCAACTCTGGTCACGTGAATCCTTGTCTGGTACAATGCTGACGGGTATGCCGTGCAATCTTACGATTTGCCTCAAATAAGTTAGCTAAAGCTTCTGCAGACTGGCCAACTCTATAGGTAAGAATTGTGCTGACTTGGTGAGTCAGTCCATAGGAATTCCTGATCCTTACAAGTCAACCTAGTCATAGGTGCTGCTATCCATTCAGGAGTCAATCAATTGTTCCTCCAGGTGAAATCCATTTAGACTCCTGTCAGCAAAACGATACCTTCTATCGTACTACTGAGTTCTGAACTTGACCCAAGTTACGAGGCAAAAATAAAAATTTATGCTGTCATAGGGATGCATGCATCAGGAACGTAGGTAGGTAGGGAAGGGTCATTCTAGGGATAGCACAGTTTTAAACTGCAATCTAATCTAATAATAGGGTTTGGTAATGTCACGCCCCAGTCCCAAAATACCGAGGGACTAGACACGTGACAATGGCCAGCAGTACGCACCGATGGACCAACTCAATATAATGGATCCATCAGGGCATACTTAAGCTGTAAAACAAGTCTACGACAATCACGGCACAACTAATCTCATCCACACAAGATATAAAATATGATCCACAGAATAAATAAGGAATGTAAATCATCAGCAAGTCTCACAAAGTACTTCGGGGAACAACCCGATAAATATCTAGTACAATGGTTCAACAGACCAGAAAGTAAATGACTGAAATAAATAATAAAAGCTGAGCATGATCATGGATGCTCAAGAGAATTCTTCAGCTAAGATCTCGTCCTCAGGTGGTGGTACAGCTCCTGGATCAGCTCCTGCTCCGGTCCCGTAAACCTCGGGATAAGCCTCGTCTGTAAAATCTGGGGACAAACATCCGGATCCAGGTCCTCAGGGGACATAGCAAGGTACAAGAAAGCTCATGCCAAAATAAATGCAGTGCAGCAAATAATGAATAAATAGGGCAAGTAAGTAACCATCTATGTGAAAATGCAAGATGAGAGCAGCACTAAAACTCAGGCTGAAGCCACTACAAGCTCTGTGTCGGGGAGCCGGTAGCGGTAATAAACACGTAATGTGCCTAGCTCTGCTACGAGAGTCTGAGGCCTCACAATAGTAGTAGATAGATATATGAAACAGCCTGTAGCCTGTGTGTGTCTCCCCACCCAATGTAACCACGCATATCATGACCATAACGTCTCATGTCCATGTCAAGCGCGATCATAGCTAATGCATCAAGTCATAAAGTATCTAAGAGTATAATGTCCATGTCCTGTATCCTATACAGAATCACCACGAATATCTCGGGAAAATCCTGTCTCATGAATAGTGTCAAGTGTCCTGGGTCATATGGTACTTGATAAGACAAGTACGAAAATAAGGTGTCACGAATGTCCATCTCTAGATGACCGTACCCAACACTGCGTACAGTGTCGGCACCCGACTGATAATCGGACGCTAAGTACGTCACACGGTCCTAGGTTGAGCATGCACATCACTATAATATAGCAAGGAAAATATATAACAATACTGTAGAGTTTGGCAAGGTACACTTGCTTGATGTTGGAATATCAGCAATCGTCCCTGGATCAGTGGAACCGGTAGGGACTACTCCAAAAGCTGTCATAAACATCACCAATAGTCTCAGAAGATATCAAACTGCTAGAAATGCCTGTCCTTACGTCCAATTTGGACACAGGGGCAAAAAGGTCATTTCCGGGCCAAAGCGGGTTCCATATGTGGGCCACTTTGCACCGAAAAGCGTGTCTGGGTCAAAGGTCTCCAAATTCCACAAACTCAGTGTCTACAAGTCAGGAACGATGATACGAACCCAACGGAACTTCCAGAATTGGATTCCGATGAGCCGATCTCAAAATCACCCGTCCAGTGGAGCCTGTGGGGCCCACGATACGTGATTTTGTCAACGTTCTCGGAATCGGACCAAACTTGGGTCACAAGACCAGCGTATTTCTACGAGTCCGATGGTGCAAGTTTCGTCTCGATCCGACGTGTGTACACGAAGTTACAGCGCGTTCCAGAAAGGACGGATACGGGGTGTCGTCGGCGGATACGCGTTGATCCCGGGGTGCACGCACCTCCGAATCGACTTCTGCGAAATCCCACACGACCGTATCAACGTCGCGCACAGTTCGGTAAACACCGCGTGCGACCAAGTCGTCCCGATTGACGGGACGGACTCAGTTCCGGGGTAAAACAAGGCGTTGTTTTTCCTGTTTTTGGATCACAGTGTGCGATCACCACAGGACGCGATGCACCGAGCGGGTTGCACGGGCACCGAGAGGGTTATACAATCTATGCATAGCAACTGACAGAAATGAAATCGGAGTTGCGATGAGGGAGAAATCGGTACCTGAACAGGGCCACGTGAGTTCTGAAATTCACGTGTCCGAAAGCCAATCTGTGTCCTGGTCGTGTCATCGCACGCTGCTGGCGTCCGATTCGTCCTCACTCGTGTCCGCTGGATCTCGGAGTCGAGTCCCAGGTTCTGTCTCCGGTCAGCGGAGCGACGCTTGGGAGGCGTCGGGGTCGGGTCGACAAGGGGGTGCTCGGGGTGTCGACGCCGCTCGGGGCGACAGCGGGGCCGGAGGGGGACTGCTGGGCGACGTCGCTCGGGGCGACAGCGGGGCCGGAGGGGGCGGCAGAGGATCTAGGGTTTCGGCAGGGGCGGTTTGGAAGAAGACAACGGCGCGGCGGCTAGGGCTTGGCACGAACGCCGAGGGGGTGGATTTATAGGCCTTGCACAGTACAATCCGGCGGCTAGGGTTTGCCCTGCGGGTTTCGGGTTGGTTTGGTTCGGGCTTCGTTTGGGTTCGGGTTCGTTTGGGTTTGGTTCATAATTCTATAGCTTTTGGTCCTCGATTCGTTGCTCCGGTGTCCAATAAATTCACCGAAAAATGCCATGCGTCCGGTTCTCCATTATACACAATAAATTTTTACTTCCAGAATATTTTAACACCCTTTGGCCACACTAAAAATTCTTTAAATCACACTCATCTTGGTTTTAATTTCTAGAAAAATTCCAAAAACGAAATAACTTAATTTAAAATTATTCTCAAAATTTAGGGTGTTTACAATCTTCCCTCCTTAAAAGGATTGCGTCCTCGCAATCAAAGAATAAGCTACTCAAAAAAGAGTTATGGAAATACAAGGTGGCCTAGTTTACAACTGCCTCCTCGAACAAGTGGGGGTATCGCTGGCGCATACTATCTTCTCGTTCCCAAGTCGATTCGCCTGGTGAATGATGTTTCCATGCTATACGAACCAGTCTGATCGTTTGTCCCCATAATGTCTTCTCACTGACGTCGAGGATACCAACTGGTTGCTCTTCATATCTCAAGCTCGGTCCTATGGCGATCTCTGAATGATCGACTACGTGACTTGGGTCGGTCACGTACCTTCGCAGCTGTGAGACGTGGAATACGTCATGCACTCCCTCTAAGGATGGAGGTAATGCAAGCCGATAAGCCACCTCACCAACACGCTCGAGGATGTCAAATGGTCCAATATACCTTGGGCTCAGCTTACCTCTGCTCCCGAATCTGATAGTACCACGAGTGGGCGAAATCCTCAAGAATACGTGATCTCCTTCTTTGAACTCTAGGGGACGTCTATGCGTATCTGTCCAATGCTTCTGTCTGTCCTGAGCTGCTCGTAGATGGTTCTGAATCTGCTTCACCTTTTCCACTGTCTGCGTGACCAATTCTGGTCCCAGTATCTGACGTTCACCGACGTCACTCCAACATATAGGTGACCTGCACTTCCTTCCGTATAAAGCTTCAAATGGTGCCATCTGAATGCTGGCCTGATAACTGTTGTTGTAGGAGAACTCCACTAAGTGCAAATGATCTTCCCAAGATCCTCCAAAGTCTAGCATACATGATCGTAACATGTCCTCCAATATCTGAATGGTGCGCTCCGATTGGCCATCTGTCTGCAGGTGGTATGCCGTGCTGAATTTGAGTCTAGTGCCCAGACTCTCTTACATGCTTCTCCAGAAATGAGATATAAATCTCGAATCTCTATCCGATACAATACTGACCGGCACTCCATGTAATTTGATAATTTGTCGCATATACATGTCAGCTAGTACCTTTGTGGACTGTCCAACTCTAAATGGCAAGAAGTGTGCCGATTTAGTGAGTCTATCCACAATAACCCATACTGCATCTCTTCTGCTGGGGCTCCTCGGAAATCCTGTGACAAAATCTATCGTGATGTGCTCCCACTTCCATTCTGGTATAGGAAGCGGCTGTAACATACCAGCAGTCCTCTGATGCTCTGCCTTCACCTGCTGGCAGACTAAGCATTTGGCCACAAATCTTGCGATCTCTCTCTTCATTCCATGCTACCAGTAATACTGTCTCAAGTCTCGGTACATCTTGGTTCCTCCTGGGTGAACAGAGTACATGGAGCTATGTGCTTCGGTCATTAACTCCTGTCTAAATTCTCCATTTGGAACATACAGGCGATTTCCAAACCTTAATGTCCCGTCTTCGTGAATGTGAAGTCCTGTCTGCATGCCTGCTTCTGTCCTTTCTTTGAGTCTTCGGAATCTAGCATCGGTGGGCAATGCCTCCTTAATCTTCTCCACGAGTGATGACTGAATCTCAAGATTAGCCATCAAGCCATTCTGTCCCGGTATAACCACTTCTATCTGTAGCTCCTGTAAATCTCTCAATAACTCGGGCTGCATCGTCAAGAAATAAGCCGTAGGCTTCCTGCTGAGTGCGTCTACAACTACATTCGCCTTTCCCGGATGATACTGCAGATCTATGTCAAAATCTACCATCAGTTCCAGCCAGCGTCTCTGCCTCATGTTAAGCTCCTTCTGAGTATACACATACTTCAGACTCTTGTGATCAGTAAAGATTTCTACCCTTTCTCCATAAAGATAGTGCCTCCATATCTTCAATACAAATATAACTGCTGCTAGCTCCAGATCATGTGTTGGGTAGTTCTTCTCGTGGACCTTCAACTGTCTCGACGCATAAGCAATGACTTTGCCATGTTGCATCAAAACACATCCTAGTCTACTGCCTGATTGTCACGCCCCAGTCCCAAAATATCGAGGGTCTGGACACGTGGCAATGGCCAACAGCACACACCGATGGACAAACCCAATTTAATGGATCCTTCGGAGTGTACTTAAGCTGTATTATATTAGGCAGGGTTTACTATCTCATCCACAGAACAGCATGAACTAAAATAAAACAGAATTAAATGCTAAAAGTAAAGTTACAGACGAATATTCAGCAAGAAATAATACTAAGTCGGGTGGAGACAAATCCACTACCGACAAACAAGAAATAAAGACAAGAAAGAGATAACTAAAACATGCTAGAAAGTAACTAAGAAGCAGGGCCATCAACTGCAATCAAACTCTCGTCTGGTGCTAGTCCGTAAGCTGCGGTACTCCTCGTCTGCTAAATCTGGAGAACAAAACCAGGCCCTCAGGGGACATAGCAAGATACAAAAGAATACGAGCCAAAAACAGTAAATGACATGCAGGATAGATAAGAAAGTAAACTCAAGCAAATAAGACACGAGAAATCACTATATCTAAGACAGTGACATGCCAGTGATGTTATCAAACTTGACTACAAGCAATCAGGGTAATCGCATCTCAATGGGAGATCACGATCCTATAGAAAGCAGTCCAACGGGGACTCACAGTCTATAGTATGGCTCTTCCGCAGCCCAACGGGAGCTCACGAAAGAGATAGTCAAACGAACAATTCTCTATTGCAGTACAATGGGTACTCACAATCGAGATTGCTCAAGTGTAGTCAATGTCCAATAACCATCAACAAGGAACTAAGAATCAGTCAAGTCAACTCCAGGAATGTAGAGTACACATATACCATCACAATATGTCTAGGAAACAAGTAATGATCCAAGGAAAGAGCAAATAATGTACATGCACGCAAAACGAGAAAATAAAACTAGAGCAGCAGGAATAAATCAACAAGCATCAAGAACTATAAGAAAGTAACCATTGCAAAGAGAAACATGCAAATATTGTACAACTATTTTGCAAGACAATGAAGAATAAATCCAGGAGACAAGTATCAAAACTGCAGGATTTGGCAAGGTATACTTGCCTGGGTTTTGTCTCCAATTGTAGCTCTGACGTCAGCGGGGATTGCAGGCAGTACTCCGGTTGCTGAAACAGACATCACCATCAGGTCCAGAAAATATTAATCAGCTAGAAACGCCTGTCCTTGAGTCCAATTTGGAGATAAGGGCAAAAACGTCAATTTCGGGTCAAGGCGGGGTCCAAATGTGGGCCGTTTTACACCGAAAAATGTGTCAGGGTCAAAGGTCTCAAAAACAGTCCAACTTAGTGTCAACAGGTCAGGAACGATGATACGAACCCAACGGAACTTCCAGAATTGGATTCCGATGAGCCGTTCTCAAAATCGCCCGTCGAGTGGAGCCTATGGGGCCCACGACACACGATTTTGTCAACGTTCTCAGAATCGGACCAAACTTGGTTCACAGGACCAGCGTATTGCTACGAGTCCGATGGTACAAGTTTCGTCTCGATCCGACGTGTGTACACTAAGTTACAGTGAGAATCAGAAAAGTCGGATACGGGACGATGTCCGCGGATACGCACTGATTTCGGTGTGCACGCACATCCGAATCAACTTCTGTGAAATCCCGCACGTCCGTATCAACGACGCTGACGTATCGGTGAAGACCGCACGCGACCAAGTCGTCCCGTTTGGCGGGGCGTACCCAGTTCCGAGGTGAAATAGGGTGTTAATTTTTCCTGTTTTGGATCGCGGTGTGCGATCACCACAGGACGCGATGCCCCGAGCGGTTTATCCGGGCACCGAGAGGGTCATACAGGCTACGCGATACATTTTACGGAATCGAAATCCGAGCTACGAGCAAGAAGTTATGATTACCTGAAGTAGGTCTGAAAAACCGAGTCTTTCGTGTCCAACCGTGTCCGACACGCGCTGTGTCGCTCCTAGGGTTAGGGTTTACTGCTCCCGTGTCCGCGGCTAGGCTTCTGTGTCCGTGTCTAGGAGGCCAGAGTTGAGCCGGAGGGAGACTGGGCGGAGGCGGCCGGGCACGTCGGCGTCGGCGCTGCGGGCGGGGAACCGAGGCGGAGAGGGAGGCGGCGCTGGGTCGTGGCCGGCGTGGTGCTGAAGAGGGCGGCCGGGCTCGAGCTCTGCGGGAAGGAAATAGGAGGAAGGAGGGCTGCGGCGCGGGGGACATCGTCGGCGAGGTCAGGGGCGGGGACGGCAGCTCACCGGAGGCGGAGGAAGCGAGGAGAGGCGGAGAGCTGGAGGTCCGGGGAGGGTTTTATAGTAGTCGAGAGGGAGAGAAGGCGGCGGACGGTGAGAGGAGGTGAAGCGAGGCGGTCGGGGAAGACGAACGGTGGGAAGGCGGAGGGTCGCCGGCGCCGGAAACGGCCGGAGGGGAGATGAGGAGTCGGGCGGAGAGCAGTTTGGGAGAGAAGGAGATAACGGGTCGGGCGGCCGGGTCGGGTCGGGTCAGGCGGATCCGACCCGATCCTAAATCAATAGGCGGGTCGGGTTTCGGGTTAACGGGTCGGGTCTGGGTTGGACCCGGATCCGACCCGATTGGGTTTAAAAATAAACCCGGTCCGGTTCAGTTTGATTTGGTTCGGTTTATTTAATAAAAACCCGGTTTATTTGGGTTTTAAATTGGTTTAATATTTATTTAGTATCTAGGGCTTTAAAAATTTATCCGGGGTCCAATAAATTCCCGGAAAATTACCCTATGTCTGGTTTTCTGTTTTACACCATAAAATATTATTTTCATAATATTTTAATACCATTTTATATCAATTAAAAATCCTTTAATAATTAAAACACTGGTATTTAATTACAGAAAAATCCTGGAAAAATTCCAGAAAATTCTAAAAAAATCCAAATTAAAATTCTTTGAAAATCAGGGGGATTACAATATACCCCCCTTAAGAGGATTGCGTCCTCGCAATCAAAGATTAACCGGTCAATAGAGATGACACGGTTGCAACCATTGTTCGAAGCACATCAAGATCAAGGAGCACCTAGGAAAAATTATTTTTCTAAGCATTAAAAGTTATGCAATTTCCCAAATGTGGGAAATCTAGAAAATTACAGTTTTAGAAAACCAGGTTATTTTCAAAACTTATCAGGTTAACAATTCTAGGTTATTATCAAGTTCAAAATTTCTAGGTTAACCCTAGGTTATCAATTATTAACAGGTTTAAAGTTATCAGGTTAAGGTTATCAGGTCAAGTCTGGGGTTACGAACCAATAGGCACGATCTAGAAACAGAAAACTGTAAGAACTTACGCGCATTAGCTACTCCTTGGTTCTGCGCGTTCTCAAAGATCATCGTCAGGGCTTATCTGCGTCCTTGCCGTCGATTCCTCTGCTGCTGCTGAGCCTGCTGGAAGAGCAGTGCCTGGGGTATCAAAGGTGGCCTCGGCTGATACCCTCCTGAAGCTGGTGGTAGGACTTCTTGAAATTCCGTTTGTGGTGCTCCCAACGCTGGATATATGGTCCTCGGTACTGGTAACGCTTGCTGGTTATCTTTTGGTGCTCTTTCTTGATGCTCTGGGCATTCCTTTAATAAATGCTGACTGGATCCGCAAGCTAGACATAATCTCTTTTTGCGTCTGCACTGGTCCTCAATATGGCCTCGCCTGTGACAATATGGACAAACAGGTATTGCCTGTGGAGATGCTTCTGGTGGCTGGTGAATGTGAAGTCTCTTTGCATCTTCTTCCTGTGGTGCTCCGACTGTTGCTGATGTGGATGACCTCTTCAGATTGGTCTCTCTCCTGATGACGCGCTCCATGCGTCGTGCTGCAGCAAGGACGTCCGGATAAGATGTAGGCACAACGGATCCAATCAGTTTCTGCAGCTCAATGTTTAGTCCGTCGAAGAACTTCTCAGCCTTTTCTTCTTCTGTCTGAATCAAAGTAGGGGCAAAACGACTCAGACGAATGAACTCCGCGTTGTACTCTTCCACTGTCAGATTGTTCTGAGTGAGGCGATTGAACTTGTCCCGAAGTTCTGATCGAGCAATGGGTGGAATGTACATCTCCAGAAAGAGTCTAGAGAACTCTTCCCAAGTGACTCGGTCTGGTCCAAGCCGGGTCTCTTCAGATAGCCACCAGTGATGTGCATTGTCCGTCAACTGCATTCTGACGGCAGTCATCCAACGTTCCCTTGGAAGCTCAGCTGCTTCTAGTTGATGTTGTATGTTGGTGAGCCACTCATGAACTTCTGTGGGCTCTTCTTTTCCTGAGAAGGTACGGGGCTTCAGCTGGCGAAAATCGGCGATAGAACCCGTCGTTGGTCGTCGTGCCTGCTCTAGTACGGTTACTAGGCTGTGACTCCAAGCCTCTTGTTGAGCTTGCATTATTGCATAGATCATTTGAAACATCTGCTGCCCGTCCATGGCCTACCCTGGTGGAATTACGGGCAATTACGTCGATGGTGGAATATCATTTTACGGGATTCTCGAGGCATGATGACTTGCTTGTTGAGCTCATCGTCCTTCATCAACTGGTGTCGCTTCATCTTCGTTGGTTACCATAACATCTCGTGGTAATATTGCAGGAGCCTCGTCGTTTGCTCGTGAATCCATAACTCTGCAACCAAAATAAACAATGAAAGGCGCTCAGGAATCAAGGCAGGATGCAATTCAAGAAATTGATTCGAATCCGATATAGATATCAAGAACGTTTCAAGCAAGTGGATGAGATCCTAAAACTTATCCTATTCTTATTGCAGGCCTGTTCGGTCCCTAAGTTGAAACCGAACAATTTTAGTCGTTGACCTGCATGGGCCACCACAAAAACCATGTCACGCCCCAGTCCTAAAATATCGAGGGTCTGGACACGTGGCAATGGCCAGCAGCACGCACCGATGGACAAACCCAATTTAATGGATCCTTCGGAGTATACTTAAGTTGTATTATATTAGGCAGGGTTTACTATCTCATCCACAGAACAGCATGAACTAAAACAAAACAGAATTAAATGCTGAAAGTAAAGTTACAGACGAATATTCAGCAAGAAATAATACTAAGTCGGGTGGAGACAAATCCACTACCGACAAACAAGAAATGAAGACAAGAAAGAGATAACTAAAACATGCTAGAAAGTAACTAAGAAGCAGGGCCATCAACTGCAATCAAACTCTCGTCTGGTGCTAGTCCGTAAGCTGCGGTACTCCTCGTCTGCTAAATCTGGAGAACAAAACCAGGTCCTCAGGGGACATAGCAAGATACAAAAGAATACGAGCCAAAAAAAGTAAATGACATGCAAGATAGAGAAGAAAGTAAACTCAAGCAAATAAGACACGAGAAATCACTATATCTAAGACAGTGGCATGCCAGTGATGTTATCAAACTTGACTACAAGCAATCAGGGTAATCGCATCTCAATGGGAGATCACGATCCTATAGAAAGCAGTCCAACGGGGACTCACAGTCTATAGTATGGCTCTTCCGCAGCCCAACGGGAGCTCACGAAAGAGATAGTCAAACGAACAATTCTCTATTGCAGTACAATGGGTACTCACAATCGAGATTGCTCAAGTGTAGTCAATGTCCAATAACCATCAACAAGGAACTAAGAATCAGTCAAGTCAACTCCAGGAATGTAGAGTACACATATACCATCACAATATGTCTAGAAAACAAGTAATGATCCAAGGAAAGAGCAAATAATGTACATGCACGCAAAACGAGAAAATAAAACTAAAGCAGCAGGAATAAATCAACAAGCATCAAGAACTATAAGAAAGTAACCATTGCAAAGAGAAACATGCAAATATTATACAACTATTTTGCAAGACAATGAAGAATAAATCCAGGAGACAAGTATCAAAACTGCAGGATTTGGCAAGGTATACTTGCCTGGGTTTTGTCTCCAATTGTAGCTCTGACGTCAGCGGAGATTGCAGGCAGTACTCCAGTTGCTGAAACAGACATCACCATCAGGTCCAGAAAATATTAATCAGCTAGAAACGCCTGTCCTTGAGTCCAATTTGGAGACAAGGGCAAAAACGTCAATTTTGGGTCAAGGCGGGGTCCAAATATGGGCCATTTTGCACCGAAAAATGTGTCAGGGTCAAAGGTCTCAAAAACAGTCCAACTTAGTGTCAACAGGTCAGGAACGATGATACGAACCCAACGGAACTTCCAGAATTGGATTCCGATGAGCCGTTCTCAAAATCGCCCGTCGAGTGGAGCCTGTGGGGCCCACGACACACGATTTTGTCAACGTTCTCAGAATCGGACCAAACTTGGCTCACAGGACCAGCGTATTGCTACGAGTCCGATGGTGCAAGTTTTGTCTCGATCCGACGTGTGTACACTAAGTTACAGCGAGAATCAGAAAAGTCGGATACGGGACGATGTCCGCGGATACGCACTGATTCCGGTGTGCACGCACATCCGAATCAGCTTCTGCGAAATCCCGCACGTCCGTATCAACGACGCTGACGTATCGGTGAAGACCGCACGCGACCAAGTCGTCCCGTTTGGCGGGGCGTACCCAGTTCCGAGGTGAAATAGGGTATTAATTTTTCCTGTTTTGGATCGCGGTGTGCGATCACCACAGGACGCGATGCCCCGAGCGGTTTATCCGGGCACCGAGAGGGTCATACAGGCTACGCGATACAATTTACGGAATCGAAATCCGAGCTACGAGCAAGAAGTTATGATTACCTGAAGTAGGTCTGAAAAACCGAGTCCTTCGTGTCCAACCGTGTCCGACACGCGCTGTGTCGCTCCTAGGGTTAGGGTTTACTGCTCCCGTGTCCGCGGCTAGGCTCCTGTGTCCGTGTCTAGGAGGCCAGAGTCGAGCCGGAGGTAGACTGGGCGGAGGCGGCCGGGCACGTCGGCGTCGGCGCTGCGGGCGGGGAACCGAGGCGGAGAGGGAGGCGGCGCTGGGTCGTGGCCGGCGTGGTGCTGAAGAGGGCGGCCGGGCTCGAGCTCTGCGGGAAGGAAATGGGAGGAAGGAGGTCTGCGGCACGGGGGACGTCATCGACGAGGTCAGGGGCGGGGACGGCAGCTCACCGGAGGCGGAGGAAGCGAGGAGAGGCGGAGAGCTGGAGGTCCGGGGAGGGTTTTATAGTAGTCGAGAGGGAGAGGAGGCGGCGGACGGTGAGAGGAGGTGAAGCGAGGCGATCGGGGAAGACGAACGACGGGAAGGCGGAGGGTCGCCGGCGCCGGAAACGGCCGGAGGGGAGATGAGGAGTCGGGCGGAGAGCAGTTTGGGAGAGAAGGAGATAACGGGTCGGGCGGCCGGGTCGGGTCGGGTCAGGCGGATCCGACCCGATCCGAAATCAATAGGCGGGTCGGGTTTCGGGTTAACGGGTCGGGTCTGGGTTGGACCCGGATCCGACCCGATTGGGTTTAAAAATAAACCCGGTCCGGTTCAGTTTGATTTGGTTCGGTTTATTTAATAAAACCCCGGTTTATTTGGGTTTTAAATTGGTTTAATATTTATTTAGTATCTAGGGCTTTAAAAATTTATCCGGGGTCCAATAAATTCTCGGAAAATTACCCTATGTCTGGTTTTCTGTTTTACACCATAAAATATTATTTTCATAATATTTTAATACCATTTAATATTAATTAAAAATCCTTTAATAATTAAAACACTGGTATTTAATTACAGAAAAATCCTGGAAAAATTCCAGAAAATTCTAAAAAAATCCAAATTAAAATTCTTTGAAAATCAGGGGGATTACACTGATGCATCACTGTAAACAACAAAACCTCCTGACCCTGAAGGAAGAGTCAAGATAGGTGCTGTTGTTAATCTTCTCTTCAGTTCTTCAAAAGCCTTCTGGCAGTCTTCTGTCCATATAAACTCCTGTTCCTTCCGTGTCAGCTTCGTCATCGGTTCTGCAATCCTCGAGAAATTCTCTACAAACCTTCGGTAATATCCCGCAAGTTCGAGAAAACTTCTCACCTCTGCAACTGATGTGGGTGTAGGCCAAGTCTCTATTGCCGCAACTTTCTCAGGATCCACTGAAAGTCCTTCTCCTGATATGATGTGTCCCAAGAAAGGCACTTTGTCCATACAGAACTCACACTTACTGAGCTTGGCGTATAACTTTTCCTGCCTCAAGGTCTCTAACACGATTCTGAGATGCTCCTCGTGCTCTTCAGGGCTCTTGGAATATATGAGGATGTCGTCAATGAACACCACTACAAATTTATCCAAGAACTGATGAAAGACTCTGTTCATTAAACGCATAAACACTGCTGGTGCGTTGGTTAAACCAAACGGCATCACCAAGAACTCATAATGCCCATACTTCATCCTGAAAGCTGTCTTTGGGATGTCTTCCTTCCTCACCTTGATCTGATGATAGCCGGATCTAAGGTCAATCTTCGAGAATATCCTTGCACCACTCAATTGATCGAATAGATCATCAATGCGTGGTAAGGGATACCTGTTCTTGATGGTCACAGCATTTAGTGCCCTATAATCAATGCACAACCGTACTGTTCCATCCTTCTTCGGCACAAATAATATGGGTGCTCCCCAAGGTGAAACACTGGGCCGAATGAAACCCTTCTCCAAAAGATCATCAACCTGTTCTTTCAACCCCACTAATTCCTTAGGTGCTAGCCGATATACTGATGAAGTGATTTGCTCTGCTCCTGGAGTTAAGTCTATCGTGAATTCTATTTCCCGATCAGGCGGTAAACCTGGAAGATCATCAGGAAATACATCCACAAATTCTGATATGACTCTTGGGTAACCTGTCTCCCCTTCTACAGATAATACCCTAAGAGTAGGCTAAACTCCTTGCTCTACTGCTCCTCGAAGAAACTCAAATTTTCGGTGTCCAGGCGGTCTAAATATAACTCGCCCAAGTCGGCAATCAAGAGTCGCATGGTACTGACTTAACCAATCCATACCAAGTACGACATCATAATCCGGCATAAAAAATATCAGAAATTGAGCTCGCATTTCTCGGCCACAAACGACTACAGAACATGATCTACAGACGTCACTAACCGAAATAATTCCACCTCCCGTAAGAATCATCTTCATCTTCGGAAGGGGTGCGGTAGCTACTCTATGGGTGGCTACAAAGCTAGCTGCTATAAATGAATGTGATGCTCCAGAATTAAATAATGCTACAGCTGGTAATGAAGCTACTAAAATAGTACCTGCGATGACCTCGCCTGCTGTAGCCTCCTCCTCAACAGCTAAAGTGAATGCCTGCCCTCGCCCCTGTGCTGGACCTCTCTACTGCTGCTGAGCCTGCTGAAATAGGGCTGCCTGTGGGGCCAGTGGTGGTCTCTGCTGGTTTCCTCCTGGGGCTGGTGATCTGACTCCACCAACTCCTGTCTGCTGTGCTCCTACTGCTGGATAAGTTGGTCGCGGTGCAGGTAGAGCTAGTCTGGGTGCTTCTTCTCTATGGTGAGTGCAGTCTCTGGATAGATGCTGGTTTGATCCGCAAAGCAGGCATAGTCCCAACTTTCGCCTGCACTCTCTCTCAATGTGTCCTACCTTGCCGCAGTGATGACAAGTAGGAAGGGATATGGCCCTGTGTGCTGCTCTATCTGGCGTACTCCTCTGGAATCGTTTTGCAGAATCTCCATGTGCTGCCTTGGTTGGTGCGGAGGTGTTTGGCCTCTTCAGATTCGATTCCCTTCTAGTGACGCGCTCCATGCGTCGTGCTGCTACTAGAACATCAGTATAATTTGTAGGTGCCACTGAACCAATCAATCTCTGAAGCTCAAACTTCAACCCGTCAAAGAACTTTTCCGCTTTCTCTTCCTCCGTCGAAATCAATGTTGGACCGAAGCGACTCAGGCGAATAAATTCAGAATTGTATTCTTCCACTGTCATGCTGCCCTGGATGAGGCGGTTGAACTTGTCCCTGAGCTCTGACCGTGCAACTGCCGGGATGTACATCTCTTGGAAAAGTCTGGAGAACTCTTCCCATGTGACTCTGTCCTGTCCAAGTCTCCTTTCTTCTGCTAACCACCAGTGGTGCGCATTATCAGTTAACTGCATTCTGACTGCAGTCATCCACTTCTCTCTTGGAAGTTCAGCGGCTTCCAGCTGATGCTGAATGTTTGTGAGCCACTCATGAACTTCCGTTGGCCCTTCTTTACCAGAAAATGTGCGAGGCTTGAGATGACGGAAGTCGGTGATAGATCCCGTCGATGTTCGCCTCGCTGCTGGATTAGTCTGCTCTAATGCGGATACCAGGCTGGTCCTCAGATACTCGGCCTCCTGCCGATGGGCCTCCTGCTGAATCTGTTGCTGTGCTTGCATCATAGCATACATCATCTGGAACATTTGTTGCCCGTCCATGGCTTGTCCTGGCGGGAATACTGGCATCTGGGGAGTGAACTGTGGTGGAGGTGGGATGTCATCTCTCCGGAACCTTGGATTAGGCTGTCCGGTTTGATCACTCTGCGATGCTTGTCCTCCATCCCCTGGTGTCACTCCATCTCCATAAGTAACCACAGCGTCGTGTGGCGTATCCAAAGGAATATCATCTCTGTTCCCGGAATCCATTGCTCTGCAATCAAAATATAAACTGTAAGAACGCACAGAGGAATCAATACAGGATGCAGTTCAAGTAAAAATTTCAAGTCGATATAGAGTTCAACGATGGATTAAATGATGGATGAGAACCTAGAACTTATCATATCCTTAGGGCAGGCTGGTTCAGTCCCTAAGTAGAAACTGAACAATTTAGTCGTAGACCTGAATGGGCCACCACAAAAACCATGTCACGCCCCAGTCCCAAAATACCGAGGGACTAGACACGTGGCAATGGCCAGCAGTACGCACCGATGGACCAACTCAATATAATGGATCCATCAGGGCATACTTAAGCTGTAAAACAAGTCTACGACAATCACGGCACAACTAATCTCATCCACACAAGATATAAAATATGATCCACAGAATAAATAAGGAATGTAAATCATCAGCAAGTCTCACAAAGTACTTCGGAGAACAACCTGATAAATATCTAGTACAATGGTTCAACAGACCAGAAACTAAATGACTGAAATAAATAATAAAAGCTGAGCATGATCATGGATGCTCAAGAGAAGTCTTCAGCTAAGACCTTGTCCTCGGGTGGTGGTACAGCTTCTGGATCAGCTCCTGCTCCGGTCCCGTAAACCTCGGGATAAGCCTCGTCTGTAAAATCTGGGGACAAACATCCGGATCCAGGTCCTCAGGGGACATAGCAAGGTACAAGAAAGCTCATGCCAAAATAAATGCAGTGCAGCAAATAATGAATAAATAGGGCAAGTAAGTAACCATCTATGTGAAAATGCAAGATGAGAGCAGCACTAAAACTCAGGCTGAAGCCACTACAAGCTCTGTGTCGGGGAGCCGGTAGCGGTAATAAACACGTAATGTGCCTAGCTCTGCTACGAGAGTCTGAGGCCTCACAATAGTAGTAGATAGATATATGAAACAGCCTGTAGCCTGTGTGTCTCTCCCCACCCAATGTAACCACACATATCATGACCATAACGTCTCATGTCCATGTCAAGCGCGATCATAGCTAATGCATCAAGTCATAAAGTATCTAAGAGTATAATATCCATGTCCTGTATCCTATACAGAATCACCACGAATATCTCGGGAAAATCCTGTCTCATGAATAGTGTCAAGTGTCCTGGGTCATATGGTACTAGATAAGACAAGTACGAAAATAAGGTGTCACGAATGTCCATCTCTAGATGACCGTACCCAACACTGCGTACAGTGTCGGCACCCGACTGATAATCGGACGCTAAGTACGTCACACGGTCCTAGGTTGAGCATGCACATCACTATAATATAGCAAGGGAAATATATAACAATACTGTAGAGTTTGGCAAGGTACACTTGCCTGATGTTGGAATATTAACAATCGTTCCTGGATCAGTGGAACCGGTAGGGACTACTCCAAAAGCTGTCATAAACATCACCAATAGTCTCAGAAGATATCAAACTGCTAGAAATGCCTGTCCTTACGTCCAATTTGGACACAGGGGCAAAAAAGTCATTTTCGGGCCAAAGTGGGTTCCATATGTGGGCCACTTTGCACCGAAAAGCGTGTCTGGGTCAAAGGTCTCCAAATTCTGCAAACTCAGTGTCTATAAGTCAGGAACGATGATACGAACCCAACGGAACTTGCAGAATTGGATTCTGATGAGCCGATCTCAAAATCACCCGTCCAGTGGAGCCTGTAGGGCCCACGATACGTGATTTTGTCAACGTTCTCGGAATTGGACCAAACTTGGGTCACAGGACCAGCGTATTGCTACGAGTCCGATGGCGCAAGTTTTGTCTCGATCCGACGTGTGTACACGAAGTTACAGCGTATTCCAGAAAGGACGGATACGGGGTGTCGTCGGCGGATACGCGTTGATCCCGGGGTGCACGCACCTCCGAATCGACTTCTGCGAAATCCCACACGACCGTATCAACGTCGCGCACAGTTCGGTAAAGACCGCGTGCGACCAAGTCGTCCCGATTGATGGGGCGGACTCAGTTCCGGGGTGAAACAGGGCGTTGTTTTTTCTGTTTTTGGATCGCGGTGTGCGATCACCACAGGACGCGATGCACCGAGCGGGTTGCACGGGCACCGAGAGGGTTATACAGTCTACGCATAGCAACTGACAGAAATAAAATCGGAGTTGCGATGAGGGAGAAATCGGTACCTGAACAGGGCCACGTGAGTTCTGAAATTCACGTGTCCGAAAGCCAATCTGTGTCCTGGTCGTATCCTCGCACGCTGCTGGCGTCCGATTCGTCCTCACTCGTGTCCGCTGGATCTCGAAGTCGAGTCCCAGGTTCTGTCTCCGGTCAGCGGAGCGACGCTTTGGACGCGTCGGGGTCGGGTCGACAAGGGGGTGCTCGGGGTGTCGACGCCGCTCGGGGCGACAGCGGGGCCGGAGGAGGACTGCTGGGCGACGTCGCTCGGGGCGACAGCGGGGCCGGAGGGGGCGGCGAAGGATCTAGGGTTTCGGCAGGGGCGGTTTGGAAGAAGACAACGGCGCGGTGGCTAGGGCTTGGCACGAACGCCGAGGGGGTGGATTTATAGGCCTTGCACAGTACAATCCGGCGGCTAGGGTTTGCCCTGCGGGTTTCGGGTTGGTTTGGTTCGGGCTTCATTTGGGTTCGGGTTCGTTTGGGTTCGGTTCACAATTCTATAGCTTTTGGTCCTCGATTCGTTGCTCCGGTGTCCAATAAATTCACCGAAAAATGCCATGCGTCCGGTTCTCCATTATACACAATAAATTTTTACTTCCAGAATATTTTAACACCCTTTGGCCACACTAAAAATTCTTTAAATCACACTCATCTTGGTTTTAATTTCCAGAAAAATTCCAAAAACGAAATAACTTAATTTAAAATTATTCTCAAAATTTAGGGTGTTTACAGGTAATTACCCAAGAACAAACTGAAAAGGCTACAAAACAATACACTTCTCGTATTTGTACGAGGCACGAGGTTTCGTCTTTCCAAAATAAGGGAAGACGATAAACAATAATCAAGAGTTCAAGGGGGAGGTAATAGATTAGTAGTGTGAGGATCAAGGCATTTAAAGAATTTAATGGGAATTGTCAAGGCAGTTGTGGATTGAAATCCTATTTTGGTAATCCCTTTTTCACATATTCGTATCAGTACAGTCATGTAGCTTGATACGATATGCTCAGACATATCTAGAGGGCAAGTTCATCTATCTACTAATCACTTATATATCTCAATCCACGTAGAGTAGTTATGCGAAGGGCGAACCAAGTGCACTATGGTTGATCAGACCGTAATACACTGATTCTAAAATATATTTGTGTAGTACTCCAATAATACATCTCTCAAGAACAAGCTTGATAAGGAATAAGCTTGCAAAACTAGGCTATAATAGCGGCATAAGTCAAGGTAGTATAGCAAATATAAGTAAGCTAGATTATGATGTGAGAAATTTCAAACAATTCAAATTCACAAAAAGACAAGACTCTACAATTCCTACAGTTATTATTCTAAATCCTTGACTAAGTCGCTAGTTGACCCAAAAGAGGTATGGCCTTCTAAGTCCTACAATCTTAATAAACACTATAGGTTGTCCGCCTAAAACAGAGATTTCAAGAAGGTCCGCATAAAGTAGGGATTCGAAGTTGTCTGCGTAAAGCAGAGACAAAATAATTTGGCGTAAGGTAGAAATCCGATATTGTCTGCGTAAAACAGAATTTTAAATTGTCTAGCGCAAGGTAGGGATCCAAAGTAGTTTGGCGTAAATCAGGGATTCAAACTGTCGGCGTAAAACAGGTTTCAGAGTTATCCGCATAAAACAGAGAAGCGTAAGGTAGAGCTTCAGAGCTGTCCGCGTATAAATTCTGCGCGTGAGAGATTGCTATTCTTCCTGCGTAAGGTCTGCGGGCAAAGTATTGCCTAAAGGTTGCGTAAAAATCTGCCAGCGTAAAAAGTCTAGCATACGCTGCAGCAAAAAGTTGTACAAGAAACTCATGAGTTTGTCAGTCAAGTTAATGAATCTTGACATCTGACAAAGTACTTGCACAACGATCGAGTGGATGGTTATGATGATAAATTTGCATGGAGATCTAGGTTGTCGTTTAGGGACGTATTGGATATAAGTCAATTTTTACGCTCGAGGTGAGACAGAACCAGATGTCCCGTCAAAAGCTGTTTCTTTTTGCACAGGGCTCGAAGCGTATCTCTGCGCAAGATTTGGTCGTGTCTGGGGAAAGCTAAGGCTGTAACAAATACTCTTAAATCCTATCCTTATATTTCGCCTAATCAGGTTACTCTACGCTGGTTATCTATGAATCATCAGGTTTGCGCAGGGCAGTTACCTACGTAGCTGGCATGATGCGTCATACGCAGGATGAGGAAGACTAAGGGCGGCGTAAAGGGGGCAAGCTTCTACATAATTTGGTTTTTACGCCAATCAGGAAAGTCATTTGGCTTTTACACTAACTACGGTCAATTGGCTTCTACGCCAACAACGGTCAATTGGTTTTACGCCAACAAGGGTAAAGGGTCTCTGGCGTAAAACTGGGTTTATCTAATATAGGATGAGGTTTCAGTCCTAGTATTCAAACTTGAATTTCTATGGGTTCCTTAAGACTAGGGTCAATACTACGGTCAAATTCTAAACTAATCCTAGTAGTGTTTTTACAACTCTCAAGTCATATATAAATATGTCAAGGGATAAGGGTAAGTTAATCTATAGGTAAGTGATGCTAGGGTTTATTAGGAAATCAGGAAGGCTAGGATTCATTTAGTAGTCTGTACTTAAAGATATGTCAATGCCCTAGTGGTATTCTTATAAGGAATGTTACCCTAAGTATCCTCCTATCAATAGGGATCTCTATATTCTAGTAGGGCCTATACTCAAGAATTATCAGGAAAGTACATGAATCAAGCAGGATGCAATTATGTAAGTAGGACAGACTGGAAGGAAGATAAGTCATAGTCAATTTGGATGAGATTCTATATTCTAATCCTAGGTGCAGGCTTGCTCGGTACAGTAATGTAACCGAGACAATATGCTCTGACCTGCATGGGCCACCACTAAAAACATGTCACGTCCCAGTCCCAAAATATGTAGGACTAGGTCACGTAACCATGCCAGCTGGCCCGTATATATGGCAACTCTAATATATGGAAACCACATATACGTGCGTACGCTGTATAATGAACAATAATTCATAAGTGGTAAGACTAATTACAAGTCACAGGGTAATATCTAAATCTCATCCACAGAATATCACATATACAGGAATAACCAATAATCAGGTAACTAGATCACAATAACAAATATCTAAAGAACGACAGTCGTATGAAAATAAATCCACTGCCGAAATAGAATATAAAAGGAACCAGATACACACCATATAAGAACACCTCTGACAATCACGAGACTCGAAGAGAAGACCTCCTCGGAATATACGTAACATGTCCGGATCTGTGCTCCTGTGAATACTCAAGAAACATATACACCTGGCAGGGGACCAGGTCCTCAGAGGGACATAGCAAGATACAGAAAAATAACATGCCATAATGTAAATACTGAAAAAATAAATGGGGTGTGCTAATCATCTAAGTGAATGCAATTTAAAGACCTGATAGTACGCATGGGAATGTGTAGGCTTGACATATGCTGACGTAATTCACCAATCGTCATGACCGGCTAGTATATGTGTCATATGCCCCCGGACACACGGGTAGCTCTGCAATCGACCATGAGGAGCATGGTATGAAGGATAAAGACTCAAGAAGGGGGTGTCCCATACGCCTACTAGATATCTTCCCCGCCCACTGGAGATACAAGTCGTGAAAACGACGTGGACATCTCATATAATGATGCAAGTCTCCATAAAAATAACAACTAAGCTAAATACCGTTACACGTGTTGCTCACACCGATGGCCAGTCGAATATGAGGCACGCGTCCCTACATGATCTCACTCTGTGACGTGTAATGATACGTGTCAAGGCCTGGAAGTCATACCAATAACTTCACAACTTTAGGTGGGTCTACTAGACACTAGGTCAGATACAATCCTAACGTCAACGCCTTCGTTGACTGCACCCAAGTTTTTTCGGACGCGCACATTTATATAATGAATAAACATTTAACTATCAATAACTAAAAGTAATCAGTACAACAAGGCAAGGTATACTTGCCTGACAGGAGAGCTGCAAATATAATGTCCAGATGTCAAATGCCAAAAGTCAGAACTATGGCCTCAGAATAAATGTCTCCGGATACTGAAATAAACATCACTAACAGTCTCAGAAAATATCAAATAGCTAGAAACACCTGTCCTTAAGTCCAATTTGGACACAGGGGCAAAAATGACAGTTTCTGGTCAAAGCGGGGTCCACATGTGGGCCACTTTGCACCGGAAAACGTGTCAGGGTCAAAGGTCTCCAAATTCGCCAAACTTGGTGTCAACAAGTCAGGAACGATGATACGAACCCAACGGAACTTCCAGAATTGGATTCCGATGAGCCGGTCACAAAATCGCCCGTCAAGTGGAGCCTGTGGGGCCCACGATACGGGATTTTGTCAACGTTCTCAGAATCGAACCAAACTTGGATCACAGGACCAGCGTATTGCTATGAGTCCGATGGCGCAAGTTTCGTCTCGATCCGACGTGTGTACACAAAGTTGCAGCGTATTCCAGAACAGGCGGATACGTGACGTTGTCGGCGGATACGCGTTGATTCCGGTGTGCACGCACATCCAAATCAACTTCTGCGAAATCTCGCACGTTCGTATCAACGACGCGCACGTTTTGGTAAAGACCGCGTGCGACCAAGTCGTCCCGTTTGGCGGGGCGTACTCAGTTCCGGGGTGAATCGGGTCGTTATTTTTCCTGTTTTTGGATCGCGTGCCGCGATCGCCACAGGACGCGATGCACCGTACGGGTTACACGGGCACCGAGAGGGTCACATAGCCTGCGCGATGCAACTGACAGAATTGAAAATAGAGTTACGAGGTGAGAGAAATTGTTACCTGAACAGAGCTCGAAAAACCAAACTTCTCCGTGTCCGACACGTGTCCGATACGAGTCCGAGGGCTGTGTCCGTATCCTGTGTACTGTCCGCGTCCACGGCGGCCCTAGGGTTGCTGAAGACTGGCCGGGGCGGCTCGCTGGAGGAGGGTGGCCGGAGGCGGCGCAGGCTCGGACGGCTGGAGGCGGACCGGAGTTGGGGACTCGGGGAAGCTGCTGTCGAGGCCGGTGGGGGGTTGGCTCGCCGTGCGGGGGGGTTCGGCTCCGACGATGGGGGTCGGCTATGAAGATGGCGACGATGATGATGGCGGTGGTAGTGCTCGATGATGGTGGTGGTGGCGGTGGTGGGGAAAACGAAGGGGGGGAAAGGAAAGGCTGGGAGAGGAGGAGGAGGAGGAGGAGGAGGAGAGAGAGAGAGAAAGCTGGTGGTGGAGGATGGTGGTGGCGGCGGACTGTGATGGGGGTGGCGGTGGTGGTAGAGAAGAAGAGGAGGAGGTCGGGAAGTCGAGGGGGAGGCGGAGGCGGGCTGGGAGAGGGGAGAGAGAGGGTCGGGGGCCAGCGGGGGGGCTCGGCTCCGGCAAGGGGGCGGGGGGGTCGGCTCCGGCGGTGGGGGTCGGCTGCCGCTCCGGCGAGGGGGGGGGGTTTGGCTGCGGGCTGGGGTAGATTTAGGTTTTTGATTTTTGATTTTATTTAATTTTCCTTTTATTTTCTTTTATAGAAAAATTAAACAGATATTTTAAGAAAATATCTAAAGATATTTACGGGATATTTGTAGGATATTTTCGGGATCTTTTCGGGATATTTTTGGGTGGGTCCCTCCTCCAATTGGACGGTGCAAGTTCACCGGCCAGTGAGGGGGTGACACCTCGTACTGCAATTTTGCAGGAAAGTCCTTGTAATTTCATAAATTGCGTAAAGTCCTAGTTTTGGGAAATTATGAAATTACGAAATTGTCTGAGAAAACACCCGATTCCTGAAAATGCTAAAATTCACAGAATTGAAGGAAAAAGCTGTGCGTGGGTCCCGAGGGGGTGGGGGTGAGTCTGGGCAGGGACTGGGCCTGGTTTTGGGGTGATACGGGCCATCGTATTTATTTAATTAATTAAATACTGCGCACGGTGTTCTCTAATTATTTAGAGGCAGGTAGGGCCATAATTTTTCTACGGTGTCATTACACTAAATGTAGTATACTCAGTGTAGAAAATTAACGTATTTTTGTCTGGGCAAAACAGGTGCATGTTGGGCCTCTAATTGCTATTGGAACAAGGATGGGTACAGATCTGGGAATTAAAAATAGGAATTAAATACGTACGTTTGTAACGCTATTTGTGCGTCTCATACGAGGCTCAAAACTGAGTATCTGGGAGTTGCACAAAGTGCAGGATATAAGATTGGCATGTCTAGGAGAGGTATGCGAACTTCGTTCGGGGTTAACAGTCAAGGTAAAGCTCCAAATAATTAGGTGATGGACAGGTGCACAAGTCAATAGGATATGTAAGAAAAATAAATTAAAAAAATATTGCAACAAATCCTAAATTGTGAAAAATATTCCTAAAATACTGGAATCTGGTCGAGGAGGTTTACAACATCTTAATCAGCAGGGTATCAGACTTCAGGACGTAGGCGACGGGAAGACCGTTCTTTCTCCCGAGTCTTTTAATTGGTTGGTCTGTATTAGACCTTCCCACCTACTGTACAGGAGTGAAGACCATTGCTTCTTCGAGCCCTACTTGCCTAGTCGGTTTGCCAGGCAATTCGGGTACGACCAGTTGCAAGTGGGCAATGCCGTCACCAGCTTCAGGTCCAGGGGCGGACTCATTGATGGAGCCAGAGGATGGCGATATTTCATCATGGGTTGCACTGAGGCAACTTTTACCATGCCCGTCATTTCACTCTCCACGGAGCTGCGCATTCTCCACTCGTATGCCCAGTTCTATGTGGCAACCAACACCTTCCATCGCGATTTTGATATGCATAAAAGTTTTAGTGTGCCTTCTTCCAAGTCTAGGGGAAGAGTCGAAGTCCCCTCGATTTCTTCTGACGAGGGTGAGGAGTCCGTCAATCCAGATGAGCCTCTGTTGGCGGTATCGAGGGGTGAAGTACCTCTGCCTGCAGGGCCTTTGGTAATCTCTGGGAAGCGAAGGGCTCCTACTCCTAAGGAGACTTCCCCTCGCAAGAGGAAGAAGAAGACGGTTACTCGTCCTCTCCGGATTTCTGGTATTGAGGCTCCTAGAAATGAGCCTGCATCTTCCCATGTCGGGGATGATTCTTTGATTGGAGATTTCTCATTTTTTAGAGAGGGACCCTCTAATGTTCCGGCCGGTGGTGCCGGAGAATTCCTGCTGGAGGCTGCTGTCGCTGCTACCGCTGCTACCGCTTCAGGTAGTGGAACGAGATCTCCTTCGGGGCCGAGCCGAATGAGGATATCTTTATCCGGATCAGCATCGGGAGAGACCCCTGCCATATCTTTAGGTGTACCCAGCGAGATTCCAGCCGATGAACCTCGAGGGGATCTCGGTGAAGATTTGGAAGAGTACCTGCCGATGTTTGTTAGAGCACCCCCTTCTCCAGGTATGACAGCTTGCCTAGCATCACTAAGAAATGATTTAGCTGTACTGGCCGCGAACGCGACATATACACCATTGGCCATGGGTAAATGTCGTCTTTTATGCCTCTTCTTTTAGGAAAATTAATATTATGCTGATATTAACTTCCTTTTGTCTTCTTTTCAGGGGAAGACCTCTTCGGGGAGGGCAGTGTAGATGCGCCCTCTGGCGACGACACGGAGGTGCCTGATTTTGAAGAGGAAGCATCTTCGGGTGCCGGCTCGCCTGTCGAAGAGATTCCGATATCTCAAGAGGAGGACGAGCCTGTCGTTGCGACAATGCCTCCTTTAAGTACGCCGGTCACTTCGTCCGGTGTTGGCGCTTCTTCTTTTGTCGTACCTCCTGTTGAGGTGACGGCCGTGGAAACATCGTCTGCTGTTGTTCTTGGATGGGGACTCGCCACTATCGCGGCCACTCCCAGCGTCCATTCGGATCTAGCTGCGCTGACCTCGCAGTACACTGGTATCTTCTATACCACCTTGAAAATGTTAATATCAATGGTGTTGGAGAAGAATTTGGGCTTTGCGTCGCTGAAGAGGGCCTCCCGGGCCTCTATAGTGCCGATCCGAGAATTCAACGACACTGGGGTAGCTGACGTGCTGGAGGAGATAGTTAATGGTTTGGAGCAACCCATTAACGAATACTTGCAGCTAGCTCGAGGCAACATTGACGGTCTCGTTCAAGCTAGGTACGACTCCCTGACTGCGCAGCTTGCTGAACAGATGGCATCTTTGAATAAGTCCATCGAGGCTCAGCAGAGGGAGATGGACGAAGAACGTGTCCAATTGGGGTATGTCGTTCCCGAGTTGACCCGGTCTGAAGCCGAATATGAGGAAGCGGCAGCGCAGGCCCGCATTTTGAAGGATGAGCTCGTTCGAGTAGAGGCGAAGGCTCTCTCTTTGTCGACGGCTCGAGATGTGCTGAAGGAGCGACGGGCGACTGTTCAGCAGAATCTGACGCATGTGGGTGTTATCCATGCTGATTTTATGCAGGCTCGGTCTGAGCTAGCTGCTTTGGACAACGATGCGGCAAGGTTGGAACGGGCTCGTGCCGACGTATTGAACTCCCGGGATGAGAGAATGGTTGCTTTGGCGCAGCAGATTCGCGATCTAACCGCTCCCCCCAAATAATGTATTTTTTTGCTTTTCAATGTACTTTCACTCTTTTTTTGGGAATAATAAAGAGGCTTTCATCTGACTTTGTGGACCCATCATTTTGGAATATAAATGACAGATTTGGGTGAAAGTGATATCAGAGGTAATATGAACGTGATATACTCTCGGTAAGTTTTAGCTGGACATATCTATTCAGAGGTAATATGAACATGATAGAATATGATCCCACTAGTTCCGTTTTGGAAGTAGTTTTGTCAGAATGAGGTTTCCGCCATATTACACTTGAGCAAAGTAGGTTAAGCATAGTACCTTTTCAGGAATTTGCCGTTGATAGGAGCCATTAACAGGTCTCCATTAGGCTTGGCTAACCTGTAAGCGCCGTCTGAGAACGTCATCTCGATCACATAAGGGCCTTCCCATTTGGGCTAGAATTTGCCCTTACTCCTGTGAGTAAGAATTATCGGCCTTCTCACAGCTAAGACTAGCTCGCCAACTTTGAATACTCTTTCCTTTACTTTTTGATTAAAAGCTCTGGAAATGCGTGCTTGGTAGAACGCGATGTGCTGTTGAGCTTGAAGGCGTTTCTCGTCTAATCCTTCTAGCTCCTAAAGCCTTAACAAGTCATTCTTTTCTTGAGTCAACTCATTAGCCACGGCTATCCTGAGTGACGAAATCTGGATCTCGATGGGGAGAACTGCTTTGCTCCCGTAAACTAATAAGAATGGGGTACAACCTATCGGTGCTTGTACCGTTGTGCGGTATGCCCAGAGACATTCTCCCAGCTTCTCATTCCAATCCCTTTTGTTCGAAGAGACGAACTTTTTCAAGAGCTTGATAATGGTTTTGTTGAAAGCTTCAGCCAAACCATTAGCAGCTGGATTATATGTCGTAGAGGCCATATTTTGTATCCAATTTTTATCGCAAAGTCGATGAAACGCTTGGCTGATGAATTGAGGCCCATTGTCATGAATTATTCTCCGGGGTATCCCGAAGCGATAAATGATGTGATGCTTGATGAAGCTGATCACATTAGATGCCTTCACCTCAGCAAGAGGGATCGTCTCTGCCCATTTGGAGAAATAATCCGTGATGGCCAGTATGAACCGGTGACCTCTGGAAGAAGACGGGTGAATAGGACCAATGATATCCATACCCCATGCTTCTAAAGGCCAGGACGCAACCGTAGGATGTAGATGTTCAGGAGGTTGATGGATAAAGTCTGCATGGACCTGACAGGCTCTGCACTGTCTTGCGTACTTTATTCCATCAGTGATCATAGTAGGCCAGTAATAGCCCATTCTCCTGATGCGATCCTGTAGCTTAGGCCCGGGTTGATGTGCTCCGCATACACCGTCGTGAGCTTCACGGATGATCCGCTGTGCCTCATCCTCTGAGAGACATCTCAATAGCAGTCCGTTGTAGGTCCAGTGATATAGACACTGTGAGGATGCCTCGAAATAGAAGCGTAATGATCGTCTTTTGACGGATACTGCTTCTTTAGGGTCCTCCGGCAAGATTATGTATGCTACAAAATCTATAAAGGGACTTCTCCAGTATCTCTTGGGAGGATCTGTGTTCACAGCGTAGCTGCATTCTATGTGAAAGTTATTTTTCACACAGAATAAATCTCTGCTAAGAAGGATTACCGAATTCTGCCTTCTTATAGGAATAGCTAAATCTGCAGCTAGACTGGCTAGGGCATCAGCTTCCAGATTCTGAGATCGAGGTACATGCTCTAGGAAGAAACCTTTGAATGTCATGGCTATCTCGATCGTTGCTCGGTGATAGGGGATGAGGTCTGGATTCCGGACTTCATATATTCCTTTGACTTGATTGACGATCAGCAGAGAGTCACCGAAAGCTTCCAGAGATTCGACGCCTAATTCTTTAGCGACTTGGAGCCCGATTAGTAGAGTGTTATACTCTGCCACATTGTTAGAACAGGGCTCGCTAAGAGAATATGCTCGGTAAATGACGAGCTTATCAGGAGTAACCAGGGCAATCCCTACTCCCGATACCACGTTTTCCCTGGGACCAGTTCTGGAGGCACCATCGAAGAATAGTTGCCATGCATCACCTTCCATTACGGAATTACACTCTGTAACTTCGTCAGGAATGTCCTCGTACAGCTTGGAGGCCTCCGGGATTGGATGAGCAGCTAGAAAATCAGCCAATGCTTGGCCTTTGACGGACTTCTGAGGGACGTACACCATTTCATATGGTATTAATAACATCGCCCAAGTTACAAGTCGGGAATTAAGAACACTTGGCTTGTTCATCAGTACCCGCAGAGGATTGACCCTGGAGATGATGTGAATGGTTTGGCCTGTGACATAGTGCCGCATTTTCTGGATAGCGAACATCAGAGCCAAGCATTCTTTCTCCACTGGGTTGTACTGGTGTTCAGCTCCGACCATCATCCTGCTGAGGCAGTAGATAGCCTGTTCATGGCCCATATCGTTCTTTTACGCGAGAAGAGCTCCCAGAGAATGATCCATTGCTCGAACATACAGCACGAACGGTCTTCCTATGACTGGAGGCACCAGAACTGGCGGGCTAGTGAGGTAGCGTTTGATGTCACTGAACGCTTGCTGACAGGCTTCGTCCCATACGAAGGATACATCTTTCTTCATTAGACGAGAAAAGGGCTAACATCTCCCAGAGAGGTTGGATATGAATCTCCGGATATAAGCCAGACGACCTTGAAATCTCCTGAGTTCTCTCAGATTACGGGGTGGTCGCATTTCTAAGATGGCCTTGACTTTATCAGGGTCCACTTGAATGCCTTTGGCGGTAATGACAAATCCCAGGAATTTGCCACTAGATACCCCCAGAAAGGACTTTGTAGGATTTATTTTGAGTTGATGTTGGCACATCAATTCAAATACTGTCTTTAAGTCTTGGATGTGATTGTCCTTGAGGCGGCTTTTGACAGCTACATTATCCACGTAACACTCCACTATCTTGCATAAATGCTCATAGAATATGTTACTCATAGCCCATTGGTATGTAGCCCCTGTATTCTTCAATCCGAAGGGCATGACCGTATAGCAATATACCCCCAATGGTGTCCGAAAGGCAGTATGCTTTTCGTCCTCAGGATGCATCTTGATTTGGTTGTATCCTAAAAATCCGTCCATGAAAGACATACATTCGAAACCGCATGTATTGTCAATCATGACGTCTGTGATGGGAAGAGGAAACTCATCCTTGGGGCAGGCTGCATTCAGATCTCGGTAATTGATGCAGACACGTACTTTCCCATTTTTCTTCATGACCGGGACAACATTGGCGACCCAGTCGGGATGTTGTTCTTCTCGAATGAAGCCACAGGCTATCAACTTCTTGACTTTAGCTTCGATGGCGTCCATCATATCCGGGCGGAACCGGCGCTGGTGCTGCTTCACAAGCTTCAAATCGGGCAATATATTGAGCTTATGAGTAGCGACCTTTGGATCAAGGCCTGGCATGTCCTCATAATTCCACGCAAAAACGTCGATATTTCTCTTATCAGCTGGATAACTTCTTTCCTTTCTGCTTCGGAAAGATTATTACTGATAAATATCGGCTTTGGCGAAAGTTCATCCCCAACGTCAATCTGGATAACTTTATCTTCAGTGGGAGGTTCTCTCTGCTCGAAGCGGAACTCCCATTGTGTATCCATTTGCTGAGCCCAAGCGTTATTCTCAAACAGTTCAGATTCTTGTTCGTCTGCTTCGAAGGGATCTGTCACTACCATATTTACTGATAATGTTCGTTCGAGAGCATGAGATGAGTCGGAGGGCGCTGAGCCATTTTGAGAAGAGGAAAAGATATCCTCGTTTGACTCAGAAGTTGCAAGGGAGGTGGTATACCCTAATCCGAAACGAGTTCGTTGATAGTAGGGATCGCCGTGCAGCGGCATTCGTCTGCCTTTTCCGTAGTTGAGACCTGGTTCCAGCTTCAAGTTATAACCCATACTTTGCATGATCTTCAAAGCTTGCGGGCTGTATCTGTGGATTTTATTCTGCCCGTTTCAGACTCGCGAAATTCTTCCTGCATGATCGGGCTGCTCCGCATGCGACCGAAGATTATTGGATGCTGGTCGTCGCGAGTTGGAGGAATGATAAAGATGGAATCTTCACGTGGTCCACCTGTCATGACGACATTAGATGTTGATGCATCTTCCCACAAGATCTCCCCGCGTTTGACCGTTAGGAGAAGTGAGGCCTGTTTATCACCCTTGTCTTCGTCTTTCCGGATCAGATAGTCACGCAGGTCAGGACTCTTTACAGAAGAAGAAGAAGAATGAGAAGATGGCTTGTTCCTTCTGTTCACATCAGTGGGCATGCGGATATTGGGAACCCTAGTTTTCCCTATGCCACCTGTATACAACAGGTTGGCCATCTGGGTGGCGGATAATCCCCGAGGAGGGTGTCTTTCCGCGAATTGAGCCTTCTTTATGCTGAGGGGCTTCTCCTGGCGTAATTTGGAGCTCTGCTCCGGTTGGCGTAAAGCTGAGGATGTCCTCAGTCGGCCGTCAGCCTCTCGCTTAATCCGGAGGGCTGGCAGATTGTTCCCATGCTGGCGTAAAGGCCGAGAAGTTGAGCAGTCCGCCGCTTGCTTTCCCTTGCGTAGATTGCAGGGGTCATCTGTTTTTCTGCGGAAGGCAGATGCATTTTTATGCATGGAGCGCGTTTGGAACTTCTGATTTGGCGCTAAGGCATTGTCAGAAATTTTGTCTGTTCCGCCAGGGACGGGAGACTGATTTCTACGCGCAGAGCGCGGTGTAGGCTTTTGGACTAGCGCTGAGGCATTGTCCGAAGTTTTATCTTTTCTGCCAGGGACGGGAGACTGAATTTTACACGCAGAGCACGGAGTATACTTCTGGATTAGCGCTGAGGCATTGCCAGAAGTTTTGTCTGCCCTGCTAGAGACAGGCGACTGAATTTTACGCGCAAGGCGCGGAGGGAGCAATGCTACAACCTCATTGGTCAGAGAAATCGGAGAGGTCGGAGATTCCACGAGAATGGTAGAGGATGTCTTGGGCATCCAGACCTTACGCAGCTTCCTGTTGTCTTGGACTGAGAGAGAGTGAGAGCTACCCCCTGTTCGAAGCATGTCTTCATAGGCAGACTGGTCGAACTGGACGACCAGTGTCTTCTTCACGGATCCCACGGATACCGTATCGTGTTGAGCAATTGCTTCCTCGTCAGAAGAGAAAGATGTCCCCAGCAGAGTCGCCATCTTGTTGTTTGATAAAATAAACGAAAAGATATAATATGTGGAAACGAGGTCTTATACGAAAACCCGCCCTTCTTCTGTGTTTACAAACAAGATTGTACAATTTAATCCTATACGAGGATGTCGAGTACAATTTATTTAATCTGGGTAAATATTGCTATAGAGTCTGATCTGCAGTCGATCACTTTGGCCCTTCGACCACACGATGTTGAAGAAGTGTCGTAGAAGATAGAAAGCAGCTTCGAAGGTTGCTAAAGAGGGTGGATGCCTGATGCCAAAGTCGTCGATCCCTTCTCTTTACCTGAGCTATGGATTCTTCTCTGTCTCTCTCGACCATTTTCTCTCTCGATTGTCGACCTTGGATCTGATACTGGATTCCTTGACCAATTTCTGATCGTTCGATCTTCAATTTTGCGACCTCCTTTTTGACCTCTTGACTTCTGTTGATAGAGGTCTCTATTTATAGAGTTTTTAGTGACAGTGACCACTCAGTCGGTGTAGAAACCGAGTAGTAGAAAGTAAAGAACCCTTTTATACGATGGTTTAAAATAACCAATGCCTGCGTACAAATGACCTTTTGAGTGAGCATGTGACGCGTGTCCAACTAAGGGACAAACGTGTATATCTGCTGCGAAGATCACGGCGTAGAAGCCACGTAGGTAGTTATCCCTTGTGTAGAAGAGGTTGGCGTAGAAGCCAATGACTGTCACCATGGCATAGAAGCCAAGTAGGCATAGAAGCCGAGTAGGCGTAGAAGCCAAGTAGGCATAGAAGCCGAGTAGGAGTAGAAGCCGAGTAGTCATAGAGGCCGAGTGGGCGGAGAAGTCGAGTGGGCATAGAAGCCGAGCGGGCGTAGAAGCCGAGTGGGCATAGAAGCCGAGCGAGCGTAGAAGCCGAGTGGGCATAGAAGCCGAGCGGGCGTAGAAGCCGAGTGGGCATAGAAGTCGAGCGGGCATAGAAGCCGAGTGATGTGGACGTTTTAGCCGGAATTACGGCTCTTGGAGATATAATCAAATCTCTTGCATTAAATGCAGAGATCTGCCCCCATCCTGTGCATTAAATGCAGAGGCTTGTCTTTAAGATTTGCCATTATTCTGCGCATTAAATGTAGATACGCGCCTCGAATCCTGTACGAAGAGTAACTGTTGTCGTGGCGGTCTGTTGGCCTTCTGCGGAGCGTAAGAAGCTCACGTCTGCCTGTGTAAAACTGGGTAGCGTATCCCCTTTGTATGCGTAAGAGCAGTTGGCGCAAAGGGAATGTCACTAGACGACGGTTCGGTGACATTTAATCAAATCTCCTGTATTAAATGCAGAGATCCGCCATTATCCTGCGCATTAAATGCAGAGGCGTGTTTTGAAGGCCTGTCACCCTTCTGCGCATAAAATGCAGAGACGTGCCTCGGGCATCTGTCAGTATTCGGTGCATTAAATGTAGAGACGTGCCTCGAGAACCTGTCACCGCTCTGTGCATTAAATGCAAAGACGTGCCTCGAGCCCTGTACGAAAAGCAGCTTTTGACGTGGCAGGCTGTTTGTCTTTTGCGGAGCGTAAACAGGTCACATCTGCCTGTGTAAAACTAGGCGGCGTATTCCTTTGTATGCGTAAAAGCGGTCTACGCCAAGGAAATGGCAGTAAATGACAGTCTGGGTTGCAGTACTGCTCCATCATTATAGCCGTCGCTTGGGTCGTCGTGCAGTACTCTTTGTCAGGAGTCCAGACGTCAGGTTCATTGCATGATCTGACAGGTTCATTTCAAAGAATATGAAGCGTTCCTCGTACACTTCAATGCTGCATTGAAAGCGGATGAGTTTTACGCCATAAAGGCGATGTAGCACCCTTTTTACGCTGAAGCAGCCTGGTCATACTGCATTACGTGGATGGTCCTTGAGCCTATAGTTTACGCTGTGCTCAGCGAAAAAGCTCTGTTGCACATTTGATGGCTCTGAGGTCCTCTGTTTACGCTGCCCAACATCAACATGCTGCGTAGAACTATCCAGCATATTTTTCATGCTTCTACAACTGGTACTGCTCCAAAGACTGCTCATGTCCCGTACACCTCGGGGTAGATCTCCTCTGCTAAATCTGGGGACATAATCCGGATTCCAGGTCATTAGGGGACATAGCAAGGTACAAGAATAACTCAAGCCAAATAAGTGCAGTATATGAAATGAATCAATAGGGCAAACTATATAACTAGCTAAGTGATATGCAATATGAGAGCATCACTAGAACTCAGGCTGAGACTACTACAAGCTCGGTGTCGGGGAGCCGGTAGCAGTGATATCATGTCGGAGCCTAGCTCAGAGTGGCTACGTCACCGCAATAATATAATCAACCTGTAGCATGTGTGTCTCTTCCCACCCAATGCAATCACACTTCTCATGTCCATGACACGCAAGATCATGACCTCTAACTGATGTAGTGAGTCATAATGATAGCTAAGCATATGTAATATCTATGTCACGAATCCTGTAACCTATACAGAATCACCATGAATATCTTAGGAAGATTCTGTCTCATGAATAGTGTCAGGTGTCCTGTGGTATGACGTACTTGATAATGCAAGCACGGAAATGTATAGGGTCGCGATATCAATCTCTAGGTGACGTTACACAACTCCGCGTACGATGTTGACACCCGAATATTATTCGGACGTTAAGTAATGTCACACGGTCCTAGGTTGAACATATATATCACAAAAATAGAACAAGAGAATAATATGAATCAATTTACTGCAAGTATGGCAAGGTACACTTGCCTGAGATTTGGTTTCCAACTACTGCTCTAGTATCCGTGGAATCTGCAGGTACTCCTTCGATTGCTGAAATAATCATTGTCATCATGTTCATAAGATATCAAATAGCTAGAATTGCCTGTCCATAAGTCCAGACACAGGGGTAAAATTGACCATTTCTGGTCAAAGTGGGGTCCACATGTGGCCCACTTCGCACCGAAAAATATGTCAGAGACAATAATCTCCAAATTTGTCAAACTTAGTGTCTACAAGTCCAGAACGATAATACGAACCCAGCAGAATGTCCAGAACAGGATTTCGATAAGCCGATCACAAAATCGTCCGTCAAGTGGAGCCGTGGGGCCTACGATACGAGATTTTGTCAACGTTCTCAGAATCGAACCAAATTTGGGTCACAGGACCAGCGTATTGCTACGAGTCCGATGGCAAAAGTTTTGTTTCGAAACGACAAGCGTACACGAAATTACAATGAGTTTCAGAACAGGGCCGATACAGGGCGTTGTCGACGGATACGCGTTGATTCCGCTGTGCACGCACATCCAAATCAACTTTTGCAAAATCTCACACGTCCGTATTAACGGTGCGCACCTTTCGGTGAAGTTCGCACATGACCAAGTCACCTCGTTTAGCGGGGCGCATCCAGTTCCAGGAAAAATTAGGATTTTAAAAGACCAAGTTTTTTGGTCATTTTTACCCTCGAATAACATGCAAATTATAGCTCCATAAATTGAACTAAAATAGGGTTTTGAAACTTGGTCATATGGTCTAGATTACTGTTTAGGCCAATTTTGAAAATATTTAACAGGTTGTGCGTAAAACGGTCATGAACTGGGGAGTTCGGGACAATTTCTGATTTTCAGAAATTGGGGGTTTATTTTCCTGATTTTGTGTCGCAGTTTGCGATAGCCACAGGACGCGATACCCCGAACGAGTTACACGAGGTTCGAGAGGGTCACGCAGGATACGTTCATAATTCGACAGAACAGAAAACGAGATGACAAGGAGAGAGAAATTTCTACCTGAACAGGGTGTCGGAGACGATTGACAAATGCGCTTTCGCGATGGCGCGACGCGGCTACGACGGTGCTCGGCTGTTGTGGCTGATGGCGGTGGCGGAGGTCGTCGATGTTGGCGGTGGCAGCGGAACTCGGCGGCGACGGATCTCTGGGCGTCGACTGTGGGTCTCCGGGGAAGCTCGGGAGACGGCCGGAGTGCTGTCGGGGTGCAGTGAAGAGGAGTGGTGAGGGCGGGTTTATATAGGGGGTTCTCGGCCGTTGAGGGAAGGTGGACAGACGGTGTCGGCGGCGGTTACATGGAGGTGGAGAGGCGCGGGGAGGCGGAGAGGCGAAGGCGTTGGGGGAGAATAAGGGGCGGTCGGCGGAGGGAAGGGAATGGCGGAGTAACGGCCGGCGGGATCGGAGGAAAATTTGGGGCTTACTGTGCATATGGCTAACGGGTCAGGTTCGGGTCGGGTTTGGGTTTTGGGCACGGATCCGACCCAATAAGGATTGGGTTCAGCTGGGTTCGGTTCAAAAGGGTTTGGGTTGGTCCGGTTCAGGGTTAAACCGGTTGGTTCAACCCGGTTTATTCTGATTTATTTTGAAACTTAGTTTTTAGGTCATTAAAAATAGTTCTGGGGTCCAATAAATTTCAAAAAAATTGCAGTAAGTCTAATATTTTATTTTACACCCAAAAATATTATTTTCATAATATTTTAATATTTAATAAAATCACAAAAATTATTTAATACCAGAATACATTTATTTTAATTAGTTAAAAATCTCATAAATATCTCGAAAATTTATTTTTTTAAATTTTTAAAAAATCTGGGTGTTTACAAGACGTCTTGCGTTGCATTTGATAGAGGAGGGGAATGAAAAGTTAAAGCATCCTAAGTCGGTTTTTTTTACTGGAGAAAGAGGATAAAGGGAGACTTTGTAGGTGGATTCAGGGTCTAAAGTTTCTAGACGGGTATATGTCAAACTTGAGAAGATGCGTCAACCTCAAGGAGAACAAACTGGCGGGTATGAAGAGCCACGATTGTCACGTATTCATGGAGAGATTAATTTCGATTGTATTTGGCGAATTCTTACCGCAGGTTGTTTGGGATCCATTGACAGAGCTCAGCATATTCTTCAAAGATCTTTGTTCTACTAAGTTGCTCGTCGATCGTCTAGAAAAGTAAGAGAAGGACATTGTGGTAATACTATGTAAGCTCGAGAAGGTGTTTCCTCCTGGATTCTTTGACTCTATAGAGCATTTGCCAATTTATCTTTCCTATGAGGCACGTGTTGGTGGTCCTGTCGGTTATCGGTGGATGTACCCCTTCGAGCGGCATCTGAATCACCTAAAGATAAAGGTAAAAAATAAGGCACGGGTTGAGGGCTCTATTTGTGAAGCTTATATTCTCGAGGAGATTGCAAACTTTTGCTCGGCGTATTTCAAACCTCATATTGCTACTAATAGAACGAGAGCTCTGAGAAACGACGACGGATATCAGGAATCTAATGATGCAATAATCAAAGTATTCAATGCGTCCGGAAAGCCTTCGGGGAAATGAAGAAGAGATATTTGAATGACGATGAGCTAAGGGCTGCTCATTTGTATATATTACTCAATTGCGACGAGGATGAAGTGGAGAAGCTAGAGGGGTAAGTAATTAATACGTCCACGTTTACATCATCTCAATGTAATAGTATAAGATACTATTATGCTACTAATCAGCAGTTGCTTCATTGTTTTTGAGCACATATAATGATGAGTTGATGTCGGTTAGACCCTACATAACAGACGAAGAAGTAGAACAAGAAATGAGATGCCATTTTCCTTCTTGGTTGAGCGCATATGTAAGGAGCTTGGTAATTACTTTTTATTTCTGAACTTGCAAAATAAATAACTTACTATCTCTACTTTGGTATTTAGGTCGATCGTCTAATAATACCCGAGGCTGAATCTATTCGAACTCTAGCCAAGGGACCAATTACTGCCGTTAAAATATGGCCAAGTTTCTGTGTGAATAGGTTTAGGTTCAAGTCAACAAATGCTCCTATCAAAGACAACTTTCTGGATCTTGATTCCACGAAAAATAGTTGTTTGTGTATCAAATCTTTGAACTACAAAGACGTCGATCCAGGCAATAATTTCTTTGGCATCTTACGAGAGATTGTGGATTTGACATATAATTATGGCATAGAACCTGCTAATATCGTGTTATTCAAGTATGAATGGTTCGATCCGATTCAAGATCAAGGTTGGAAAATTAACAAGCATGGCCTTGTGGATATAAACTACAAGCGTAGATATCAAGGCTATGAACCATTTGTCCTATCAAGTCAGGCTCAGCTCGTGTACTTCACAACTTATCCTAGACGGGGGACAGCGAGGTCGGATTGGTAGGCAGTATGCAAGACTAAAGCTAGAAATACCTTTGACATTGACAAAATAGCTTATCAGGAGGACGAGCTACCTCTTGTAACAAATATTGTAGATGTTGACTCAACGAAAGTTACTCATTACACGAGTAATAATGTAGAATATGTAGAATTATCCGAAGCGGAAGACGAAGACGAAGTAGATGAAAGTGAAGACGAGGATGAGGAAGAGGAAGAGGAAGAGGAGGACGAGGAAGGCGAACAAAATGAAAGTGAAGATGATTGAAAATAAAATATTTTGCTTGTAGAATATACTATATTTTGACTGTAGAATATACTATTTTGACGAATATATGTATTATATTTTGCACTGTAGAATGTATTATCCATTTAGACTTGTGACACCACTAGTTATTTACTGTATAATTCTATAAATGCTGTGAGATATGCATAACATTTTGACTGTAGAATGTAGTATATATATTTGTGTATTTCTTTATTCATTATATGTTGTTATCAGGTATGACAGGACGACACGGAGGGTTCGGCAGGTCCCAAGGTAGACAGAGTGCTCCTCCGGTACTGCCTACTGTTGGTTCTGGATCCTCGTCGCCTAGTACGATAAAATGGTAGTAGGAAAAAATATTTAATTTTAGTACTAAATAATATATTTTTAACAGGTACAGAGGGGTGAGGATGCAAACATGGTGACCGTCTTCCTGGCCACCCATCGAAATGACGAAAATCTCATTGATGAGAGGGCCTCAGAGACCTATGTAAGTATTACTTTACTTTGTGTTAATTTTAACATAACTTAGGCAATTATCGAGTATCCAAACTTTTCTAGGCCGAGTATCTTAGGCTGTGTGAGCGGACGACTGCTAGTGCACCTACAGCTGGAGAGGCTGGTACTTCCTCGCAGCCCGCTTTAGCTCCGTCAGCGGACGAGCTGTGGGTGACCGTCGCTGGTGGTCTCCAGAGGGGTACGTACTACGGTACGGAATCCTATGGCACCATGGTTGCGACGCAATCATCTAGGGCCTCCCCGACAAGTGCGCATTCCCCACAGTCCTCGCAGTCGTCGGCCCGAGTCCAGGAGACCATTGACCGTCAGATTGCGTCTCTCCGTGATAAGTTGCTACGAAGGATGGAGGAGCAGCCCCGGTCCCAGCCGCAGGCGGACGATGCGACGCTCATCGCACGATTTGATATGCTCGAGCGCAGCATTATGGAGCTCCGAGATTTGACAGCTGATCTTGGAGCCTCGACAGAGCGCAGCGTGATGGAGCTGCAGGCATCACAACTATCCATGGACGAGAGGCTGACGATGATGCAGGATTCAATGGTTCATAGCAGTACGAGGCTGTTATCTACCATGGATTCTTCCAACCTGCGACTCGCAGAGTTGGAGCGGATACGTCCTCCTGGTGCGCCTACATCGACACAGACTCCACCGACGTCACTGCCTTCTCCATCGACATCGGTGTCGATTTCACGGGAGCAGTATGATCTGTTCTTATCCTTCATGCGCACCGGTGGTCATCCTCCTGCAGATCCGCAGTAGTCCTAGTTAGGACCATTTTATTATTGATTGTTTGTGTTTTAGACATTATTTTTTGTATTCTTTAAGACGAGGCTTTTAATTTGCTGTATTCTTTGTATTCTTTAGGAGGCTCAGTTGTATGGATATTTGCTGTCTTACGATATTTTCTCCTGATTCGGTTTTTAATTTTAATATTTTATTTTCTTCAAATTTTATTATATTATTCATATTAAATATATGTTAATTTATCGGAGTTGAGTGTTCAACCCAAAGGGGTCGGCGAACCCAGTAAATTCAACGGAGGGTTGCTCCGGGTCTATTTGTACATATTGTGAATTAATAAATTGTAGGAATAATAGTTTGGAAACAATTCAATATCTTATTTATTTTTATTTTTTCATTGTATCATTAGCGACGTTTTTAGCGACGTTTAGCAACGTCGTCTCACGTCGCTAAAAACGTCGCTAAAAATGTCGCTAAACAAAGTTGATGTCCGTCGCAACTTGCTGATATGGCAGTATTGCTAGGTCATAGTAACATCGCTATTAACGTCTCTATTAACGTTGCTCTTACGTCTCTAATTTGTGACATAAAGCGACAACAATACACGTCGCTAATTTAGCGACGTTGCATTGCTAAATGTCGCTAATCTAGCGACGCATTTACGTCACTAAAAAACGTCGGTATAGCGACGTTTGGCGACATTTTTCCTGTCAGCGACTAGCTTAAAGGCGACTTCAGCAAAACGTCGCTAATTACGTCGCTAAAATTATTTAGCAACGTTTATTGATCATTTAGCGATATTTTTTACGTCGCTAATTTGTCTTTTTCTGGTAGTGATATGAAAAGCGTCGCAGTAGATTATATCGAGTCCAGGTTAGATCAATTATCAAAATTGGTTCGACCATGACCAATGGGCTAACAATCTCCCCCATTTTAGATCGATTTCATATTTCTAAAAAGATACAACATCTGGTGATCTGGTGACTACAATTAGTATCAAAGCATGTACTCTCCAAATTGGTTTCTGATCCCAATTGCTCCTACAATTGGTATCAAAGCAGGTTTATAGCATTTATCAATTTGATTATATACATATCATCATCCTGCTTAGGTATATTTTCACTATTATTTAGTTAAATGTTATTTACTTGTTTATTGCCTAAATATACTTTTAGTGTCACTTATATCTCATGGATAACTTTAACAAAGAAGGACAATCCATATATATTCCTCCATATTTTGATAGAAACAATTACACTTATTGGAAGACATGGATGAGCTTTTACTTAAAATTACTTGGTTTTGACGTATGGACTAATGTTATTGAATGTCACGCCCCAGTCTCAAAATACCGAGGGACTAGCCACGTGGCAATGGCCAGCAGTACAACTCCAATGGGCAAACCCAATTTAATGGACCCGTTAGAGTGTACTTAATCTATAAAACAAATACAATGGTCTACGAAATATGTCAGAGTCTAATTCTAATCTCATCCACAGAAGGTAAACACAATTCAGAATGTCAGACTAATCAAAAAGAAATATAATCCAACAACAAGTCTCAATAAAAAGTGTCTCGGGGAACAACCCGATAATAAGTTTAATACAGTAATCCAAGAGTCAGGATATAGAGTATCTAGAACATAAATAACTGAGTATATAAAAAATAAAATACTCAGGAGAAATTCTCTGGCACCACCTCGTCCTCTGGTGCTAGTACTGCTCCAGCGTCAGCTCATGTCCCGTATACCTTGGGGTAAACCTCCTCTGCTATACCTGGAGACATAATCCGGATCCAGGTCCTCAGGGGACATAGCAATGTACAAGAATAACTCAAGCCAAATAAAATACAGTAAATAAAATATATCAACAGGGAAACTATGTAACCAGCTATGAGATATGCAAATGAGAGCATCACTAGTACTCAGGCTGAGACCACTACAAGCTTTGTGTCGGGGAGCCTGGAGCAGTAATATCACGTAATGGGCCAAGCTCTGGATCAGAGACTAAAGTACCGCAATAATAAATATATATGTATATAATCAGCTTATAGCTTGTGTGTCTTTATCCACCCAATGTAATCATATGTCTCATGTCCATGATGTCTCATGTCCATAACACTCAAGATCATGACCTCTAGCTAATACAGCGAGTCATAATGATATCTATGTATATGCAAGTCTTATGACACGAATCCTGTAAGCCTATACAGAATCATCATGAATAACTCAGGAAAGATTCTATCACATGAATAGTATCAAGTGTCCTATGGTATGACATACTTGGTAAAGCAAGCACGAAAAATATAGGATCGAGATATCAACTCTCTAAGTGACGTTACACGACTCCGCGTACGGTGTCAACACCCGAATATTGTTCGGATGCTAAGTAACGTCTCACGATCCTAGGTTAACAGGTACATCACATAAATAAATCAAGCAAATAATATTAAAGTAACTACTGCAAGTTTGGCAAGGTACACTTGCCTGGGTTTGGAACTCCTTCAGTTGCTCTGGTAACAACGAAATCTCCAGGTACGCCTTCGGATGCTGAAAAAAATATTATCATTACTCTCAGAATACATAAAATAGCTATGATTGACTACCCATAAGTCCAAGTTGGACACAGGGACAGAATTGACAGTTTCTGGTTAAAGCGGGGTCCACATGTGGCCCACTTCGTACCAAAAAATGTGCCAGAGACAAAGTTCTCCAAATTTGTCAAACTTAGTGTCTACGATTCTAGAACGATGATATGAACCCAATGGTACATCCAGAACTGGATTCCGATGAGCCGGTCATAAAATCGTCCGTCAAGTGGAGCCGTGGGGCCCACAAAAATGGGGTTTCGTCAACGTTCTCAGAATCTAACCAAACTTGGGTTACATGACCAGCGTAACGCTATGAATTCGATGGTGCAAGTTTCGTTACGAAACGACAAGCACGCACAAAATTATGACGAGTGTCAGAACAGGCTGATACGAGATTTTTTGACGGACACGCGTTGATTTCGATGTGCACTCACATCCAAATCAACTTCCACAAAATCTTACATGTCCGCATTAACGATACGCGCCTTTCGATGCAATTCGCACACGACGAAGTCGTCTCGTTTAGCGGGACGCACCCAGTTTTAAAAATTTTGGGTTCAGAAAACCAAGTTTTTGGTCAACTTCAACCACGAATAAAACACAACTTATAACAAATTAAAATAAACTAACTAAATGGATTTAATCTAGTTATATTGTCTTTAATTAGGAAAAGAAATTTGAATTTTGGTTCATTGGTTTGAAAGAAAATGGCTCTGGAAAACGGGGTGTTGGGACAATTTCAAATGATCCAGAAATTAAGTTTTTCTTGATTTTGGATCGCGATTTGCGATCAACACAGAACAATTTTAAACAAACTATTTGAAGGGAGTTGAGGGCGTATAGGTTGTCAGTTTACCTACAAAATTAGTTTGAAAAACTATGAAGCGAGGAAGGAGAAAACTCGCTGCAAAATGGGGGTTTGGGCCACGCTGCTGCTGTTGTTGTTCCCGCGCTATTCGCGCTCTCGGCCGACGGTTGACGGCGACGGTGGCGGGGTGTTCACAAGCGGCGCACGGGGTCGTTGGTCATCGGGGCTCGCCCTGGAGGTCGTCGGCTGCTCAGGGTATTCCTTTCGGCTTCGGAGTCAGAGAGGGTGATGGCGGTGGTTGTGATGGTGGCAGTAGCGGTGGTATCGGTGGTGGTGTGGGCTGCTGTGGTGGTGGTCGGGGATAGCAGCGGTCGGTGGTGCTGGTCGGGGATACAGCGGGTGGCTCGTGGTGGAGGTAGCGACGGCGGGTCAGGGATGCAGTGGCGGAGGTGGTCGTCGGTGAAGATGGTGAAGGTGGTGGAGGGTTCGGCATTGGGGGGTTATATAGGAGTTATGGCCGGTGATTGCGGGGAGGTGGACAGAGAAGTCGACCGGCGGTTGAGGGGAGGTGAACCGAAGGGTCGCCGACTATCGGAGTCGAGGCGGCGGATCGCTGAAACGGTCAGGAAGCAGAAAAATTCTTCAGTTATTGTAGCTTAGGGTAGCGGGTCGGGTACGGGTCGAGTTAGGATCCGATTCATTTGGTTTAGCTCGGTTTATTTTGGTTTGGTTCAGTTTAAGTTTGGTTTGGTTCGGTTCAAGTTTGGTTCGGTCAGGTTTATTTAAAAATAATATTTTTTAGATATTTAAAATAGTTTTTGAGCCGAATAAATTTCAGAAAAATTACACAACATCTTATTATTAATTATACACCCAAAAATATAATTTTTGCAATATTTTAATAATTAATTTAATTCACAAAAATATTAATCACTAAAGAACATTAATTATAATTAATTAAAAATTACAGAAAATTCCAAAAATTCATATTTAAAATTCTAAAATTATGGGTGTTTGTTTACATTGAAGGTTACAGAAAACCTACTATCATTTCTCCTCTTACTTTCAATATTGTTAACAAACCTTATTATGACTACACGGTAGAAGAAAAGAGATTAGCTAGTCTTGATGCAAAAGCAATGAATGCTCTTTACTTTGCTTTAGACAATAATGAACTTAATCGTATTTCTTCTTGTACAACCTCATATGAGATCTAAAAACTTCTTAAAGCTACTTATGAGAACATGCATGAAGAAGAAGCTAGCGATATGGAAGTAAAAGAAAATGCTAAGACAAGTATATGGCACGAAAGTGAGGCCAGCGACTCAGAAGATGATAGCTCTCAAGAAGCTACTAATGTGTGCCTAATGGTATTTGATCAGGTAACCACTAATCCTCTCTATGATGATTTCATATTTGATGAGCTAGGTGATGCCTTTAGTGACCTCTTAGAAGATCATAGAAAGTTGCTTGGTAAATACAAGACCTCTAAGACGGTACTCAAGGAACACAAACTTGAGATATAAAGGCTAACCCTACTTCTAGCAGATATTAGAGAATCAACCTTCTAGTAAGACTAATGAGTTAGCTTCTATCAAGTTACAATTACACGAAGCATCACGCACTCTTGAAGAGAAAGATAAAACCATAGCTCAGCTACAGAAAGATTTTTAAATTGAGAAAAAGATGAGTATCAATGCGCTGATTAGGAATGATGCCCTAACAGCTAATTACAATATATTGTTTGAAACTTCCAAAAAGTTAGAAATTAGGTTACAAAAATAGTCGATGATGACTTCTTCCTCTCCTAACATGTGTCACTTACCCAAAAGGAACACTGTTCAACCAAAGACTATCAAACATATGCCTAAGAGGACAAATCCTCAAAGACATGCCTTCTACTACAAGTATCCTACCAAAACTCCTACCAAACAAGCATAAAATACTGCACCTAACACTAAGCATGCTAGATGTCATTAATGTGGCACTATTGGTCATATTGCTCCTGCATGTAGAGCTATAAATTAGTTGCTTTGAATATTTGTGCATGGATACCTAAAGCTAACTTTACAGGACCCAACAAGAAATGTGTACCAAAAGTTTTATCTGTAAATTATTTTGTAGGTGGAGCATCCTACACACTCTAGTAGCAAATGGATCATCAACATCGATTGCTCATGGAACTTGACCGACGATGCATCTCTGTTTGCAACACTGTTGAAGAAGAAAGAAGGACACGTCTCCTTCGGTAACAATCTGAAAGGTTATATAATAGGTATCGGTAATATTTATAAGGCTCCCTATCTGGTGATTAAAGATGTTTGTCTAGTAACCGAGTTAAAGCATAACCTACGTGCATAAGTCATTTAACTGACCATGATTATGGTATTAACTTTGTTAAAGACAAATGTACTATAGTTGATAGCTCAACTGGCAGTACTTTTTTTGAAGGAATTACGGAAGATAATATCTATGTTTTCTATCTTTTGGAAGATACTAACACTACAGGTAAATACCTTAACGCCAAAAATGACGAGAATCAACTATGGCACATGAGGCTAGGACATGCAAACATGGACACAATATCGAGATTATCCACAAAGAAATTAGTACGAGGCTTACCGGAGATCGCCTTCAAGAAAAATATGGTATGTAGCGATTGTGAAAAGAAAAAAGCTACAAAATTAACATTTAAATTGATGAACGCTGTAAGTACCACTCGACCTCTAAAATTATTACATATGGATCTGTTTGGACCCAGCAGAGTTGCTAGTCTAAATGGTAAGTTGTATGCATTAGTAATTGTAGATAATTACTCTAGATACACGTGGGTATATTTTCTTGCTCATAAGAATGAAGCACTTTTAGAATTCGTCACATTTTGTAAAAAGGTAGAAAATAAGAAAGGATTCATGATCACTCGCATTAGAAGTGATCATGGCGGCAAATTTGAAAATGCTGACTTTATGCAATTTTGTAACACACACGGTTATTTACACAAATTTTCTTGTCCTAGGACTCCGCAACAGAATGACGTTGTATAACGTAAGAACAGAACTCTTAGCGAAATGGCTAGAGTAATGTTAAACCATTTCAGCCTACCTAAGTATTTCTGGGCAGAAGCTGTCAATACAGTGTGCTATGTTTTGAATAGAGTTTTGATTCAACCTAACTCGAAGAAAACTTCCTATGAATTATGGTTTGATATAAGTCCCTTTGTTTTCTACTTTAAGATATTTGGATGCAAATGTTTCATTCTCAATACCAAAGATAACTTAAGCAAATTTGACGAAAATGCCGATAAAGATATTTTTCAAGGTTATGCGGCCAAGAGCAAAGGATACCGAGTCTTCAACAAGAAGTCAATGACGATCGAAGAATCAATCAAAGTCACATTCAATGAGATGAACAATGAAAAGAATAATGATAGTGATGATGAAGATATCGGTACATCAAGCAAAGCACCAACCGAAACAGAACCCAGTACCAGCTACTTGGAGAATCTGCCAAAGAGGATAAAATTCATGGTCGGTCACCCCCAAGGACTTGGTAATATGTGAGATCACAAAAGGTGTAATTACGCATTCCTCTAATAGAGATATTGTATCTAGTATAGCTTTTGTTTCACAGTTTGAGCCTAAAAACAATGAAGAAGCATGTAGTGATAATTACTGGATAGAAGCCAAGCAAGAGGAATTAAACCAATTCGAACGGAATCAAGTTTGGGAAATTGTTCCCAAGCCTAATGATCATTCGGTCATTGGCACCCGTTGGGTATTCCGAAATAAATTAAATGAGAATGGTTTAGTTACACATAACAAGGCTAGACTCGTAGCTCAAGGATACAACCAAGAGGAAGGTATCGACTACGATGAAACTTATGTCCCAGTTGCGCGTTTAGAATCCATTCGCATGCTATGTGCATTTTCATATTTTCATAATTTTAAATTATTTCAAATTGATGTCAAAAGTATCTTTTTAAATGGTTTCATAAAAGAAAAAGTTTTTGTAGCTCAACCACCTGGATTTACGGATTTCGAAAACCCTAATCATGTTTTCAAGTTGAAGAAAGCTTTGCATGGACTGAAACAAGCCCCTCACGCTTGGTATGACCGCCTAAGCTCTTTTCTACTTGAAAAAGGTTTTTCAAAAGGAAAGGTTGATACAACACTGTTTATAAAATCTTTGAATAATAATCTTCTGCTAGTTCAAATCTATGTTGATGATATTATTTTTGGTTCTACTGATGAATCTCTTTGTCAAGAATTTTCTAAGTGTGCGCAGGGTGAGTTTGAGATGAGCATGATGGAAGAACTGAAGTTCTTCCTTGGACTGCAAATCAAGCAAACCACTAATGAGACATTCATCAACCAAGCCAAGTACACAAAGGATATGCTAAAGAAGTTTGATCTGGAGTCAGCCAAGCCACTTGGAGCTCCGATGGCAACCTCAACTAAGCTTGATGTAGAACCAGTCGACACACGTAAGTATCGAGGTATGATCGGTAATTTATTATATTTAACTGCTAGTCGTCCCGATATCATGTTTAGTGTTTGCATTTGTGCAAGATTCCAAGCTAACCCTAAGGAATCACATTTGTGCGTTGTTAAGCATATCTTTCGATACCTTAAGAGTACTCCTTCTGTTGGCTTGTGGTATCCCAAAATCACGTCCTTCGACCTAACCAGTTATTCGGATGCTGATTTTGTTGGATGTAAAGTAGGCAGAAAAAGTACTCGTAGTACATGTCATTTCCTAGGCAAAAGCTTTAGTCTCTTAGTTTAGCAAAAAAAAAATATTTTGTCGCATTACCAACTCATGAGGCTGAGTATATCGCAGCAAGACGTCGTTGTGCACAAATTTTGTGGATGAATCAAACTCTAGAAGACTACAACTTCCAATATTCACATATTTTCTTTTACTGTGACAAAACTAGCACTATTAATTTGACTAAGAATCATGTATGTCACTCACGCACTAAGCACATTGAGATTCGACATCATTTTCTTAGAGATCATCAACAAAATGGAGACATTAATTTAGAATATATAGACACGGAAAAACAACTGGCTGATATCTTTACTAAACCTTTAGCAGAAGATAGATTCAACTACTTACGTCGAGAATTAAAAATTTTAGATATCAATAATATTAATTAATCTTATCTTATTGAATTACTTCTAATATACAAAAATTATTTTGAAGACAAGCTTACAAATGATCTGTTTGTCACCACGGCTACGGCTAAAGCGAAACGGAACTTAAGTGTCCCCCGGTGGACCTCCGTTAGCTGGGACAATACCCCTACAGCTAATCTGAGACAATCCCGATATACGAAAAGTAATTCATAAAATAATTTTAATTATATTTATTAAATTTTAAAATTAATAACTTATGATGATGAATAGATATCTAGCTGTTATGTTTTAGTCTAGATAATTTTAGTTGGATTTTTTACTTTATGTCTATGTATCTTGGAAATGTCTTCTACATTCCAATGATTAGATTTTATTTATGCATTTTCAGTTATAGTACTTTGTGTATGGTGAAACTCTTTCAGTTAGCTGTACTCAAAAGTTTAATTCTATTTACATGCATATTAACTTCCTGACTCGCTTAGCATTCATATTTAGCTACTGTATTTTTTAAAATGCTCCGTTTCTGTGAAATATATACAATCTATTTTTTTCTTCACTTGTCTGTCTTTTTGTAAGCACATTTTGCGAGGGAGCTTCATTCTCCTAGAAATTTTGCTAAATGACAACGGGGAGAAAAAGATACAACATCTGGTGACTTCAATTGGTATCAGTACAATTGATTTTCAAATCAGTTCGATCAAGATGTTATATCGGTCAAGGTTTGTCAATTATCAAAATCGGTTCGACCATGACCAATGGACCAACAATAAAGAGGTTTCAAAACGGTTAAAAATGAACCATGTGTGTATGTATTTCATTGCATAATTAAGAGAGAAAATAAACTAAATTAAAATTAATTCATAAATCTTAGCAAACTTGTATGAAATTCTAAAATAAATTCTAATTTATTTTTACTCTCGTCTCACCTACCTCGTCTATTTATAAGCCTCCACCCACCCCCACCCCTATCCCCAATTATATTGCCTAAAATTAAAAAGACAAAAAGACAAAAATTACTTGCGTAAAAAATACATAAATAACGCACGTAAATTTGATTAGTATAAAATAAAAAATGTAAATTATAGGTCATCAGTATTTTTCTTCTTTGATTGTCAGCTTATGGTGTTGTTCCAATTATGGAAAGTCGTGAACAAGAATATATGTAAGGAATAGACCTATCATATTTCTGAATTTTACTTCTATGGTATCAAATATATTAATTCTGCATTACAAAATATAAATACTATATCAAACACAATAATATATAATTTTAAAAAAATTGACCGATCCCGAGCATAATGAATATATAACAATTGTAACCTAGACTTCTATATCTTCTTGTCTCGTGAAGATTTCTGGTCACAGCTACTTAACAAACATGAGTTCCACATGGCTACCAATAATCATACCTAAACCTTGATTATTGTATATTAGTAACTTAATTATAATTTAGATTTGTGTTGCTTTTTATTCTTGTATTGTTGTAAGAGCATCTCCAACCCAAATGTGACTTTGGAAAAAAAAAAAACTACTACAAGGTAAGAATGACAAATTTTTATTTACCTAAGATTTTCAATACAATTGTCAAGTAAATTATGAAGTTTACATGACAAAAGTTATAGAAAAAATTGTAAAATTAGTTGTATAATTCTAGACAATATACTTGACAATGTCTGCATCTCCATGTCATCAATATAAATTAAAATATTTTAAAAAAAAATGAGAAGTTGTCTTAGAAAAGTTAGAAAAAAGTAATTATCTTACTATTTTTTTCATTGGATGAGAATTTTCTGTTTATCTTTGTGAATAAAGACTTGCCACTTAGAAAAGACTGTCTTGTGTTTCATGTTATATAGGAATCACAACACATTATATGACAATGGCGTTGGAGATGCTGTAAGTACTAAGGCCATCTCTAGCTCCAATGAGGATTTCTATCTCTCATATTTTTATGGTTGATTTTTTTTTTTTTTTTAACTTCTTCCAACAATGGTTTCTATATTCCAATTTTCATCATACGTGGTGCTGATGTAGGATTGAGAATTTCTGAGGGTTTCTAATTTAAAAACTCATAAAAAAAATTCATCTCTCATAACAATTAATATTGAACATTACTTTCAAAATAAATTATTAAATTGACTATTTTATTTTCTGTCACGTAGGATAGAAATTAAAACATTTGGAAAGTATATTTTTGTGCAATTTTTGAAAAAAATTATGCCAACTAAAATAGAAATTATCTTAAAGTACATGTTAAGTAGGATAGAAATTCAATTTTAGAAATCTCATCGGAGATAGCCTAAATACTTACTGCTATAAGAAGGTTGCATCTAACCGATGTTTTTAAAAACCAGTCCGAACCGGCTGGTTCAACCGGTTAACCTGTGAACCGGTAGCTAGGTTTTTCGGTCCGAGTCAGTATTGACCTATTGTTTTGTCAAAATCGATTGAAAATGTATATTTTGGTAAAAAATAATGTCGAGAAAGAGCTGAAATTGAACCACTTAGGTTAATCCAGTGGTTGAACCAACTGGTTGAACCGATTTGACCCGACCTAATACTTTGTCCTAGCCGATCTCAGGTCCAGTTTTATTTGCACCGCTTGCGGTGCAAATAGCTTTTTCAAAGGGTGCAGCAGACATAACTCATTTGATTAAATATATTTAATTATCAATTGTAAGTTGTTAAGGGATTATTTGATTAAATATATCTAATTATCAATTGTAAGTTGTTAAGGGGTTATTTGATTAAATATATTTAATTATCAATTGTAAGTTGTTAAGGGGTTATTTGATTAAATATATCTAATTATCAATTTGTAAGTTGTTGAGGGGTTGAATTGGCTAAAGTCTGTCTTAGACACACAGAGAGGAGAGAGGTACAAAGACTTTTAAAAGATCCGAGAAGTTCGTTGGACCCGAGCTGAAGGGGTCAAGATCCGAGAAAAAACTATGGAGGGCCGCCGCTTTCTTCGTTTCAGATCCCCACGACCCGTTGATGACGTGTCCAACGTACAAAAGGGTCCGCTCTACGCACCAGTCAGTCAACAGAAAAAATAAAATATTTTAAAATAAATTAGTTGTGATCAGTAGATAGAAGTATTTTTTTTAATTTATAAATTATAAAAATAGAGAACAGTGAATCCAAAAATATAAAATACAGTATGTACAAAAAAAGATTAAAAAAATTTAAAAGAGTTGTGATGAGATGTGTAGGTCCCGCTTCAACAAATGTGGAGTCCAATCGAAGTGGGTCCCAATCCTATGGTCGTTGAATCTGACGGTAGACAACCGTCATTGAACTAAAAAAAATTTGTAGGTTCTTATTTTAGACAAATAAAAATTATTTTAAATGATAGTTTTTATATATATTTTCTCCTAGGTAAAAAAAAAAATATAAATAAAAAAAAAATATTATCAAACTCTACATTTAGAGTTCCTTCATAGAATTTTACTTATATCTATGTTACATATAAAAATAAATCCCATATAAATATTTATTTATTATATTATAATACAAATTTTTATTTATTATTTTACTATATATATGATAGGAATAAATACAAAGACGTAAAAAAATGTCACGTAAAACAAAAAAATTATTACTGAACTTGCTAGAAATTTAGCATAAAAATAAATAAATAGAAACAATCGTTAGAGAAATTCCTAAGATGAAATAGTTGGAGAAGCGGATAGGCATCTATTTATTTCACTACCTACTAGCTCAAGACCTTGTCTTATTTTGTTAATGGGGTTGTTTTGGATCCTCAATCTCATATAGGATCCAACCCGCTCACAAGTAGCGATGAGCGTGTCCTCCTGCCCAATCTCATCTGGCCAGCTGTCTACATGACGCAAAGGCTAACGTCAGCCCCCTCCCTTTTTATGTATGACCCCTCCAAAATAAAGTATTTCACACTTCACTCCTCCCTCCCCCTTCTCTTCTCTTCTCCCTCTACAAAACAAAACAAAACACAAGATACATATACATATATAGGTAGACAACTAGACATAGATATTGGATTGATAGAGTTGTATGGAAAAGGGAAGTGGTAGTGGTGGACTAAGCTTGTACACAACCGCTCCAGCCATCGTAACCTTCGTCGGTCCGAACCGACTGCACGGGACGAAGAACCCCTCCATGGACTTCGGCTTCACTACGCTCGACCGTCGCGTCGGAAGCGACGCTGTCGGTCACGACGTCGCCGAGATGGACTTGTTCGCCGCGGGCGACAAGAAGGCCCGAGCGCCCAACCCCGGCCCGCTCGGCCTCGGCGTCAAGAAGGAGGACTTGAGCAGTAGTACTACCATCAATGTTAGTCGATCGTAATTAATTCCCATATGCACAATTTTTGCTATTGCACGTATGCATATATTGAATGAACCTTGATCGATATTGATTGGTTAATTTTGCACAGACCGGTCTCCGCCTGCTGACCGTGAACACGGGCAGCGACCAGTCGACGGTGGACGAGTCGCCGAAAGACGATAAGGAAAAGAGCGAGGTAATGTGGAGAAGCCATGGCTGGTTATATATATATATATGTATGTATGTATATTGTGATCAGTATATATGATTGAAATTGAGTTGGCAAATTAACAGTTGGCGGCGATGCAAGTCGAATTGGCCCGGATGAAGGAAGAGAACCAGAGGCTGAGGGGAATGATCAGCCAGGTGACTAACAACTACAACAGCCTCCAGATGCACATGGTCGCGCTGACGCAGCAGAACGGAAGTGAGGTGAGCAATCGATAGAGAAATTGTTCCGGCTCGATCCAATTTTGCAGCAGATGTATATATATACTGATTGATTGGATGAATGAATGAATGAATTATTCTCTCTCTAGGCCGAGGAGGACAAAATGGACGTGAAACGGAACGACAACGGGACACCTATCGTGCCGAGACAATTCATGGATCTGGGCCCTTCCGAGGAGCCTTCGCACTCTTCGACAGAAGGCGGTAGCCCCGAGCGGTCGCATTCCCCGGCTAACAATGTAGAGACGGCCGTGTCGACAATGATGGATTATCGCCTTCAGAAGAGTGGTAGCAATAGTATTATTGTTCCGTTTGATAGAGAAGATCATAGCCCGGATCAGGGTTGGGTCCCTAACAAGCAGGCCAAGCTGGTCGATTCCAAGAGTCCCAAATCGGCTCAAGAAGCCACCATGAGGAAAGCTCGTGTCTCGGTTCGAGCTCGATCCGAAGCCCCCATGGTAATTTTAATTTTGCACATAGTTTTCGCTTCTCAATTATCACAATTAATTGTAGTGTTCTAGTCTTACCAAATTATGTTATGCCGATGAATTTAAATGCGATAGATCACCGATGGATGCCAGTGGAGGAAGTACGGTCAGAAGATGGCTAAGGGGAACCCTTGTCCTCGGGCTTACTACCGGTGCACCATGGCGACCGGTTGTCCAGTTCGCAAACAAGTAAGAACAATATATGTCTCAATATATATACGTATCGAGTCTGCTTATATACTGGAGGATGATAATTCGAATCACACACGGGTCTATAATATTTTAACCCTTCCTATCCTACGTAAATACGAGCCTTGCGGGCAGAGCTACATATGGGCACAGCTGGGACTGTAGTCCTGTTCAAAATTTTGGATTTTTAAAATATATATATATATTTTAGTTATATTTTATTCTCATGTTTGAATTTGAAGTTTGCAATCATTAAGAGAGAAATAAATTCACAACACATTGGTATTTTACCTAAAGTTTAGTCCATCTCTAATTTTAGATGCTAGTTTTGCTACTGGGCATGGGGACACCATATGAATTTTAGTTTGTTTGTAATATTAAGGTTCATAGGGTGTTGTTTTTACATCTGATTAGAGAGGAATCACTAATTGGATCTAATTAGATGTGGATCCACAGAACGTGTTAATTTGGTCTCCCAAAAAAAGTTACAGGTTGCTGCTTTCTTTACGATCCAACCTATATTAATGGTAATCCCTAGAAAAATGTACTATTTCCTCTTAGTGAAGTGGAATTTCAATGTCTAGTTAGTGCTTAAAAAAAATAAACACTCGCTAATTGATGATTTGACTAGGTTCAAAGATGTGCTGACGATCGAACAATCTTGATAACGACGTACGAAGGCAACCACAACCATCCATTGCCTCCGGCGGCCATGGCGATGGCGTCGACCACTTCGGCAGCAGCTTCTATGCTCTTGTCCGGCTCCATGTCGACGAGCAGCGATGGAGGACTGATGAACTCGAATTTCCTGGCTAGAACCATGCTTCCTTGCTCCTCGACCATGGCCACTATTTCTGCATCCGCACCGTTTCCTACTGTTACATTAGACCTCACCCACTCTCCGACCCCTCCTCTCCAGTTCCAGAGACCACCAAATACGCAGTTCCAGATGAACTTCTCCAACAGCGCAGCGCAGCAGCAGCAGCTGTTCGGTCAGGCTATCGACAACCAATCCAAATTCTCGGGCCTTGACACCAGCAGTACTACTGCCCAATTCCCGCATGCAAAGTCACCAACGACATCGCTCGCTGACACGGTCAGTGCTGCGACTGCCGCGATCACCGCAGACCCCAACTTCACGGCTGCGCTTGCGGCCGCGATAGCTTCAATCATTGGCAGTGGCAGTGGCAATCAAACAGTCTGCAGCACAAACAACAACAACAACAACAGCAGTAGCGGCAATAACAGCAACAGTAGCAACAAGCCAAGTTGATTTTTTTTTCTTTTTTTTTCTTTTACTCACGTACGTCATTCTTTTGTTTGGTGGGGGAAATGAGAGCAAGAAATAATAATAATAATAATAATAATTTTTCTTCTTTGTTCGTTTGTTTGTATAGATGTTGATAATTTGGAGCATAAAAATAAAATTGTCTTGATGCGTAAAAAGTCTTCCTTCTTTTGTTCCTTCTTTCTGCAGCTTCTTTGTTCTTCCTATAATATTGTCATTATCAAGATTGTTGTGTCGTTGTCTCTTCGATCGATCTCTAGCACGTCGTCGTCGACGAGTCAAGAAATTCGTCCATGCACGTGGAAAGAAAACTACGGTGGGTGAAAGTGAATCGAGCGAGCCAGGCTAGCTAGCTAGCTCGCTCCCGGGTCCCACATTGAGTTTGATTCGATTCTCGTCCTGTCTGCTACTGAAGACTCATGGGTCATGGCTGGAGTTTCGTGCATGCCAGAAGAAACACGATTGACTTGACTTACAAGCAAGTACATATGTAGAAATTGGATGAGAAATTATTGGAGAATATATATGAGAGTCGATGATTCTTATATAATGCATGCATCACTCTCATCTAGGCTGGCATTTTGTGGAAATTTAAGAGGGAAAGACGACCCAGCTTGATAGGTAGACAACAACGGATGGGCAGAGAAGATCCATGCGATGGAAGTTGGACCAAAGAATTTCTATACAAGACTATTCACATTCACGTTCTATGTCGGTTGTATGTATAAAATTTTTTTTAATATTATTAAAAATATAAACTATAGTAGTATATTTTAAATATTATTTTAATATATTTTAATTATAATTTTTTTTAAAATTTTGGACATGTTTAATTAGATAATACAATATAATTTTTTTTACAATTTTTGACATATTTTAGGATTTGTTATATGTACATGTGGTTAAATTTTTTTTTTCTCAACTACATTTAAAAAAAAAATGGAATAGCTAGATTTTATTTATTTATTTTAAATTAATAATTTATGATATGCATAGTCCTCATTCTTGATTCGTTTCTAAACCGTATTATAATATCAGAGATGACAGTAGAGTTTACTAGGGAGGTAAAGATATATAATTGTAAAATCCCTAATTCTGAAAATCGTATTATTATTTTTTATTAATTATTTTAATTTATTTATAGTAGTTATGAGCTAAATAGAGGAAATAGAATTTATTTAATTTTTATTTGAGGTGTTTGTGCATTTAGGGGATTTATGGAGCCATTATAAATTTTTCTTAATTTATTCTATGTAGGAGACCCTTTAGACAGTTGCTAGCTTCATGGTATGCACAAATATTATTTTTAGAATTTTCTAGGTATATATATATATATATATATATATATATATATATATATATATATATATATATATATATATATATAGTTTATTAGAAAAGAAAAAGAAAGAAAAAGAAAGAAAGAAAAATAAATGAAATAGGAATTAGAAAAGAAAAGAAAAGAATTTAATTTCCTATTGGATCTCTACCCAAAACCCAAACCCTATATTTCCTAACCCGTTAAGACCCCAACCCCAAACCAAAAGAAAAATAAACAGCAGCATCCGCGGAAATCCCCTCCCCCCCCCCCCCCCCCCCGCGCGCGGTTTCAACCCCCATCGCCTCTATTTGCCTTTATACATCAACACATCGTCCCAAACCCTAACCCTACTCCATTCTCATCTTCCCCACGAGACCTCCGACCTAGCCGCGCCGCCTCGAGCAGCTGCGCCGCCCAGCCGGAGCCGCCCCGGCCGCTCGCACGACGTCCGCGACAACTGCGACCGCGTGCTGCAGTTTTAAACAGCAGACGTACCTGTGTTCCAGCTCTGTTTTTCGTCTCCTCACTCGACCAAACTCGACCCCGTCTTCACCGGTACGTTCACCACCTATCCCTCTCTAAATTCTGTGCATTAGTTTACCTCGTTCAGCGTGTAAACCTAGGATAAAACAACGCCCAAGTTGACAAAAAATAATAACTTTTGGGAACGCAGAAAATTACTGTAAACTACATATGTTCACGGACTCATATCTCCCACCACAAAGATCTGAATTCAGTTTTTTTATTGGTATGTGAAGATCACCTAACCTAGTTTATTTTTTGTCAAATACAATAATTTATTAGCTGTTGTATGTTAAAATAAATTAGGTAAAAAATCACGAAAACTTACTTTTTCTAAATTTCAGAAATTGTGATACGGAGTGCGCCCCGCCAAACGGGACCGTCCCATCGTGTACCAAGTGTACCAAAAGGTGCGCGCAGTATAACTAGACGTGTGGGCTTTCGAAAAAATAGATTTGGACGCATGTGCGCGTCGCAATCAGCCCGTATCCGCAAAATTTTCCCATATCGCAACTTTTGTAAAAGCCCTGCGCATTTAGTGTACGCTCGTCAGAATGCGACAAAAATTATGCCACTGGACTCGTTATCGTGCTGGTCCTGTGACCCAATTTTTACATAATTCTGAGACAGTTGACCAAGTCGCCTATTAGCGGGCCCAACGGTTGACTTTTTGGGCAAAATTGTGTGCGGCTCACCGGAATTCACATTTGAACATACCGTTGAGTTCGTACTGATATTTAGAGTTTGTTTGACCTATAATTTGTCCCATTTAGAGATTTTTATCCTTGGCACGTTTTTTGGTGCAAAGTGGACCACTTGTGGACCCCACTTTGATCCGAAATTACCGTTTTATCCCTGTATCCAAATTGGACAAAAGGGTAGTATTTTTTAGCTATTTCGCTTAATCTGGAAATGGTGGTGATGTTTATTTCAGCATCCGGAGACGTTCATTCTGAGGCTATAGTTTCTGACTCTTTGTGTTTGACATCTGGACGTTATATTTTGCAGCTCTCTTGTCATGCAAGTATACATTGCCTTGTTGTACTGTTTAAATTTTATATTATTAGTTACATATTTATATTATATAACTGTGTGCATCCGAGAGAGACTCGGGTGCAGTCAACGAAGGCGTTGACGTTAGGACTTGTGTCTGACCTAGTGTCTAGTAGACCCACCTAAAGTTATGGAGTTATTAGTATGACTCCCCAGGCCTTGACACGTATCATTACACGTCACAGAGTGAGTTCATGTAGGGACGCGTGTCTCATGCTCGACTGGCCATCGGTGTGAGCAACATGTGTAACGGTATTTAGCTTAGTTGTTTATTTCTATAGAGACTTGCATCATAGTATGTGATGTCCACGTCGTATTCACGACTTGTATATCTACATTAGGCGGGGAGGACGACTAGTAGGCGTATGGGACACCCACCTCCTTTATACAGATACCGCACTCTACGGAGTGATACGGACGTATATATTGCATATACCACGTTCTTTAGAGTGTTGGATGTTCCTTGGTAATTTTTCAGATACCACACTCTAAAGAACGTTGAACGTTATACTATTTCAGATACCATGCTCCTCGGAGATGGACGTTATTTTATTGCAGAGTGCCCATGTTTTGGGAGCATATGTGGCATATACTAGTCAGTCACGACGATTGGCAAATTACGTCAGCATATGTCTAGCCTACACTTTTCCTACGCACTAAGCTGTCCTCAAATTGCATGTCACTTAGCTGGTTAGTTCACCCTTGAGTTTTTACAGTATTTACTTTATAGCATGCTTTTATGTATCTTGTTATGTCCCTTTGAGGATCTGGTCCCTTTCCAGGGGTAGATGTTCATGAGTATTCGCGGGAGCGCAGATCCGGACAGGCTACTTATATTTCGAGGAGGTCTTCTCTTCGAGCCTCATGATTGTTAGATGTTGTACTTATACAGTATTTATCTTGTTCATTTTATATTCTAATTCGGCAGTGAATTTGTTTCAATCCGACTGTCATCTTTAGATACTTTATATTGAGATCTAGTTACATTGTTATTGGTTATTCATTTATATTTAATTTCTGTGGATGAGATTTAGATTATACCCTGTGACTTGTCATAGTTTTACCACTTATGAATTATTGTTCATTAAACAGCGTACGCATGTGTTATGGTTTCCATATATTGGAGTTGCCATATACATGCGGCTGGCATGCTTACGTGTCCTAGTCCTAGTCCTACGTATTTTGGGACTGGGGCGTGACATATTTTTATTGGTGGCCCATGCAGGTCAGAGCATATTATCTCGGTTATGTTACTGTACCGAGCAAGCCTGCACCTAGGATTAGAATATATGATCTCATCCACAATTGACTATGACTTATCTTCCTTCCAATCTGTTCTATTTAAATAATTGTATCCTGCTTGATTCATGTACTTTCCTAATAATTCCTTGAGTATAGCCCCTGCTAGAATATAGGAATCCCTGTTGATGGGATGATACTTAGGGTAACATTCATATTAAGAATATAATTAGGACATTGACACATCACTAAGTTTAGGATACTTGATGAACCCTAGCCTTCCGTATTACCTAATGAACCCTAGCATCACTTACCTATAGATTAATTTACCATTATCCCTTGATGTATTTATGTATGACTTGAGAGTAGTATAAACACTATTAGGACTAGTTTGAAATTTGACCATAGTGTTTGAACCTAGTATGGAGGAACCAATAGAAATCCAAGGTTAAATATTAGGACTAATCTAGGTTTTCATGGTGAGATAGTACTAGAGAGCTACAACTTTAGCACCTTATCTTATAGTAGCCGAACAATGCCTTAGGAAGCCACGAGGAATGGATAGAATATTCCTTTAATCATACCTCGAACAGAGAGATTAGCATATCACCTTCCCCTTAGAAAAACCATGACATTATCTAGAGTCCCTCTATTTTAATTTCATATCTTGTTTCCTTGCAACTTTAACGCTTGCTAGTTGTGCGACGACTAATTGTGTTCTTTTATTCTTCATCTTCCAACTCGTGCCACTTGACACCTCTGGTTATAAACCAAGTGATTTTATTCTATGTTAGGATATATAGCTTGCTAGGATTATAATTGTAATCTTGAACTTGGAATTATGTACTTGGTAGTTAGAACTTGATAGTTTGAGTTGTTCCTTTATATTGTGATCTAATTATTCTTAGTTTTAAATCATGTAACTTGTACCACACCTCGATACGAGTTATATCTCCTTTTCCCTTGAAGACCAGTAACTTTTCCATTTTTTTTACTATAGACACTTGTTCTATAAGCACAATTATTAAGACTTAAGATGGCCATTACCTATATAATGCAATAGGAGACCTTAATGAGTACCAAGATCTTTTTCTCGTGTACCCTAATAAGAGTTCTACTTTATTTATCAGGACCAGGTTATTTTGTAGGATCTCCTTTAAGGCAGTTACAGTATTAGTTTATTATTTTAAGTTGGGTAGTATGCCTCACAACCTAGTAATACATAGTCCTCTTAACTCATTATTGTAGTATAACTGAATGACAATTAACTATATGCTAGCATAAGATGATAGTGTTTATTAAAACTGTAGAACTTAGAGGTCCATACCCCTATTTGGTCGACTAGCGACTTAGACAAAGAGTTAGAATAACAACTGTGATTGTAGAGTCTTATCTTTTTGTGAATTTGAATTATTTTGTAATTTCTCTCATCATAATCTAGCGTACTTATATTTTCTATACTACCTTGACTTATATTGCTATTATAGCCTGGTTTTGCAAGCTTATTCTTTATCAAGCTTGTTTATGATATATGTATTATTGGAGTACTACACTAATACATTTCAGAATCAGTGTATTACGGTCTGATCAACCATAGTGCGCTTGGTTCGCCCTTCGCATAACTACTTTACGTGGATTGAGATATATAGTAATTAGTAGACGAATGTACTTGCCCTCTAGATATGTCTGAGCATATCATATCAGTTACATAATTGTACTGATACGAGCATGTGAATAGGAATTACCAAAATAGGATTTTAATCCATAACTGCCTTGACAATTCCCATTTTAATTCTTTAAATGCCTTGATCCCCACACTTCTAATCTATTACCTCCCTTGTGTCATGCCCCAGTTCCAAAAATATCGAGGGACTAGCCACGTGACAATGGCCAGCAGCACACACCGATGGGCAAATCTAATTTAATGGATCCATCAGGGCACACTTAAGCTGTAGTACAACAATAAGGTCTACTAATCTCATCCACAGAAATGAATACAACAATATCAGAATTATAAAGCAATAACAAGTCTTGATTAAAACATAAGTCGGGGAACAACCCGATAATGAGTTTGATACATCAACTCGATAAACTGGAAATAAAGAGTTTAACAATAGAAATAACTGAGTATATAATGTGCATATACTCAGGAGAAATCATCAGCGATCACCTCATCTTCGGTTCCTGGTACTGCTTCGAGAAGTGCTCCTGTTCCGTACACCTCAGGATAGATATCCTCTGCTAACCCTGGGAACATAATCCAGATCCAGGTCCTCAGGGGACATAGCAAGGTACAAAATAACTCATGCCAAAATAAATACAGTGCAGCAATAAATGAAATAATAGGGTAAATATATAACCAGCTAAGTGATATGCAAATGAGAGTTTTAGTCATACTCGGGCTGAGACTACTACAGGCTCTGTGTCGGGGAAACCCATAGCAGTATTCTCTTGAAGGGCCAGTACGGTATCAAAGCTCTGAGTCATAGTCTAAGGCACTTCTAGTAAAGTAATATATATATAATCAGCCTTTTGTATGGTAAATCTCTCCCCACCCAATGTAATCTCACGTCACAGTTTCACGATGTCTCATGTCCATGTCACACAAGACCATATCTAATACAACAAGTCAGAATAAAATCTAAGCATGTATAATGTATATGTCCAAATCCGGTATCCTATACAGAATCACCATGAATATATCCGAAAGATTCTGTCTCATAAATAGTGTCAGGTGTCCTGAGGTATGACGTACTTGATAAGGCAAGTACAAAATGTATAGTATCTCGATAACCATGTGTATGTGACATTACACAATTCTGCGTATAGTGTTGACACCCGAATATTAGTCAGAAGCTAAGTAATGTCATACGGCCCTAGGTTGAACAGAGATCTTACAGTCATAATTCAAGAAAATAGTATAAACAGTTGCTGCAAGTAGGGTAAGGTACACTTGCCTGGGTTTTGGTTACCAACTGCGGCTCTGGCTTCAGTGGGTTCTGCAGGTACTTCTTCGGTTGCTGAAATAGACATCACCATCAGATTCAAAAAATATCAAATAGCTAGAAACGCCTGTCCTAGAGTCTAATTTGGACACAGAGGCAAAAATGACAGTTTCTGGTCAAAGCGGGGTCCACATGTGGTCCACTTCGCACCGAAAAATGTGTCAGAACCAATGGTCTCCAAATTTGTCAAACTTAGTGTCAACAAGTCCAGAACGATGATACGAACCCAACAAAACTTTCAGAACTGGATTCCGATGAGCAGATCACAAAATTGCCCGTCAAGTAGAGCCACGGGGCCCACGATATGCGATTTTGTCAACGTTCTCAGAATCGAATCAAACTTGGGTCACAGGACCAGCATATTACTACGAGTCCGATGGAGCAAGTTTTGTTTTAATCCGACGTGTGTACACAAAGTTACAACAAATTCCAGAACAGGCGGATACGGGGCGTTGTCGGCGGATACGCGTTGATTCCGGTGTGCACGCACATCCAAATCAACTTCTGCAAAATCTCACACGTCCGTATCAACGGTGCGCACCTTTCGGTGAAGACCGCACGCGACCAAGTTGTCCCGTTTGGCGAGGCATACTCAGTTCTGGGAGAAAATAGGTTATTGTTTTTCCTGTTTTTGGATCGCGGTTCGCGATCACCACAGGACGCGACACACCGAGCGGGTTGCACGGGCATCGAGAGGGTCACGCAGGGTTCGCGTCACAACAGACGGAACGAAAAACAGGGCAACAGGGAGAGAGAAAATGTTACCTGAACAGGGCTCCGCGGAAACCAAATTCTCGTGTTTGCGAGGCGACATAACGCGACTCGACACGTACTGTGTCAGGGTACTGTACAGCACCGCCTAGGGTTAGGGTTTCGGTTCATCGGAGGCGGCTGCGGCCGGAGGATACGGCGGAGGCGGCTGAGGGCTGGCTGCTGATGGTCTCGAGGGCGGCTAGGTCGTCGGCTGCGGGTGAGAGAGGGTGGCGACGGTGGCTGGGAGCAGAGGAGGGAGGCGCTGCGGAGGGGTTCGTCGGCTCCGGGTGGCAGAGGTGCTGCAGAGGCGAGGGCGGCGAGGCTGCACTGGGGGAGGAGAGCAGGAGGAGGAGGCGTTGAGGCTCGACGAGGCCGGCTGGGGACGTCGGGGAAGACGGTGGTGGCGGAGCGGAGAGGGGTTTTATGCGGGGAGACGGGGGAAGTGGTGGTGCTGGTGGTGGAGACGGCGGGCTGGGCGAGGCTTTATAGGGAGAGGACTGGGCGGTTACGGCCGAAGGAGGTGGGGCGGTTACGGGTGGAGCTGAGGTAAAACGTCGGCGGAGAGGCGGCCGAATTTCGCAACGGTCGGCGGGTTCGAGGGGGGGACGTTACTGTAGCAGTAATTGAGGAACGGGTCGGGTTCGGGTCCGGGTCGGGTTTGGGTTTTGGGCCCGGATCCGACCCAATAAGGAATTGGATTGGGTTTAGTTAAACCGGTCCGGTTCGATTCGGGTTGGTTTGGTTTATTTTGAAATAAACCGGGTTTATTTCTAGGGTTTAATTAAAACTTGGTTTTTAGGTCTTTAAAAATGCTTCCGGGGTCCAATAAAATCCAGTAAAATTATCCTATATCTAATTTTTCATTTTACACCAAAAAATATTATTTTCATAATATTTTAATATTAATTAAAAATATTTAAAAATTATTTAATTATAAAATACCTTTGTTTTAATTACAGAAATAATTCCAAAAAATTCCAGAAAATTCCAGAAAAATTGTAAAAATCTATTTTAAAAATTCCTGAAAATCAGGGGATTTACAATCTACCCCCCCTTAAGAGGATTGCGTCCTCGTAATCAAAGATTAACCGGTCAACAGAGATGACACGGTTGCAAACATTATTCGAAGCACATCACTATCAAGAAGAATCAAGGTTGAGGGTTTAAGCAAAAACAAATAGGGAATCATTTCCCTAAGCAAATGGAAGTTATACAATTTTTCAGAAGAAAAAAAACTACAGTTTTAGAAAAACTAGGTTATTAATTATTAGCAAGTTGAAAAACTACTAGGTCAAGGCTAAGGTCACGAACCAACAGGCACGAACTAAAGCAATACTAAACGAGATAACTACGAAAACTTACTCGTATTAGCTACTCCATAATTCTGCGCGTCTTCCAAAGTCATCGCGAAAGTTTGTCCGCGTCCTTGAGGTGGTGCCCTCTGCTGTTGCTGGGCTTGCTGGAAGGGTGCTGCTCGAGGCGCCAAGGGTGGCCTTGGTTGATATCCTCCTGGTGCTGTAGAGCTTGTTGGTTGACTATTGGTGCTCCTTCTCTACGCTCAGGGAATTCCCTCACTACATGTTGTCTGGATCCGCAAGCTAAGCATAATCCAAATTTACGTCTACACTCCTTCTCAACATGGCCTATCTTGCCGCAGTAGTGACAAGTAGGAAGAGTTAGGGATTTGGATGCAGCTCCCTGTGGTGCTTGATGCATATGAGGTTTCTTTGCAGCTTCTTCATGCGGTGCTCGGGCTGGTGCTGATGTGGAAGGCCACTTCAGGTTGGACTCTCTCTTGGTGACGCGCTCCATACGTCAAGCTGCAGCAAGGACGTCTGTGTACGAAGTAGTTGCAACGGATCCGATCATTCTCTGTAGCTCAAAGTTTAGTCCATCGAAGAACTTCTCAGCCTTCCCTTCTTCTGTCGGGATCAGGGAAGGGGCGAAGCGACTCAGTCGAATAAACTCCGCATTGTAGTCTTCTACTGTCATGCTGCTTTGAATGAGGCGATTGAACTTGTCCCGAAGTTCTGATCGAGCGATAGCTGGAATATACATCTCCTGAAAGAGTCTGGAGAACTCCTCCCAAGTAACTTGGTCTGGTCCGAGCCGTCTCTCCTCAGATAGCCACCAGTGATGTGCATTGTCCGTCAATTGCATTCTGATGGTAGTCATCCAACGTTCCCGTGGAAGCTCAGCTGATTCTAATTGATGCTGAGTATTTGTGAGCCACTCATGAACTTCGGTGGGCTCCTCCTTGCCAGAAAAGGTTCGGGGCTTCAGCTGGCGGAAATTGATGATAGAGCCCGTCGTTGGCCGTCGAGCTGGTAGGTTGGCTTACTCCAGTGCAGTTACTAGGCTGTTCCTCAAGTACTCCGCCTCGTGACATTGATCCTCTTGATAAATTTGCTGTTAAGCTTGCATCATTGCATAGATCATTTGGAATATCTGTTGCCCGTCCATATGCTGCCTTTGTGGGAATACGGGCATTGGTGGAACGAACTGCGGTGGAGGTGGGATGTCATCACGTCGGAACCTTGAATTATGCTGGGCTGCTTGATCGCTTTGAGAAGATTGTCCTCTATTCTCTGGTGTTACTCCTTCATCATAGGTGACCACAGCATTGTGCGGTGTACCTAAGGGATTCTCGTCACCGGTTCTCGGATCCATTGTTCTGCATCAAAAATAAACTATAAGAGGCGCACAGGAATTAAGGCAAGATGCAAGTCAAAATTTTAATTTAAATCCGATATAGATATCAAGAATTATTCAAGCAAGTAGATGAGATCCTTATCCTATTCTTACTGCAGGCTTGCTCGGTCCCTAAGTTGAAACCGAACAATTTAGTCGTTGACCTGCATGGGCCACCACAAAAACTATGTCACGCCCCAGTCCCAAAAATATCGAGGGACTAGCCACGTGGCAATGGCCAGCAGCACACACCGATGGGCAAACCCAATTTAATGGATCCATCAGGGCACACTTAAGCTGTAGTACAACAATAAGGTCTACTAATCTCATCCACAAAAATGAATACAAGAATATCAGAATTATAAAGCAATAACAAGTCTTGATTAAAACATAAGTCGGGGAACAACCCGATAATGAGTTTGATACATCAACTCAATAAACTGGAAATAAAGAGTCTAACAATAGAAATAACTGAATATAGAATGTGCATATACTCAGGAGAAATCCTCAGCGATCACCTCGTCTTCGGTTCCTGGTACTGCTTCGAGAAGTGATCATGTTCCGTACACCTCAGGATAGATATCCGCTGCTAACCCTGGGAACATAATCCAGATCCAGGTCCTCAGGGGACATAGCAAGGTACAAAATAACTCATGCCAAAATAAATACAGTGCAGCAATAAATGAAACAATAGGGTAAATATATAACCAGCTAAATGATATGAAAATGAGAGTTTTAGTCATACTCGGGCTGAGACTACTACAGACTCTGTATCGGGGAAACCCATAGCAGTATTCTCTCGAAGGGCCAGTACGGTACCAAAGCTCTGTGTCAGAGTCTAAGGCACTTCCAGTAAAGTAATATATATATAATAAGTCTTTTGTATGGTAAATCTGTCTCCACCCAATGTAATCTCACGTCACAGTTTCACGATGTCTCATGTCCATGTCACGCAAGACCTTATCTAATGCAACAAGTCAGAATAAAATCTAAGCATCTATAATATATATGTCCAAATCTTGTATCCTATATAGAATCACCATGAATATCTCAGGAAGATTCTGTCTCATAAATAGTGTCAGGTGTCCTGAGGTATGACGTACTTGATAAGGCAAGTACAAAATGTATAGTGTCTCGATAACCATGTCTATGTGACATTACACAACTCTGCGTACAGTGTTGACACCCGAATATTAGTCGAAAGCTAAGTAATGTCACACGGCCCTAGGTTGAAAAGAGATCTTACAGTCATAATTCAAGAAAATAGTATAAACAGTTGCTGCAAGTAGGGCAAGGTACACTTGCCTGGATTTTGGTTACCAACTACGGCTCTGGCTTCAGCGGGTTCTGTAGGTACTTCTCCGGTTGCTTAAATAGATATTACCATCAGATTCAGAAAATATCAAATAGCTAGAAACGCCTGTCCTTGAGTCTAATTTGGATACAGGGACAAAAATGACAGTTTTTGGTCAAAGCAGAGTCCACAAGTGGTCAACTTCGCACCAAAAAATGTGTCAGAACCAATGGTCTCCAAATTCGTCAAACTTAGTGTCAACAAGTCCAGAACGATGATACGAACCCAACAGAACTTCCAGAACTGGATTCTGATGAACCGATCACAAAATCACCCGTCAAATTGAGCCGCGGGGCCCACGATACGTGGTTTTGTCAACGTTCTCAGAATCGAATCAAACTTGGGTCACAGGACCAGCATATTACTACGAGTCCGATGGCATAAGTTTCGTTTCAATCCGACGTGTGTACACAAAGTTACAACGAATTTCAGAATAGGCGGATACGGGACGTTGTCGGCGGATACGCATTAATTCCGGTGTGCACGCACATCCAAATCAACTTCCGCAAAATTCTACATGTCCGTATCAACGGCGCGCACCTTTCGGTGAAGACCGCACGTGACCAAGTCATCCCGTTTGGCAGGGCGTACTCAGTTCCGGGAGAAAATAGGGTATTGTTTTTCCTATTTTTAGATCGCAGTTCGCGATTACCACAGGACGCGACACACCGAGCGGATTGCACGGGCATCGAGACGGTCACGCAGGGTTCGCGTCACAACAGACAGAACAGAAAACAGGACAATGGGGAGAGAGAAAAGGTTACCTGAACAGGGCTTCGCGGAAACCGAATTCTCGTATCCGCGAGGCGACACAACGCGACTTGACACATACTGTCTCAGGGTACTGTACAGCACCGCCTAGGGTTAGGGCTTCAGTTCGTCGGAGGCGGCTGCAGCCGGAGGACACGGCGAAGGCGGCCGAGGGCTGGCTGCTACTGGTCTCGAGGGCGGCTAGGTCGTCGGCTACGGGTGAGAGAGGGTGGCGACGGTGGCTGGGAGCAGAGGAGGGAGGCGCTGCGGAGGGGTTCGTCGGCCCCGGGTGGCTGAGGCGCTGCAGAGGCGAGGGCGGAGAGGCTGCACTAGCGGAGGAGAGCAGGAGGAGGAGGCGGAGGCGCTGGGGCTCGACGAGGTCGGCTGGGGATGTCGGGGAAGACGGTGGTGGCGGAGCGGAGAGGGGTTTCAGGAGGGGAGACGGAGGAAGTGGTGGTGCTGGTGGTGGAGACGGCGGGCTGGGCGAGGCTTTATAGGGAGAGGACTGGGCGGTTACGGGCGGAGCTGAGGTAAAACGCCCGCGGAGAGGCGGCGGGATTTCGTAACGGCCGGCGGGTTCGGGGGGGGACGTTACTATAGCAGTAACTGAGGAACGGGTCGGGTTCGGGTCCGGGTCGGGTTTGGGTTTTGGGCCCGGATCCGACCCAATAAGGAATTGTGTAAACTCCCTCGACCAGATTTCAGTAATTTAGGATTAGTGTTGACTAATTAGAATTATTGCAACTTTTAAAAAAAAATTATTTATTATATATTCTATTGATTGTGCACCTGTTTATTACACAATTAATTAGGGCATCACACTAGCTGTTAAACCCTAAACAAATTTCACATTCCTGCTCTAGACTTGTTAGACTACTTTTTCTTTATTTTGTGCAACTTCCAGAAACCTTGTTTGGTGCTTCGTTTTAGTCGCACAAATATCGTTACAAACGTATGTATTTATTCCCTATTTAAATTCTGCTCTTTACCCATCCCTGTACCCTAGGGACTTGAGGACCAATAGGCACCTGTTTTGCCCAACCAAAAATACGATAATATTCTACTATAATTGTATTACAATTATTGTATTGACACCGTAGAAAAATTATGATCCTAACTGCCTCTAAATAATTAGTGAACACCGTGCGCAGTATTATTTAAATAATAAATACGATGACCGTATCATCTGAAAAATCAGTCCCTACATCTGCCCAGACTCACCCCACACTGTCCAAAACAGTTTCCCCAGCTATTTTCCTCATTTCTGTACAATTCAGAATTTCAGGAAATCAGTATTTGAAATCAGGTAAATTGCAAAATTACGCAAAATATCAAATTTAGGCTTTTATGCAAATTATAAAAAGTTAGGGATTTTTATGGAAAATTGCATACAAGGTGGCATAATCCTATTGGCTAGACAATAGGTGTGTGGAACCCACCCAAAACAACCAGAAATATCCTGTAGAAATATCCAAAAAAATCAAATTACAAATATAATCCTGGATTTCCACTTATTTACAGAATTGCCATTGCCCCAACCCTATATAAACCCTAGCAGCCCCCTCCATTCCAACACACCCCACCACCACCACGGCCACCCTCCGCCCACCGGACCACCGCCGGACTGTTCGCCACTCCCCTTCCCTTCCCTCCGACCACTGCCACCCACCTCCGGCCGCCTGCTCCGCCGTGGCCAGCCACTGCAGACCCATCCCGACTTCACCTCCACAGCACCACCACCACTCCCATCCACCCCCAGCGCCGCCTCCGGCCGTCGCCGACCACCGCCACCACCCCCAAACGCCTCGCCGTCGTCCCCTCCGTCGAACAAACCCACCACCACCACCCACGACGCCTCCAGCCACCGCCCTGACCTCCACAGAACCCCGACCCCTCTTCCCAACTACACCACCACCATCCCGACCGCCTCCAGCCACCGCCACCGCCGTCGTGGACTTCCGCCACCACCACCAACCTGACCGCCACCCTCCCCTCTGTCGAAACCGCCGCCTGCCCGGCCACCTCCGCCACTCCTCCGCCGCCGGCAGCCCCCGCACTCAGCTGCTGCTGCTGCTGCTGCCAGTAGCTACTGCTACTGTTCCTGCTCTTCCGGCCGCCTCCGGCCGACTCCGCCGCCGTCCACCTGCCGTCGACGACCCCTAGGGCCCACCTGTCAGAGGGTATAATACCTAACCCTAATATATATGTAATTATATATATATTTCTATATGTATATGTATATATATGTATATATATATGTATATAAATATGTATTAATATATATATATATGTATATATATATATATATATATGTTATATATTATTATTTACAGTATATTATACTGTATATACTATTATTATATATTTACTAAATATATGTATATATATATCTATATATTTATATATGTAAATATGTATATATGTATAAATATATGTATATTTACATATACTATATTATATTATGTAATAATTACTAATATGTATATATGTATTCTGTTTTGCTTATATATATATATATATATATATATATATGCAATATATATAAATATATGTATTCATATATTTATATAAATGTTATGTATATTTATATGAGTATATATAACATATTATATATATGTTATATGTATACTATACATTATTTTCTGTTATTTATTTTTCTGCACTGATTATATTTCCTGCACTTATTATATATGTATAAATATATATATATATCTAAATATATATATTATCTATATGTAATATATTATATTCAGCTGGATAATACAGCTTATACATACATATATATATTTTTTAAATTCTTGCAATGTCATTTCAAATTAATTACATATATCTATATATATATATGATATTATATATTATACTGTGCTGGATATTACAGCCTATTTATATATACATATTTAAAATTATGTACTATCATTTCAATTTAATTATATACCCTGATTTATTAATTATTATTTATACATCAGTGGATATACCCTGATTACTATATTACTATATATCAGTGGATACACCCTGATATTATTATATATATATAGCAGTGGATATACCCTTCTACTATTATAATTATATATATACCTGCATTTTTCTGTTCTTTATACACTGCTATATCTATATAAATACATACTATATATGTGTATATAAGTATATATGTATATATATACTTTATATTACAACCATGATATTCACGAACCCTGTCTGTTTTAACAGAAATCACCTTCAGCACAGCCAGTGACCCCCTGTCACCAGCAACCTCAAACCTGACTGTGAGATCAGGTTATCAACACTATCAGGGAGTAGGCAAGTATACCTTGCCAAGTTAATATTTAAATTTAATTATTGATATCTGCTTTGTTCTTGAATTTCATATAGCCATGATTACCTGAGACTGCCTCTGGTACAGTCAACTGATACGTTGACAAGTAGTGTAAATAATTTAGTCTTACAGACTCACCAACACTGTGAGGATATCCTGATATTCTCCTAGACCCTATCACGGGAACACGCAACATAGTTACATTACATATATGGATGTGAGCTGCGTATTTGATTAGCTACCAGTACGTGGGTCCCGCATCACGGATTAGGATAATTCAGGGAAGTATAACTTGACATTTAGTTTCATTGGGATGGAAAAGATAACTAGTAGACGTATGGGACACCCCCCTCCAATAATGTTTTATACCTTCGTACCAGAGATGGTCGATTGCAGAGCTACCCGTGAGTCCGGGGGCATACGACACATATACTAGCCAGTCACCACGATTGGTGAATTACGTCAGCGTATGTCTAGCCACACATTCCCATGCGTACTACAAGGTCTTTACTTGCATTTCACTTAGAATGGTTAGCACCCTGTATTTATTATTTATTTATTCAGTCTTTACATTACATGGCATGTCATTTTCTTGTATCTTGTTACGTCCCACTGAGGACCTGGTTCCCTGCCAGATCTAGACGAGGCTTTCTACCCCACTGTGTACGGCCCTGATCAGGAGGCCAGATGTGCTACCGAGGAGGAGCTCGAGGAGACACCCTCAGAGTATGCTTGACCCTAGAGGCCTGCCACCTGGAGATGGAGATGTTTTCATCAGATAGACACTGCTTAGTCTATCTGATTTTTCTGCGCTATTATCAGTTTTTGTAGTAGGCTTGTATTCTCACCAGTTGTGTACTGTATCAGACTCAGTTATATATATATTCAGCACTTGCTTTTCGGATATTTTCTTGTGGATGAGATAGATTTGACTGTGTTTTACGTGTAGTATTTTAGGACAGCGTAGCACGTTCCTTTGGGTCCATTCAAAATGGATTAAGCCCTTAGTGACGTGTCAGCTGGCCAGTGACACGTGGCCTAGTTCCTGACATTTTGGGACTGGGGCGTGACACGGTTTTAGTGGTGGCCCATGCAGGTCCAGTTTTCATTGCTAGTGGTATGACGACATGCCCAGCAAGCCTGTAATAGGATAGAAACATTAGGTCTCATCCACACTGACACCATCCTTAAATATTTTTTTATTATTATTATTTGCATCTTGCTTGATTATCATCTATTATCTCCTTTGTGTTTTCTAATTATTCTATTTTCTTCAGAAATATGGACATACCCGGGAAACCTGCGAATGATGGGGCAGACCAAGCCACAAATACCTCGCCAAGTGTTCAAGGAACCCCGTCCAATCACCAGAATTCTGGCCAGGAGACAACACCAACACCGCTGGCGGAGACACCTTTGCCTCCACCTCCAGCCTTGCCTATCCTAATGCCACAGCTTGAGGGTCAACCTCAAATATTGTAGTTCCTCCAAACGATGTTACAGAACCAGTGGCAGCAGACTGAGGCCTTGAGATAATCTCAGTGGCAGTAGACTGAAGCCCTGCGACAGACTTTGATGACGGCCTTGGAGAGAACTACTACTCCGGCACCAGCACCTGTCCAACCAGTGGGCACAGTCAGAGGCTTCCGCCAAATGAGCCCAAGGAACTTCAAAGGCAGCGAAACTCCCGAGGAGATCTCCGACTGGATCTCCAACACCGAAATGCTGCTGGAAGGATCGCAACTCACTCCTGACCTATGGATGACCGCTGTGAGGGCCCAACTTCTCGACAACGCCCATCACTGGTGGGAATCCATAGAGCGCAGCGTCGGCAAGGATCAGACCTGGGAACAGTTCCTGGAGCACTTCAACGCCAAGTACTTCCCAGCTACTGTCCGGAATGCCTTGTATTCCCAGTTCCTGCACCTGGAACAAGGGAATATGACGGTAGATGCCTACGACGCAGAGTTTAGCCGACTGAGTCATTTCGGTGCTGTTATGATACCGAATGAGCTGGAGAAGGCTAGAAGATTCCACCATGGCCTTAACCACAAACTCCAGAGGTACACCACAACGCAGTCAAGAATCTCCTACAACGAGGTTCTTACAGAAGCGAGGGAGCAGAAAGCAATTGGTCGAGGAGCCAGACGCTCAAATCCAACCTTCTCGGCCAAGAACCAGCAAGGAGCAGGAGGACCTATACGTCGTCCCCAATATCAGACTCAGCAGACGACGAGACCCTACCAGAAGAAGGAGCTCCCGACTTGTCACTTTTGTGGCAAGAAAGGACATTGGGTCAGTGACTGCAGAAAGAAGCTGGGATTATGCCTGCTATGTGGAGCTAAAAATCATATGGCCAGAGACTGCCCACAACGCAGAGATGCAGCACCTCAGCAAGGGCAGAAGTCAGGAGCACAAGCCCAGAAGATGCTACCCTCCACATCAGGAGGATATCAGAGAGGAGCACCTTTGCCTACTCAGGAGGCCCAGTTCAAGGCCAGACAACAAGACGGAGGGCAAAGGCATGGACAAGCCTTTGCGTTAGCTGCCGTTGCAGAAAAGCCTGAAGGGGAAACTATAACAGGTACCATTTTAGTTGCATCATTATCTGTAACTGTATTGATCGATTTTGGGGCTACTTTGTCTTTCATATCCAGTAGTTTCGTAGCCATGCACAAGCTAGTCACTTCTCCACTACCTAAGTGTTGGAAAATACTTACCGGAGGAGGCATTGTTCCAGTTACCAACATTATTGAAACATGCCCGGTAATCGTTTGTAGTAGAGGACTAAGAGCACGATTTTTGGTACTCCCAATGCCAAATTTCGACGTTGTCTTAGGCGTGGACTGGTTAATCCAGAACAATGCTATCATAGACTGCCGAAAAGGTAGTATCATCTTTAGACCCCCAGATCACCCGGAGTTCGAATATGTCCGAGGTACCATCGAGCAAGGAGTAGGCCAGACTCCTAGAGCTTACATGGCGATGGAGACAACACTCCCATCAATTATAGCAGAGTTCGAAGACGTATTCCCAGAAGAATTGCCAGGCCTACCGCCTGACAGAGAAGTGGAGTTCATTATTGAGCTAATTCCCGGAGCTGCACCAGTATCCTCCAATGTATACCGACTGGCGAAGAAGGATCTTGACGAGCTGAAGCTTCAACTGGAGGAACTACAGATCAAGGGATTTATTCGTCCTAGTGCATCACCCTGGGGAGCACCAGTGCTGTTTGTACCAAAGAAGGACGGGACATATCGTATGTGTATTGATTACAGAGCCCTCAACGCTTTGACAATCAAAAATAAATACCCCTTGCCGAGAATTGACGACCTGTTCGATCAACTGACAGGAGCCATGGTATTCTCGAAAATAGACTTGAGATCAGGCTATCATCAGGTCAAGGTACGGAGAGAAGACATTCCAAAGACAGCATTCAGAACTCATTATGGTCACTACGAGTTCCTGGTGATGCCGTTTGGACTGACTAATGCACCTGCTGTATTCATAAACCTGATGAACCGAGTCTTCCATCAATATCTGGACCAGTTCGTAGTAGTCTTTATCGACGACATTCTGGTGTACTCGAAGAGCCACGAGGAGCATGAAGAGCACTTAAGACTAGTACTAGAGACGCTGAGATGGGAGATCCTTTATGCTAAGATGAGCAAGTGTGAATTCTTCCTTGATCGTGTCACTTTTCTTGGACACGTTATCACAGAAGAAGGCATCTCGGTGGACCCAGCAAAGATTTCATCTGTGGAGACATGGCCAACTCCGACCAATGTCTCAGAGGTGAGAAGCTTTCTAGGACTTGTCGGATATTACCGGAGGTTCGTAGAAAACTTTGCAAGAATCTCGGAGCCGATTACTCGTCTTACCCGCAAGGAGCAGGAGTTCTTATGGACTGAAGAATGCCAGACAGCTTTTGATGAGTTGAAGAAGCGTCTCACTACTGCCCCCATCTTGACTATACCATCTGGATCCGGAGGTTTCGTAATCTATAGCGATGCATCCGAAAAAGGATTTGGTTGTGTTTTAATGCAACATAGGAAGGTTGTAGCTTATGCCTCAAGACAGTTAAGGACTCATGAAAAGAATTACCCCACTCATAACCTGGAGCTTGCCGCAGTCATCTTTGCCCTGAAGCTATGGAGACACTATCTATACGGCGAACGAGTGAAGATTTTCACCGATCACAAGAGCTTGAAATATGTCTACACTCAGAAAGATTTAAATCTGAGGCAAAGACGATGGCTCAAAGTGATGACGGATTTCGAGATTGATTTACAGTACCATTCTGGCAAAGCAAATGTGGTAGCTGATGCTCTAAGCAGAAGACCCTCGGCATTCTTTATGATCACCCAACCAGATCTGCTGAGAGATCTAGCAAAGTTGGGAATAGAGGTCATTATGCCAGGACTTGACGGCCAATTATCAAACTATCAGCTGCAATCAACCTTGGTAGAAAGAATTAAAGCTGCTCTACCAGCAGATGCAAGATTTCAGAGGCTTCGTCAAAGAACAGAGGCTGGAATCCAGACAGGATGTCGCATACACGAAGATGGGACTCTAAGATGTAGTGATCGTCTTTATGTTCCAAATGGAGAACTTCGTAATGAGCTGATGTCAGAAGCCCATAGCTCAACATACTCTATACATCCGGGAGGCACAAAGATGTACAGAGATCTGCGACAATATTATTGGTGGCATGGAATGAAGCGGGAGATAGCACGCTTTGTGGCTAAATGTCTGGTGTGTCAGCAAGTCAAGGCTGAGCATCAGAGATCTGCCGGTCTACTTCAACCCCTCCCAATACCCGAGTGGAAATGGGAACACATTACGATGGACTTTGTTACGGGCTTCCCAAGAAGTCCTAGTGGTCGTAATGCTGTCTGGGTGATTGTAGACAGACTCACCAAGGCTGCTCATTTCCTACCTTTCAGAGTCGGCCAATCTACAGAAGTCTTGGCAGATATGTACATGAAGGAGATAGTGCGTCTGCACGGAGTACCAGTCAGCATAATATCTGACAGGGATACGAGATTTATATCTTACTTTTGGCGAAGTATGCAAGAAAGTCTTGGTACCCGCCTCAAGTTCAGCACCTCGTATCATCCGCAGACAGATGGCCAGTCAGAACGCACCATCCAGACCCTAGAATATATGCTGAGAGCTTGCATGCTTGATTTCAGCGGATCCTGGGAAGATCATCTACACCTGGTGGAATTTTCCTACAACAACAGCTATCAAGCGAGCATTCAAATGGCTTCCTTTGAAGCTTTGTATGGAAGGAAATGTCGTTCCCCAGTATGCTGGAGTGATATTGGCGAAAGACAGATCTTGGGACCAGAACTGATTATTCGTACGGTGGAGAAAGTAAAGAAGATCCAGGGACACCTACGAGCTGCACAAGACAGACAGAAGCACTGGGCCAACATTCATCGCCGACCTCTAGAGTTCCAAGTGGGAGAGCATGTATTCTTGAAGATCTCACCTACTCGAGGTACTATCAGATTTGGAGGAAGAGGGAAGCTAAGTCCAAGGTACATTGGACCCTTCGATGTGTTAGATCGTGTCGGAGAAGTTGCTTACAGACTAGCTCTACCTCAGACTTTGGAGGGAGTACATGACGTCTTCCACGTATCTCAGCTGAGGAGGTACATTCCAGACCCGAGTCATGTGCTGGACTACTCAGAGATCACTATCGGGCCAAGCTTATCATATCAGGAGGAGCCTGTAGAGATCCTGGACCGTAGCGAGAAAGTGTTGCGGGGTCAGACTATTCCTCTTGTTCGTGTTGCATGGAGACATCATGCACCAGGTGAATCCACCTAGAAACGAGAAGAGGATATTCGACAGCATTATCCCCACCTATTTCCAAACCAGGGTATGTCCAATATTTCAAACTCAATCTTTCTTTCTTTCATTCTCATTATATGTTTGTTTTTATTTCGAGGATGAAATATTCTAAGGAGGGTAGATTGTAAACTCCCTCGACCAGATTTCAGTAATTTAGGATTAGTGTTGACTAATTAGAATTATTGCAACTTTAAAAAAAAATTTATTTATTATATATTCTATTGATTGTGCACCTGTTTATTACACAATTAATTAGGACATCACACTAGCTGTTAAACCCTAAACAAATTTCACATTCCTGCTCTAGACTTGTTAGACTACCTTTTCTGTATTTTGTGCAACTTCCAGAAACCTTGTTTGGTGCTTCGTTTTAGTCGCACAAATATCGTTACAAACGTATGTATTTATTCCCTATTTAAATTCTGCTCTTTACCCATCCATGTACCCTAGGGACTTGAGGACCAATAGGCACCTGTTTTGCCCAACCAAAAATACGATAATATTCTACTATAATTGTATTACAATTATTGTATTGACACCGTAGAAAAATTATGACCCTAACTGCCTCTAAATAATTAGTGAACACCGTGCGCAGTATTATTTAAATAATAAATACGATGACCGTATCATCTGAAAAATCAGTCCCTACATCTGCCCAGACTCACCCCACACTGTCCAAAATAGTTTCCCCAGCTATTTTCCTTATTTCTGTACAATTCAGAATTTCGGAAAATCAGTATTTGAAATCAGGTAAATTGCGAAATTACGCAAAATACCAAATTTAGGCTTTTATGCAAATTATGAAAAGTTAGGGGTTTTTATACAAAATTGCATACAAGGTGGCATAATCCTATTGGCTAGACAATAGGTGTGTGGAACCCACCCAAAACAACCAGAAAAATCCTGTAGAAATATCCAAAAAATCAAATTACAAATATAACCCTGGATTTCCACTTATTTACAGAATTGCCATTGCCCCAACCCTATATAAACCCTAGCAGCCCCCTCCATTCCAACACACCCCACCACCACCACGGCCACCCTCCGCCCATCGGACCACCGCCGGACTGTTCGCCACTCCCCTTCCCTTCCCTCCGACCACTGCCACCCACCTCCGGCCGCCTGCTCCGCCGTGGCCATCCACTGCAGACCCATCCCGACTTCACCTCCACAGCACCACCACCACTCCCATCCACCCCCAGCGCCGCCTCCGGCCGTCGCCGATCACCGCCACCACCCCCAAACGCCTCGCCGTCGTCCCCTCCGTCGAACCAACCCACCACCACCACCCCACGACGCCTCCAGCCACCGCCCTGACCTCCACAGAACCCCGACCCCTCTTCCCAACTACACCACCACCACCATCCCGACCGCCTCCAGCCACCGCCACCGCCGTCGTGGACCTCCGCCACCACCACCAACCTGACCGCCACCCTCCCCTCTGTCGAAACCGCCGCCTGCCCGGCCACCTCCGCCACTCCTCCGCCGCCGGCAGCCCCCGCACTCAGCTGCTGCTGCCAGTAGCTACTGCTACTGTTCCTGCTTCTCCGGCCGACTCCGCCGCCGTCCACCCGCCGTCGACGACCCCTAGGGCCCACCTGTCAGAGGGTATAATACCTAACCCTAATATATATATGTAATTATATATATATTTCTATATGTATATGTATATGTATATATATGTATATATATATGTATATATATGTATATAAATATGTATTAATATATATATATATGTATATATATATATATATATATGTTATATATTATTATTTACAGTATATTATACTGTATATACTATTATTATATATTTACTAAATATATGTATATATATATCTATATATTTATATATGTAAATATGTATATATGTATAAATATATGTATATTTACATATACTATATTATATTATGTAATAATTACTAATATGTATATATGTATTCTATTTTGCTTATATATATATATATATGCAATATATATAAATATATGTATTCATATATTTATATAAATGTTATGTATATTTATATGAGTATATATAACATATTATATATATGTTATATGTATACTATACATTATTTTCTGTTATTTATTTTTCTGCACTGATTATATTTCCTGCACTTATTATATATGTATAAATATATATATATCTAAATATATATATTATCTATATGTAATATATTATATTCAGCTGGATAATACAGCTTATACATACATATATATATTTTAAATTCTTGCAATGTCATTTCAAATTAATTACATATATCTATGTATATATGATATTATATATTATACTGTGCTGGATATTACAGCCTATTTATATATACATATTTAAAATTATGTACTGTCATTTCAATTTAATTATATACCCTGATTTATTAATTATTATTTATACATCAGTGGATATACCCTGATTACTATATTACTATATATCAGTGGATACACCCTGATATTATTATATATATATAGCAGTGGATATACCCTGCTACTATTATAATTATATATATACCTGCATTTTTCTGTTCTTTATACACTGCTATATCTATATAAATACATACTATATATGTGTATATAAGTATATATGTATATATATACTTTATATTACAACCATGATATTCACGAACCCTGTCTGTTTTAACAGAAACCACCTTCAGCACAGCCAGCGACCCCCTGTCACCAGCAACCTCAAACCTGACTGTGAGATCAGGTTATCAACACTATCAGGGAGTAGGCAAGTATACCTTGCCAAGTTAATGTTTAAATTCAATTATTGATATCTGCTTTGTTCTTGAATTTCATATAGCCATGATTACCTGAGACTGCCTCTGGTACAGTCAACTGATACGTTGACAAGTAGTGTAAATAATTTAGTCTTACAGACTCACCAACACTGTGAGGATATCCTGATATTCTCCTAGACCCTATCACGGGAATACGCAACATGGTTGTATTACATATATGGATGTGAGCTGCGTATTTGATTAGCTACCAGTACGTGGGTCCCGCATCACGGATTAGGATAATTCAGGGAAGTATAACTTGACATTTAGTTTCATTGGGATGGAAAAGATAACTAGTAGACGTATGGGACACCCCCCTCCAATAATGTTTTATACCTTCGTACCAGAGATGGTCGATTGCAGAGCTACCCGTGAGTCCGGGGGCATACGGCACATATACTAGCCAGTCACCACGATTGGTGAATTACGTCAGCGTATGTCTAGCCACACATTCCTATGCGTACTACAAAGTCTTTACTTGCATTTCACTTAGAATGGTTAGCACCCTGTATTTATTATTTATTTATTCAGTCTTTACATTACATGGCATATCATTTTCCTGTATCTTGTTATGTCCCACTGAGGACCTGGTTCCCTGCCAGATCTAGACGAGGCTTTCTACCCCACTGTGTACGGCCCTGATCAGGAGGCCAGATGTGCTACCGAGGAGGAGCTCGAGGAGACACCCTCAGAGTATGCTTGACCCTAGAGGCCTGCCACCTGGAGATGGAGATGTTTTCATCAGATAGACACTGCTTAGTCTATCTGATTTTTCTGCGCTATTATCAGTTTTTGTAGTAGGCTTGTATTCTCACCAGTTGTGTACTGTATCAGACTCAATTATATATATATTCAGCACTTGCTTTTCGGATATTTTCTTGTGGATGAGATAGATTTGACTGTGTTTTACGTGTAGTATTTTAGGACAGCGTAGCACGTTCCTTTGGGTCCATTCAAAATGGATTAAGCCCTTAGTGACGTGTCAGCTGGCCAGTGACACGTGGCCTAGTTCCTGACATTTTGGGACTGGGGCGTGACAAATTGGATTGGGTTTGGTTAAACTGTTCCGGTTCGATTCGGGTTGGTTTGGTTTATTTTGAAATAAACCGGGTTTAATTCTAGGGTTTAATTAAAACTTGGTTTTTAGGTCTTTAAAAATGCTTCCGGGGTCCAATAAAATCCAGGAAAATTACCCTATGTCTAATTTTTTATTTTACACCAAAAAATATTATTTTTATAATATTTTAATATTAATTAAAAATATTTAAAAATCATTTAATTACAAAATACCTTTGTTTTAATTACAAAAAAAAATTCCAGAAAATTCCAAAAAAATTATAAAAATCTATTTTAAAAATTCCTGAAAATCAGGGGGTTTACACCTTGAACTCTTGATTATTGTTTTCCGTCTTCCCTTATTTCGGAAAGACGAAACCTCGTGCTTAGTATAAGTACGAAAAGTGTATTGTTTATGTAGCCATTTCTGTTTGTTTCTTGGAAAATTACCAAACTCTATTAATAGATTTGATTTCAGTTTAAAACTGTGCTACCTTTAGAATGACCCTTCACTACCTACCTATATTTTATTTTATTACTTTCTTGATACATGCATCACTATGGCAGCATGAAATTTTTGCCTCGTAACTTTGGTCATGTTCAGAACTCAAGTATTACGATGAAGAATGTATCATTTTGCTGTCAGGGGTCTAAATGGATTTTACCTGGATGGAAAATCGACTGACTCCTGGATGGATAGCAGCACCTATGACTCGGTTGACTTGTAAGGATCAAGAATTCATATGGACCGACGAGTGTCAAGCCGCTTTCGAGGAGTTGAAGAAGCGACTGACCACAACACCAGTATTGACTATTCCATCAGGATCATGAGGTTATGTGATCTACAGTGACGCATCAGGGAAAGGCTTAGGATGAGTATTGATGCAGCATGGCAAGGTGATTGCATATGCATCTAGACAGTTACAAGTGCATGAGAAGAATTATCCAACTCATGACCTGGAACTTGTAGCCGTTGTATTTGCTCTGAAGATATGGAGACACTACTTATATGGGGAACGAGTGGAGATCTATACAGACCACAAAAGCCTCAAGTACGTCTTCATGCAGAAGGAGTTAAATATGAGGCAATGCCGATGACTTGAATTGATGAAAGATTTTGAGATAGAGCTACATTATCACCCAGCAAGGCTAACGTTCTAGCAGACGCGTTAAGCCGGAGGCCAGCAGCTTATTTCTTGAAAGCACAGAGAGAATTATTAAGGACTTGCAAGAGCTTGGCATTGAAGTAATTTTACCCGGAGCAGATGGGACATTACGATATGGTGATCGTCTTTATGTTCCAAATGGAGAGATTCAACAGGAGCTGATGACAAAAGCTCATAGTTTAATATATTCTATTCATCCTGGAGGCACCAAAATATATCGTGACTTACGACAGCACTTTTGGTGGCATGGAATGAAAAGAGAGAGAGAGCTTGCTTTGTAGCTAAATGCCTGGTATGTCAGCAAGTAAAGGCGAAGCACCAGAGAACAACAGGATTATTGCAACCACTTCCGATTCCAGAGTAAAAGTGGAAGCACATCACTATGGACTTTGTCACTGGTTTTTTCAAGAGTCCAAGTGGAAGAGATGCAGTATGGATAATAGTGGACCGACTCACCAAGTCAGGACATTTCTTACCTTTTAGAGTTGGCCAGTCTACAGAAGCTTTAGCTGACTTATATATAAGGCAGGTCATAAGATTGTACGGTATACCAGTCGGCATTGTATCAGACAGGGATTCGCAATTCACATCCTACTTTTGAAGGAGCATGCAAGAGAGTCTTGGAACTCGTCTGAAGTTCAGTACATCTTATCACCCACAGACAGATGGGCAGTCAGAGCGTACTATTCAGACATTGGAGGATATGTTGAGGGCTTGTATGTTAGACTTTGGAGGATCATGGGAGGACCACCTACATCTTGTGGAATTTTCTTATAACAATAGCTATCAAGCGAGTATTCAGATGGCTCCGTTTGAAGCATTATATGGAAGAAAGTGTAGGTCTCCTGTGTGTTGGAGTGACGTGGGAGAACGTTAGATTCTGGGACCGAAATCGGTGGTCAACACAGTAGAGACAGTTAAGAAGATACAAGGACATTTGCGAGCAGCGCAAGACAGACAGAAGCAGTGGGCAGACCGTCATCGTCGTCCTTTGGAGTTCAAAGAGGGCGATCATGTCTTCTTGAGGATATCACCTACCAGAGGCACCATTCGATTCGGAGGGCGCAACAAGTTAGGTCCAAGGTATATTGGACCATTTGACGTGCTAGAGAGAGTGAGAGAAGTGGCATATCGACGTGCACTACCACCTTCACTTGAGAGAGTACATGATGTATTCCATGTATCGTAACTCAGACGATATGTGGCAGACAACAGTCATATTATCGACCATTCGGAGATCACTATTGGGCCGAGCTTGTCATACCAAGAGCAACCCGTGGGAATCCTTGATCGTCGAGAGAAAGTGTTGAGGAACCAGTCTATTCCCTTGGTTTGCGTGGCATGGAAGCATGGCGCGTCAGGAGAATCTACTTGGGAACGCGAGGACGAAATGCGCAAGCTTTTCCCGAAACTATTCGTTGACCAAGGTATGAAATTACTTTGTTAATTTATATCTTATGCCATCCTTGCTTTTCTACCGTGGCTTAGTTTTAATTTCGAGGACAAAATTTTTGTAAGTTGGGTAAATTGTAAAACCCCTAATTCTGAAAACCCTATTATTATTTTTTATTAATTATTTTAATTTATTTATAGTAGTTATGAGCTAAATAGAGGAAATAGAATTTATTTAATTTTTATTTGAGGTATTTGTGTATTTAGGGGATTTATGGAGCCATTATAAATTTTTTTTAATTTATTCCATGTAGGAGACCCTTTGGACAGTTGCTAGCTTAATGGTATGCACAAATATAATTTTTAAAATTTTTTAGGTATATATATATATATAGTTTATTAGAAAAAAAAGAAAAAGAAATGAAATAGGAATTAGAAAAAGAAAAGAAAAGAATTTAATTTCCTATTAGATCTCTACCCAAAATCCAAACCCTCTATTTCCTAACCCGTTAAGACCCCAACCCCAAACCAAAAGAAAAAGAAACAGCAGCAGCAGCCGCGGTTTTAAAAACCGCAAAAATACCCCCCTCCCCCGCGCGCGTGCGGTTTCAACCCCCACCGCCTCTCTTTCCCTTTATACATCAACACATCATCCCAAACCTTAATCCTACTCCATTCTCATCTTCCCCACGAGACCTCCGCCGGACCTCCGACCTAGCCGCGCCGCCTCGAGCAGCTGCGCCGCCCCGACCGCCAGCACGACGTCCGCGACAATCGCGACCGCGCGCTGCAGTTTTAAACAGCAGACGTACCTGTGTTCCAGCTCTGTTTTCCGTCTCCTCGCTCGACCAAACTCGACCCCGTCTTCACCGGTACGTTCACCACATATCCCTCTCTAAATTTTGTGCATTAGTTTACCTCGTTCAGCGCGTAAACCTAGACGAAAATAGCGCCCAAGTTGACAGAAAATAACAACTTTTGGGAACGCAGAAAACTGCGGTAAACTACCTATGTTCACGGACTCGTATCTTATTGGTATGCGAAGACCACCTAACCTAGTTTATTTTTTGTCAAATACAATAATTTATTAGCTGCTGTATGTTAAAATAAATTAGGTAAAAAATCCCAAAAACTTATTTTTTCTCAATTCTAGAAATTGTGATACGGAGCGCGCCCCGCCAAACGGGACCGTCCCGTCGTGTACCAAGTATACCAAAAGGTGCGCGCAGTATAACCAGACGTGTGGGCTTTCGCGAAAACTGATTTGGACGCGTGTGCGCGTCGGAATCAGCCCGTATCCGTAAAATTTCTCCATGTCGTAACTTTTGCAAAAGCCCTGCGCATTTAGTGAACGCTCTTCAGAATGCGACGAAACTTGAGCCACTGGACTCGTGGTATCGTGCTGGTCCTGTGACCCAATTTTTACGTAATTTTGAGACAGTTGACCAAGTCGCCTATTGGCGGGCCCCACGGTTGATTTTTTGGGCAAAATTGTGTACGGCTCACTGGAATCCACATTTGGACATACCGTTGAGTTCGTACTGACATTTAGAGTTTTTTTGACCTATAATTTGTCCCATTTAGAGACCTTTATCCATGGCACTTTTTCGGTGCAAAGTGGGCTACTTATGGACCCCACTTGACCCGAAATTACCGTTTTATCCCTGTGTCCAAATTGGACGAAAGGGTAGTATTTTTTAGCTATTTTGCTTATTCTGGAAACGTTGGTGATGTTTATTTCAGCATCCGGAGACGTTCATTCTGAGACCATAGTTTTTGACTCTTGGTGTTTGACATCTGGACGTTATATTTTGCAGCTCTCTTGCTAGGCAAGTATACCTTGCCTTGTTGTACTGGTTAAATTCTGTATTATTAGTTGCATGTTTATATTATATAACTGTGCGCTTCCGAGAGAGACTCGGGTGCAGTCAACGAAGGCGTTGACGTTAGGACTTGTGTCTGACCTAGTGTCTAGTAGACCCATCTAAGTTGTGGAGTTATTAATATGACTTCCCAGGCCTTGACACGTATCATTACACATCACAGAGTGAGTTCATTTAGGGACGCGTGCCTCATGCTCGACTGGCCATCGGTGTGAGCAACACGTGTAACAGTATTTAGCTTAGTTGTTTATTTCTATAGAGACTTGCATCATAGTATGAGATGTCCACATCGTGTTCACGACTTGTATATCTACATTGGGCGGAGAGGACGACTAGTAGGCGTATGGGACACCCACCTCCTTTATACAGATACCGCACTCGACGGAGTGATACGGACGTATATATTGCAGATACCACGTTCTTTAGAGTGTTGGATGTTACTTGGTGATTTTGCAGATACCACACTCTAAAGAACGTTGGACGTTATACTATTTCAGATACCATGTTCCTCGGAGATTGACGTTATTTTATTGCAGAGTGCCCATGTTCTGGGGGCATATGTGGCATATACTAGTCAGTCACGATGATTGGCAAATTACGTCAGCATATGTCTAGCCTACACTTTTCCTACGCACTAAGCTGTCCTCAAATTGCATGTCACTTAGCTGGTTAGTTCACCCTTGAGTTTTCACAGTATTTACTTTATGGCATGCTTCTATGTATCTTGTTATGTCCCTTTGAGGATCTGGTCCCTTTCCAGGTGTAGATGTTCATGAGTATTCGCGGGAGCGCAGATCCGGACAGTCTACTTTTATTTCGAGGAGGTCTTCTCGTCGAGCCTCGTGATTGTTAGATGTTGTACTTATACAGTATTTATCTTGTTCATTTTATATTCTAATTCGGCAGTGAATTTATTTCCATCCGACTGTCATCTTTAGATACTTTACATTGAGATCTAGTTACATGGTTATTGGTTATTCATTTATATTTGATTTCTGTGGATGAGATTTAGATTATACCCTGTGACTTGTGATAGTTTTACCACTTGTGAATTATTGTTCATTATACAGCGTAAGCATGTGTTATGGTTTCCATATATTGGAGTTGCCATATACATGCGGCTGGCATGCTTACGTGTCCTAATCCTACGTATTTTGTGACTGGGGCGTGACAATAATAGTGCCACAGCTATATATGTTTATTGTATTTGGTCGGCCCTGAGCTCATAGGGGCCCGCGAGACTAGCTTTCATAATGAGATACTCATACATAATGTAAAAAATAATGAAACAAAAGTAAAATATCTCCATCAAGATTTGAACTAGGAAACTCCTCCTATGTGCAAGCCTACCATAATAACCACTATACCATAATTTTTTTGTAATAAAAAGGGCCCATGTTACATACTAGGTTTATTTTCGGTACAAAATTATTTATATATTTAAACTGAATATTTTTTTGGGCCCTCCTATCCTATGAGGTCCTGGATGGTCGTCCTGGCTGTCCTGAGCCCAGGCCGAGCCTATGTATTTGTTTAAATATAATAGGATAAGATAAATTATTAATATAATCTAATTTGTAACTAAATGGTATGAACTTTAATGTCATGACAACTATATATTATAAACTTTTTTATATTAGTCACTAAATACTTTAAACAGTTATTTGTATTTATTTTTATTGATAATTCCTAATTTAGTTTTCTCCAATATTAATTTTATTACTACTACCCTTATTTCTCAAAAATTAGATATTATTAGTGGAGATAAATACGAATAACACTTGATAAAAAGATAAAATAGAGATAATAATAATAATATAATTAATAATGGAAAAAAATATAATTAGAAATTAGTAACGAGGGGGTGGGGTAAATATACAAACTAACTCTACTTTAAATGATCCGTTAGTTAGTAACTTGCTACATCTTATTAATTTTTGCAATAAAATTTCCAATATGCCTATGTCCTGCACCCAACTCCTATACCCACTTTTATTTTTTTCAATGTTTTTTTAATTTTGTTTTTTTATATAAAATAAACAATCTATTTAAAGAGGTAAAATAGTCTTAAAACAATATTTGTCATTAGTTTGACGACAGATTGACGTTCAAACTTACGGAAGTTAAAAGAGTTGCAGAAAGTTTTAAGAAATACGTACTTAATAAGTACGTTTTCAATATTTTATTAATTTTATATTTTGTTTATGTTAAGAAATAATTAAAAAAAATTTGAAAATGTACTTACTATGTGCGTTTTTATTTTTTCTTAATTTTTTTTATTTTTTTGAAAATGCACATAGTAAGTGCGTTTTTTTTATTTTTAAACTTTTTTTAATATATTTTGTTTACAATTTTTTTAAATAAAAAAATAAATTTGATGAATTTTTTTTATTATTAAATTTTTTTTTCTTTAATATTTTTGAAAACAAAAGCGGTACGGTCAGATACGGAAGAAAAATAATTTAACTTTTTTTTACTTTAATTATTATTTTTTATTTATTTTACTTTATTTTTTTGCCTTTATTTTTTCTGAAAAAAATTACTTTTCTCTTTTATGTAAATTTTTTTTTGAAAAAATGGGTTATGCTTTTCGGGCGGAATCCGAAGTAGGCGCAGTAGATACAACAAAAGAGGTCATGACTTCACTTTTCAATAACAGAGACAAAAACGGACTCTTGGGGTGGGACCTGGAGAAGTTCTTCCAAAGTCTTAAGTATATATATCCGCAGAAGAAAAGGGAGCCCTTTTTCCTAGATAAGTAAGCAAATATGCCTATGGCTGAAAAGATAGCAAACGTTATTCTCAACTTAGTCTCTCATATCATAGGCTAGCTCATCGTAACCCTAAAACACGGCGTTAGCGGGGTTGGGCTCCTCCTGCAGAAGAACAACAAACATAGGACAGCCGGGAACGATGACTCTTCTCAAGCCTGTGCGTTTTCAAAAAAAAATTTAAAAATTTAAAAATTTCAAAATAATTAATTAATTTAAAAAATTGAAAACGCACTTATACTATGTGCATTTAAAAAAAAAAATTAAAAATTGAAAAAATTGAAAACGTATTTACTATATGCGTTTGCAAAAAAATATATAAATTAAAAAAATTAAAAATTAGAGAAAAGTGAGAAAACAGTTACTATGTACGTTTTTGTTCTCTACAGCTAAGTTTTTTAAACATTTTTTTCTACATCAAATTTTTTAATATTTATATTCTTTGTACAAAAAAAATTTGAAAAAATTGCAAACGGCATGATACATAGTTCACTATATATATAATTGCTAATAAACAAAGGTCAGATATTTAACTTGTTACAAAAAAATATGAAAGTTCAATATATTTAGTTTCGAATTCGCTCAATAAATATATAATCCTAAGTGGTCGATTGGTATGCGGTAATACAGACGCAAATATGTTCCCATCCATATTTTTGTGTTTGGCATCAACACAAATTTCTTGGAATAAGGTATTTCCTTAGGCATCACTTTTTTAACTTGACTCAATCAGTCCAAACCCAACCTAAATATAATTTGACCCGGCCCAAATATGATCTGACTAGACCCAAACTGAATCTAAGTTGATTATGTTTATGAACATTTATAGAAGATGATAATTACTGAAAATTAAGAATTATTTAGTAATAATGTCTCATATAATATGTAATATTAGGATTTGGATTTTCAAAGTGTCCCATATTAGAGTTTAGGTTTTAAAATCACTGTTCACGTAGGCTTATGAATAGTAATTTTAAGATCCACATACTAATGACCGACACTTTGTAGACCAAAATCCTAATATCACATATTATATGAGATACTACTACTAAATAATCCAAAAATTAATTATTTATGTTTATTTTTACAAAAACTTATTTATAATATGAATATCTTTTATAATATTTTTACAAAACTAGTTTATTATAAAAGGGTAAACGGGATATGAGCCATAGTGCTCATATTTCTACATGAGCTATGCACATACGGACCAATAGGAATAGATTCATACATTCCATGTGCACCAATGTGCACTAGTACACTCTATTTCTATTGATCCACATGTGCATGACTCATGTAGAAATATAAGTATTATGTTTATGTTGTGTTGTATATCATTTTGGCTCACTGTTCCCACATCTCTTCCGGAGTTTGATTTCGAGACCTCCGTCCAGCCAGAAAAGTTATACCTCTTCTCACTGACCACAAGATCCAGTTAAGTTCGGTTGAATTAATTTACTTAATGCGTGTTATAACCAAATAAATAATGGACTAAAAAAAAAAAAATAGTCCTTAAGTTAGTTTTCTTCGAAGTCAAGAACTCAAATGTGAAGTTTTCATGAATTATATACTTTACTGGAGGTTCCATTAGGACTTAATCACCTTAATAGTACAACACCCATTATATTGGATTGTGTTTTTGAAACTCCCTTTTGCTTTAAAGACATCAATATCATCAAGATGTTCAATTTTAGAACTTACTGTTATTTTGATAATAGGAGCTGAGCTAAACCCGTCTCATTGATTACAAGTAGGTTTAGCAAGCATGACACCCATAAGTTGTGGACTGGTGTGGACTCCAGCCAACCTTAATTTTTTTTGTTTCCGTATGTTTTTTTATACGAGTGAGTGACCACTCCCAATTTTTGGTTCCGTCAATTGTAAGATGCATGAAGACTGAATAGTAGCAATAAGGCCAAGCTGATCAGGCATAAACAACATCCTTACTATGTGAGACTCTTAAGAGGAAACAAAATTAAGAAAAAAGAACAAAAGTCCAAATACACACACACACAAAATATAAACTCTAGGCAACCTATCAATAAATCATCTTAATTCATAAATGGTATTTTTTTCGAGGTCCGACATAATATTCGAGATTTTGTACGTATAGTCTTGTATATCTCTTGGGTCCACTGTTCAAACTCTCAACATTTATAAATATAAAAAATAATATGCTCCCACCCCGATCTCCTGGGTGCACTGTTTCCGAGTAAAACTTTGATATAGATGGTTGTATGAAAAATTTGATACAACCATTGTATGATAAGTGCCCCCTCTCTCTCTCTCTCTCTCTCTCTCTCTCTCTCTATATATATATATATATATATATATATATATATATATATATATATATGTCTCACGGTTAAGATCGATGCATCTGGACGGAGTGGTTATGGATTCTAGATCCCCCGACACCATTTAATTTTTCTTTGGAAAAATTAATGGTGGAGTGGTGGTTGGGTGCAGTGTAGGTGCAGGTGCGGTGCGGTTACGACTGTGTGAGATTTTCGGACTGGATGAAACCTTCAGACATGGAACTTTCGGACTGGGTTGGTGGTACCTTCTGGCCGGAATATAAGCCTTCCGGCTGGATGGAACATTCAGACTGATGGTTATAGACTTTCAGACTGTATTGGTTGTAAGCCTTCAGACTGAGTTGTAGACTCTCAAAAAGGCCTGAATAAAATTTACCTTCTTCGATTTTTTTTTTATATATATGCTTGCACGCTTTATGAAAAGAGAGAAGGATACACTTGTCATACAATAGCTGTATCAAATTTTTAATATAGCTATCTGTATCAAAATTTTATTCAACTATTTTTAACTTTTACTATTTATAAATGGAAGAAATAAAACCTTCCACTCCGGTTTGAACTTTGGTAGATGGGACGGATGCACCCCCAGCCACCCCAGCCTAAGTAAGCATCACAGCCCAAGTGTTAACAAGGGCCCAGAAGAAGTAGAAGAAGTAGAAGAAGAAGAAGAAGAGACCGTGACAAAGTAAAGTACGTATGTTCCTTCCCTTCCGGTCACCATTATTTTCCTATCCGCTGCTCAAATGGCTTCTGTGGTGTTTCACTGTGCATCGAGTCAATTCTTACACATCTCCTCCACCACCACATTGAGACCCAAAATTCACCCTCGCACCAAGCCGAAGTTGCTCACACCAAGAAATTCAAGGAGTTTCTTCTCTCCCCTCGTGACCAAAGCTTCAGGTGCTCTAATTTCTTATTATTTTTCTTTCCCTAAATTTTATATCATTTATCCATGTTGTTTTGTTTACTTCCGTAGATTATCCACTTTGGTCGTTTAGTCAAAGTTCACAATAACCAGTTTGGAGTTTGTTCTTTATATATCGTTTCGTCAGTTGTGTATTGGCCTATTTCTTTGCATATATCACACCAACTAGAAATGCCCTATTGAGGATGGAAGACCCGGTTTGCTATATTTAGAAGCTGAAATGAGCACATCTTAGGTTGTCCAAAATCGTTCTGCGTGAAGCCCTTGTTGCACTTTGCTGCTTGATAACATGTCACGATCCACTCCCAAATACTTGGATACGAATTGTGATCGCGTCCGGCCTACGATGCGGAAACGGCGGTAGTATGATGTCTAAACCTTATAAATCTCCAAATACATTAATATCCATCACTCATCACACTCTATACACGAATAGTATCTATATCAATCACACACACAGCACATGGTTCCACTATTTATTACATGTCTTTACATCCTCAATCCGGAGACAGATCCGGTCAAATGAAATATTAAGGCAACTAGTAGAACATAAAGGAAACTACTACTACAACCTTAAACATCAATTTCATCATACAATCCATTGTATCTAACAATCATCCTAAGGGTGCAAATACATATCTCCAGAGATGCCTTCTGGGTCCACGGTCCACATCTGCAATTGGAACAATCTCCACTAAGACATCGTCCTGTGGCCCATAGTAAGTAGGATATTCATACTCATCCTCACCTGTATCCACGTATCAAAGTACAATACACAATGTTATTCTTCATTTTATCTTGCATATTCGTGACACAATATGACACACGGCTTGTACGTGTTCTTTCGTGCCTTGTTATTGTATTTCGTATCGTGATCGTGATCTAGTGTCGGAAGAAAAAATGCTTGAGTTGTGCGTGGACTACCCTAACATAGATTAGGTTTGTCGAAATACAAATTGTTTGAGTAACTTAAATAATAAAATAGGAGAAGAATAAAATAATGTAAGAAAATTATAGTGAATAGTTCAAGGTGTATATTGGGTCGGGCGACCCGAAACCCGGCCCGGAACCCGACCCTGAACCGGCCCGGTTAGATCTCGGCCCGACCTGGCCCACTATCTTCTCAGGTTCTTGCTGGGTTATGAAAATTGGCCCGAAAGTCTGGTCCTGCCCGATCGCTATACCGAACCGTTCCGGTTAAGACCCCCAAATTTGGCGACCCGGCCCGGACCGGCCCGGTCGGTGACCCGGTCAAGTCCCGGTTCTGGCCCGGTTGCAACCCGGTCCCCTATGTCCCTCCCCCCTCCCCCCCCCCCCCCCCCCACGTGGATGCAGGCTCCGCTGGACGGCTGAACCACCCCCCTTATGTGGCCGCGACCCCACTGGGCGGCTGACTTTGGGGGGATAAATTACCAGAATACCCTCCTATTTAACCGTTAGTGTGTATGTTGGAAGGGTATTTTAACCCCTCTAACAACCATTTTTAGGTGGATATTTTTACCAAAATACTCCCAATTTGATGATTGTTTTTAATTCGTTTGAAGGGTATTCTGGTCATTTTGCTGAAAATGACCAAAATACCCTTATAACAACTATATTTTAAGGATATTTGGAATAATTTGGCACATAAAAATTCCTATAAATATGACATAATTCTTCCAAATTTACCACAACAAATTTTCTTTCCTCTCTTGCAATATTAACAAGTAATCTAGTGTAAAGAGGCTATTTACTGTCATGAAAAATGATCAACCACCACAACAACCGCAAGATCAACTTCATCCCGCACTGCAACAAGGGCAACAAGGGCCTCAACTCGAAAGATGATAAAAAATTTGACATCATTTTAGCGGAGTTTACAATGAGCGCGATACGAAAAGAAGATTCTCGTATAGAATTCTTGTTGAATGCTTGTATTGTAGGAAACAACTCCAATGGAAACCTAACCGTGGCACAAGAATTCTACATAGGCATCTGAAAAAGTGTATGAATATCTAGTAATCTTGTATTTTCTTAAAAAAATGTATCATTTTTTAATATGTATTATTATTGTTAGATAAGTCATAGATATATTTAAACCTAATTGCGACTTATGTTTGATTTTCAGCTTTAAATGTCTCTACAAACTTCATTTCGAGTATTACAATTTTTTTTTTAAAAGAGGTTGAAAAGCTGAAACACAAATATAAGTTGTATAACTTATGTAACAAAAATAATATATATTAAATTTTTTATCTTATTTCTGATCTTCTTATGTATGACTTATGTACGCCTTACAAAGAAATGATGGACTTGTTTTGTTTTAAGATAATATATATTAAAAAAATTCTTTGTAAACCCCTAATTTAAAATAATGTTATCAAATTCATAAAAGATTCTTTAAAAATACACAGAGCTGTGGTAGTGTAATTACTTTGTCTATGGAATTGGTATGGAAAATAATAGAGGAAAGAAAATTTATCTTATTTCTCTATCCTCAAATTTTAATTATTTTGGAATTTTTTAATAAAACAGTGATTTTTTTTAATAAAACAGTCCCAACCTGAACTGGCCCAGACTAAGCCCGGTTGGACCCGACCCACTTTCGACCGAAATTGGATCCGGGCTGGGTTCACCCCTGCTCTTCCGGTCTGGGCTGGCCCGGCCCGGCCCGCCTCTACTCCGGTCTAAACTCGGCCCGGCCCAGGCCCAGTCAAACCCAGTCAACACTGGGCCCAGGCCATCCCGATACACACATACACACCTTTGATGAATAGTTCAAGAATATTTGTAAGATCCTCATTTATGCTTATTGACAATTAAGATGTTTTAGTTTCTTCCAACATCACAAGAATAATAATTTTGCTTTGTCATAAAATTTTGGTGCATGATAATTGATATACGAGCAATTTTGTTATAAAAGTAAAAAGTCATGTAAGTGCCACTTATATGTTATTTTTATTTAATTCCTATTTGTGGAATTAAAAGAAAGTTTCAGTTTTACTATGCTTATAGGACTGGATTTTTTATGGAAGTAAAGGAAAGTTCCAGTTTTACTATGTTTATGGGACTAGAATGCATCTATTATATGTCTATCTTGGGCTTAGTGGTTGGAAATGAGATGGACGCCAAATTGCATCACAGTCATATATATGAACAATTATGAATAAATCATATAATAGAAGTATGAAGGTCATTCGCATAAAATATATCACTCAAGTAGTATGAACTAATAGAAATTTAGTCGAATCCTTGGCTTGTTTATTATTGATGTGGAGCTACATATATATATATATATATATATATATATATATATATATATATATATATATATATATATATATATATATATATGAGAGGCTAACCCCTCTCTCTACTACTCTACTCCATGTGGGACTAAAAAACCCTTTAATACTCTCAACACTCCCCTCAAGATGGGTGATAGATATCAATCATCCCCATCTTGTCACTTAGTTTAGAACGACTTAATGAATTAAGACCCTTAGTAAGACAATCTGCGACTTGCTCTTCTGAGCGAACATGATCGAGCTTTAATATCCCTTTCTCTAGCTTCCCTTTGATAAAGAACCGATCGATTTCGATATGCTTTGTTCTGTCATGCTGAACTGGATTGTTAGCTATACTTAGTGCAGCTTGACTGTCACTCAGAAGGCGCAATGGTGTTCCCTGGTCCAGCTTCAACTTTGTCAGCAGTGCTTTTACCCACAACAACTCTGACACTCCCATAACCATAGCTCTATATTCTGCTTCAACGGTCGATCGTGCTACCACAAACTGTTTCTTGTTTGTCCATGAGACTAGGTTACCCACTACAAAGACACAGTAACCTGAGGTAGACCTTCTGTCGTCCATGCAGCTTGCCCAATCTGCATCGCAGTACCCCTCAACACCCATGTGTCCATTGTTCTTGAACCATAGCCCTATTCCAAGAGCCCTCTTCAGATATCTCAGAATATGAAAAACTACATCTATGTGGCCCTTTCTTGGATCATGTACGTAGCGACTCACTACACTCACAACAAATGAGATATCAGGACGAGTGTGACCTAGATAAATCAATCTGCCTTCAAGTCTCTGATATCTCTCACGATCAACCGACTCTCCTGCCTCTGCCTCCAACTTATCTTTCTGATCGATTGGAGTGACTGCCGATCGATATCCCAGCATACCAGTTTCTGTGAGCAGATCTAGTACATACTTCATCTGAGAGAGGACGATCCCATCTTTTCTTCGAGCCACCTCGATCCCGAGAAAATATCTCATCATTCCCTAAGTCCTTTACTTCAAATTCCTTGGCAAGTTTTGACTTCAGCTGGGTAATCTCCTCCTCCTCACCACCTGTGATCACTATATCATCTACATATACTGTAAGCATGGTGACGTGGCCTCTTGCATGTCAGAAGAAGACCGTGTGATCTGCATTGGTCTGACTGTACCCTATGCATGTGATAGCCTTTCTGAATCTTTCAAACCAGGTCCGAGGAGATTGCTTGAGTCCATACAGTGATTTCTTCATCTTGCACACATTTCCTGTTGACTGCTTCGTGCAAATATCCGGGGGCGTCTCCATGTATACTTCCTCTTGTAAAGAAAGACATTCTTCATATCCAATTGACGAAGTTGCCACCCATGGTTTGCCGTAAGAGAAACCAGGGTTCTTACACTGCATATCTTTACTACTGGAGCAAATGTCTTATCAGAGTCGATGCTATAGGACTGAGTGAATTCCTTTACAACCAATCTTGCCTTGTATCGCTCCACCTTTTCTTCTTGCATCTCCTTTACTGCGAAGACCCATTTGCATCCAACTGCTCTTTCCTTTAGGTAATGGAACAAGTTTCCATGTCCCACTTCTTTCAAGTGTCCCAAGTTCCTCCAACATTGTAGCTTTCCACTTCGGATCTTCCTTCGATTCCTGCCAACACTTAGGCAAAGATGTGGTGTCTAATGATGCAATGAATGCTCCATAAGTAGGGAATAGATTAGAGTAGGATAAAAAAATAGGCGATGTCATGTTCATAACCATAACGATTATGAAATCTTTCCGCATTACTGCGAGAAGATCTCCATAATGGAATATGAGAAGGACAAGGAGGAGAGATCATAACATCCGAATCAGATGGATCCGCATCTGAATCAGAGAGATCCGATGCGGGAGGTGCATCTTCAGGAGTTGGGGCTGGGTTAGGCGGGGGACAAGGCACAGTAGGACAATAGGCACAGTAGTGGACTGCTGCTTTCTTCTTCTGTAGACTTGGAGCTCTGTAGATTTTTCTGTAGTCTGTTCCTCCCCCTGTACTGCATCATCACTTTCTTCCTTCTCATTGTGAGCTTCCTTATCACTTTCTTCCCCTTCGCTATCTCTCCCTTGTTCCCTTGGACCAACTTCCATCATTGGGCATGAAACTGACCCGACAATCACGCTTGGGCCCATCTCTCCCTCACTCCTAACACCTCCTGTGTTAGGTGTGTCAAAAAATGCAGAGCCTTCACCTGAACCATTGTGGTAGTATGGTTCCATCTCTCTGAATGTAACGTCCATGCTCACAAAAAGCCTTCGCTCCACATGACTCTAGCAAGGGTATCCCTTTTGAGTCCCTGAGTAGCCAACAAAGACGCACTTCACTGCCCGAGGGTCCAACTTTTCCACCGTAGGCCTATTATCCTTCACAAAGCATACACATCCAAATACCTTTGGGGGAACAATGTACTTGTTCTCAGCTGTAAGCATCTCAAATTGTGTTTTTCATCCTAACAACTGAGAGGGCAATCTGATAATGAGATATGCAACCGTCAACAAGACATGCCCCCACAAGTGTTAAGGAACATTCATAGCATACATCATTGACCGTGCCACTTCTAACATGTGTCTGTTCTTCCGCTCCGCTACGCCATTCTGAGCTGGTGTATAGGCACATGAAGTCTGATGTTGTATACTATGGGCTGGTAAGTATTCTCCAATAGCTTTGTTGGTGTATTTTGTCCCATTGTCAGACCTCAAAGTCTTTACCTTAGCACCGTATTGTGTTGTAATCTTGCGATAAAAATCTTGAAAGTATGCGAATACATTACTCTTACTCTTTATTAGATATACCCAGGTGACACGAGTGTAGCAGTCAATAAAGATGACAAACCACTTAAAGCCATTAGCAATAGTTGTAGGACAAGGTCCGCACACATTAGAATTTAACATATCAAAAGCAGCTAAACTTCTATTTTCAGAATTCACATACGAGCTTCTGGTATATTTTCCAAGTTCACAAGCATCACAAACCAACTTTTGCTTATTAGCCTTTTGATACATAGAGGGATACATCCGACTCAGTAGACTGAATGAAGTCCTTCACGCTCCTCATGTTGTGCTTCATCTACCAGTGATGCCAATGCTGCATCCAGCCCACCTTTGTCCAAGTACCATAGCCCTTTATGCCAAGTGGCAGTCCCTAACCGTCTTTCCGCTCCCTTCTCCTGAAAAATTACCTTAGGAATGTCAAAGGAAACAACACAATTAAGTTGAAGAACAATGGCACTAATGGTCAATAAATTAGTTGATGATCTTATTGATTGTCTCATTGGCATTATATAGCCTTACAGTCATTAATACAATGATCTTAATCATTATGACAATAATCTCATAATGGAATATCCTGTGACATATTCTGGCATCCCAAATATGTCCTCAGGATATTCCCATGTGCTTATACTATACTTAAATATGACACCCAACATACCATATCAACACTCCCCTCTCAAGATGGGTGAAAGATATTCACTAAGCCCATCTTGTCACATCCTCTAATCATGCTCACTGAGGCGAGTCCCTTGGTTAGTCCATCTGCTACTTGATCCCTGGTTGGAACATAGCCAAGCTCCAGTAATCCACTATCCAACTTCTCTTTGATGAAGAATCTATCAATCTCGATGTGTTTGGTTCTGTCATGCTGTACTGGATTGTTGGCGATACTAATAGCTGACTGATTGTCACACCACAGCTTCATCTTGGCTCCTTGATCCAGCTTCAGCTCCACCAACATATTCTTCACCCATAGCAGCTCTGCAACTCCCAAGGCCATAGCTCTGTACTCTGCTTCAGCTATCGATCTGGCCACCACAGACTGTTTCTTACTCCTCCAGGAGACCAAGTTACCTCCTACAAATATGCAATATCCCGAGGTAGACCTCCTGTCATCAGCACAACTAGCCCAGACAGAATCACAGTAGCCCTCGATGCTCACGTGATTGTTCTTCCTGAATATTAGTCCCTTCCCGGGAGCACCTTTCAAGTACCTCAGAATCTGGTACACTGCATCCATATGACCCTTCCGTAGGTCATGCATGTAGCGGCTCACCACACTTACTGCAAAGCAGATATCAGGACGTGTGTGGCTCAAATAGATCAACTTGCCAACCAGTCTCTGGTATCTGTCCCGATCAACTGGTTCTCCAGCCTCAGCATCAATCTTGAACCTCTGATCTATTGGTGTCGCTGCAGGTTTGCACCCCAACATCCCAGTTTCTGTGAGAAGGTCCAGTGCATACTTCCTTTGAGAGAGAACAATCCCATCTGCTTCTCGAGCAATCTCAATCCCAAGGAAGTACCGAAGAAGGCCGAGATCCTTCACCTCGAATTCCTTGCCAAGCTTTTCTTTGAGTTGGGCGATCTCCTGCTCATCATCTCCTGTGATAATCATATCGTCCACATACACCACAAGCATGGTAATGTGGTCTCCACTCCGACGGAAGAACACAATATGATCAGCATTGATCTGCTGATATCCCATCTCTATCATCGCCCTTCTGAGTCTGTCAAACCACGCTCGAGGAGACTGCTTCAGTCCATAGAGGGACTTCAACCTGCAGACCTTGCCTACTATCTGATTGGTGCCAAATCCTGGTGGTATCTCCATGTACACCTCCTCCACTAGATCTCCGTGAAAAAATGCATTCTTCACATCCAGTTGGTGTAGCTTCCATCCACCATTCGCTGCCAGAGAAATCAGAGTCCTGACAGTGCTCATCTTTGCAACTGGTGCAAAGGTCTCGTCATAGTCGATGCCGTACGTCTGACTGTATCCTTTGGCTACTAGTCGAGCTTTGTAGCGCTCAACCTGTCCATCTGGGTTCTGCTTCACGGTAAAGACCCACTTGCATCCAACTGCTCTCTTCCCCTATGGCAGTCTCACAAGCTCCCAAGTGGTTCTTCTCTAGAGCTTCCAACTCGTGCATTGCCGTTTTCCACTTTGGATCGTTTTTGGCAACCTGCAAATTGTTAGGTACAGTAATACTATCCAAAGATGCTATAAATGCTCCATGAGAAGAAGGGATATGGTCATAAGAAACAAACTGAGCAATATCCCAACCATATCTGTTTGGAGGATTTCCTGCATTGCTGCGAGTGGTCCTCCGTACAGATAGTGGTGTGGGAGGAGTAGAAGTAGGAGGAATGATATCTTGTGAAGGAGGGGGTATCACCTGAAGGGGGGTTGGTGTCGGTGCCTCAGGAGTTGGGACGAACGCAGGCAAGGGACTTGGCACTGGCACTGTCGGTACTGGTCCTGCAGTTTGCTTCTCTCTCCTGCTGTAGGTAAGTAACTCTCCCTGAGCCGTAGGCCTAACACCTTCACCTTCTTGTCCCTTCTCCGTGCCTCCATGCCAAACTTCTAAATCGGTTACCACCAAGTTCTCCATCTCCCCCTCTCGCCTAATACTGGCAGTATTAGGCGTGTTGTGTGAAGTTCCGTCCTGGTGGTAGTATGGCTCATGCTCCCGAAAGTGGACATCCATACTGACAAACTTCTTCTTCTCTACTGGACTCCAGCACACATACCCCTTCTGGGTCGCCGAGTAGCCTACAAAGATGCATTTGACCGCTCTAGGGTCAAGTTTTCCAACTGATGGCCTGTTGTCCTTCACAAAACACACACACCCAAACATCTTCAGTGGGAGTATCCCACTATTATTGCCTTGCAATATCTCACATGGGGACTTCCATCCGAGGACCTTCGAGGGCATCCTGTTGATGAGTTGAGCTGCTGTCAACACTGCATGCCCCCACAGACTCTGTGGGACATTCATGTCGATCATCATACTTCTTGCGACCTCCAGAAGGTGTCTGTTTTTCCTTTCTGCAACTCCATTTTGTGCTGGTGTGTATGCATAGGTGGTCTGATGCTGTATTCCGTGTGCTGACAAGTATTCTGTAAGCGTCCTGTTGGTATACTCCGTTCCATTGTCAGACCTCAGTACCTTCACAACTGCTTTGTACTGAGTCTGGACATGCTTATGGAAATCCCGAAAACAAGCAGGTACATCATTCTTATTTTTCATCAAATATAACCAGGTAACACGAGAGGCACACTCAATGAAAGAAACAAAGTACTTATAACCATTCATAGTGTTAGTAGCACATGGACCCCAGACATCAGAATGTACTACCTCAAAAGCAAAAGTGCTCCTATGACCCGTGCCAACATATGAGCTCCTAGTAAGTTTTCCTAACTCGCACGCATCACATACTAATTTCTCTTTATTTGTTTTTGCATAAATCTCTGGATACAACTTACTTAGAGTATCAAAGGAAGAATGTCCCATCCTCCGATGATGGAGTATCAAGGTATCCTCAGTCCTCTGTTGCAGTCCTTCCATGCCAACCTTCTCTGCCATAGATACCAATGCTGAGTCCAGTCCTTCTCGATCTAGGTACCACAGACCCTCATGCCAAGTGCCAGTCCCAAGTCTTCGTCCTGTCCCTTTCTCCTGGAAGGTCACATGAAACAATGCATTTAAGTTGGAGGATTATAGAACTAATGGACAAGAGACTGACTAGAAAGGATGGAGCATGTAAAACATTGAATAATCTTACTGAACCTGTACAATTAACAGTACCCTTACCGACCACTGGCTGGAAAGTGCCATCAGCTGTCTGAATGCTGTCTGCTGATGCTAGGTGAGTGTAGGAAGAAAACTTACTAGCATTCTCCGTCACATGCCGAGATGCTCCCGAGTCGATAATCCAGTCTGATGATTTAAGGGAAGAGATAGACGCAAGGGCAAGTGATTCGTCAGTACCTTCTGATGGATGGGCATACATGGCAGCGTTGTCCCTAACAAAGAATGAGGTTGATGCCTCCTTTGTTCTACTCCTCATGTCTCCCAGTGCCTGGTCCTCCACAGTAAAGGTGCCATCAACTTCTCCGTTCCCTTCTGATATCAGGAGGTTCGTCCGATAACCTCCTCGGCCGCCTCGTCTACCCCCTCGACCACGACCACGTCCTCCATTATATCCTCGTCCACCACCTGAATCTCTCTCCCTAGGTGGTTTGGTACAAGCATACCGATGATGACCCATCTCCCCACAGTTGTAGCACTGCCGGTTATGCTGCCAGGGCTCTCCCTTAGATCCTGTGTTACCTGAGCTGGTGATCGCTAGTGCTGACTTTGCTTCGGGGGGACCACCTGTCCCGGCTTGCAGCCTGATGCGTGTCTCCTCCTGGATCATGGCTGAGATAGCCTCCTCAAGACTAGGGATCTTCGGTTGGGCTAGAGGTAGGGCCGTCTTCTGTACGAAAGCTGCAGTCAGCCCTTTGAGGAACTTCATCGTCCTCTCCTGCAGACACACCTGTCTCTCCTTACACTTAGGGTCCCCGCAGCTCGCCCGATCTGAGGAGTGATCATAATCCAACCACAGACGCTCCAACTCCGTGGCATACTCCTGCACCGTCTTCTCTTCCTGTACGGTATCATCAATCTCCCCATTTATCTGGAAGACCCGTAAGGTGTTCCCCATACCATCATAGGTCCTTCTCAACTTCTCCCACACATCTTTCACCATCTCAATACCGTCTACTGTGGTGGCAATAGACTGGACTAAGGAGTTGAGAAGCCAGATGTAGATCACCATATGAGTGGACTTCCACTCATCGCGTCCTGTTGAGCCCTCGTCCGGCTCTGTCGTCTTGCCCGTCAGGAACCCCTCCATGTTTTTTCCTGCGAGAGTTCTTCTCACCCGCCGTGACCAACTCAGATAGGTGGCTGGTCCATCTAATTTCAGATCGATGGAGGGAAGCTTCAACTCCGGCGACGTTCGTGTCGTGTTCTCACCAGCCGACATCGTCAACAACTTCATCAACGTCGCCACCTCTGCAGAATCTAGCTTCTTGATGATCTCCTCCATCGATGCGTCGTCTATCCAATCACGTCACGTCCGCTCCACGACTCACGCTCGTCCTCGTCGTCCGCTCCTAGATCCGATCATGTCCCCCCTTTTTTCAGATCTAGGCATCCCTATTAGGCGCTATCTGGTGCTGGTGCGGAGGAGGCGGCAGCACGCATGTCACAGCCGCCGTCGCAGCAGCCGCAGCAGCAGTAGTAGCCGCAGCAGTAGCGGGACGGGGCAGCAACAACGAAGGGCGGAGAAGGAAAGAAGGGGGGGCGTGGAAGTGTTCGGTGGAGGAGATCTAGGAAATCCTCCTGTGGGTTTGTGGAAGCTTGGTGACGGCTAGGGTTTGTGGAAACTTGGCTTTGATACCATGTTGAAATTAGTTGATGATCTTATTGATTGTCTCATTGGCATTATATAGCCTTACAGTCATTAATACAATGATCTCAATCATTATGACAATAATCTCATAATGAAATATCCTGTGACATATTCTGGCATTTCAAATATGTCCTCAGGATATTCCCATGTGCTTATACTATACTTAAATATGACACCCAACATACCATATCAACAATCTAACAGTCATCCTAAGGGTGCAAATACATCTCTCCAGAGATGCCTTCTGGGTCCACGGTCCACATCTGCAATTGGAACAATCTCCACTAAGACATCGTCCTGTGGCCCATAGTAAGTAGGATATTCATACTCATCCTCACATGTATCCACGTATCAAAGTCAGTGTAGTCAAAGGCGCGCCTCAGGCGCGCCTAAGGCGCGCCTTGCTCCCAGGCGCAGGGGCAGCGCCTCAGGGCACTCCAGGCGAGGCACAATTCTTAAGGCGCACCTAAGGCGTGCCTAGGTGCGCCTTTTTCGAGCGCCTTGGAATAGCTAAGGCGCGCCTAGGCGCGCCTTGAAAATCTTGTGAAAAAATAACATGTTTAGACTAATTTTTTAACTGTTGTACTGTTTTTAGACTGTTTTTTGAACTGGTGTACTTTTTTTTTATTGTTTTCTCTCTCACTCACTCAATTCAAAGTGATTGCAATCTAGACATGGGAGAATTTGAAGCACACATGTTTATCAATGTAGAAATCCGATGAGAATATATATATATATATATATATATATATATATATATAATTTTTGCGCCTCGTGTCGCTCGGGCGCGCGCCTTAAGTACGCCTTGCGCCTCGGGCGATTTGGACCATTTGCGCCTTGAGTGCGCCTTGCGCCTTTGACTACCTTGATCAAAGTACAATACACAGTGTTATTCTTCATTTTATCTTGCATATTCGTGACACAATATGACACACGACTTGTACGTGATCTTTCGTGCCTTGTTATTGTATTTCGTATCGTGATCGTGATCTAGTGTCGGAAGAAAAAATGCTTGAGTTGTGAGTGGACTACCCTAACATAGATTAGGTTTGTCGAAATACAAATTGTTTGAGTAACTTAAATAATAAAATAGGAGAAGAATAAAATAATGTAAGAAAATTATAGTGAATAGTTCAAGGTGTATATTGGGTCGGGCGACCCGAAACCCGGTCCGGAACCCGACCCTGAACCGGCCAGGTTAGATCTCGGCCCGATCCGACCCACTATCTTCTCAGGTTCTTGCTGGGTTATGAAAATTGGCCCGAAAGTCCGGCCCTGCCCGATCGCTAGACCGAACCGTTCCGGTTCAGACCCCCAAATTTGGCGACCTGGCCTGGCCCGGCCCGGTCGGTGACCCGGTCAAGTTCCGGTTCTGGTCCGGTTGCAACCCGGTCCCCTGTCTCCCTCCCCCCCTCCCCCCCTCCCCCCCACGTGGATGCAGGCTCCACTGGATGGCTGAACCACCCCCCTTACGTGGCCGCGACCCCACTAGGCTGTTGACTTTGGGAGGTTAAATTACCAAAATACCCTCCTATTTAACCGTTAGTGTGTATGTTGGAAGGGTATTTTAACCCCTCTAACAACCATTTTTTAGGTGGATATTTTTACCAAAATACTTCCAATTGGATTATTGTTTTTAATTCGTTTGAAGGGTATTCTGGTCATTTTGCTAAAAATGAACAAAATACCCTTATAACAACTATATTTTAAGGATATTTGGGATAATTTGACACATAAAAATTCCTATAAATATGACATAATTCTTCCAAATTTACCACAACAAACTTTCTTTCCTCTCTTGCAATATTAACAAGTAATCTAGTGTGAAGAGGCTATTTACTGTCATGAAAAATGATCAACCACCACAACAACCGCAAGATCAACCACCTCATCCCGCACTGCAACAAGGGCCTCAACTCGAAAGACGATCAGAAATTTGGCATCATTTTAGCGGAGTTTACAATGAGCGCGATACGAAAAGAAGATTCTCGCATAGAATTCTTGTTGAATGTTTGCATTGTAGGAAACAACTCCAATGGAAACCTAACCGTGGCACAAGAATTCTACATAGGCATATGAAAAAGTGTATGAATATCTAGTAATCTTGTATCTTCTTAAAAAAATGTATCATTTTTTAATATATATTATTATTGTTAGATAAGTCATAGATATATTTAAACCTAATTGTGACTTATGTTTGATTTTTAGCTTTAAATCTCTCTACAATCTTTATTTGGAGTATTACAATTTTTTTTGAAAAGAGGTTGAAAAGCTGAAACACAAATATAAGTTGTATAACTTATGTAACAAAAATAATATATATTAATTTTTTTTTATCTTATTTCTGATCTTCTTATGTATGACTTATGTACGTCTTACAAAGAAATGATGAACTTGTTTTGTTTTAAGATAATATATATATTAAAAAAATTCTTTGTAAACCCCTAATTTAAAATAATGTTATCAAATTCATAAAAGATTCTTTAAAAATACTCAGAGCCGTGGTAGTGTAATTACTTTGTCTATGGAATTGGTATGGAAAATAATGGAGGAAAGAAAATTTATCATATTTTTCTATCCTCAAATTTTAATTTTTTTGGAATTTTTTAATAAAACAGTGATTTTTTTAATAAAACAGTCCCAACCTGAACTGGTCCGGATTCAGCCCGGTTTGATCCGGCCCACTTTCGACCGAAATTGGATCCGGGCTGGGTTCACCCCTGCTCTTCCGGTCTGGGCCGGCCCGGCCCGCCTCCACTCTGGTCTAAACTCGGCCCAGCCCAGGCCCAATCAAACCCAGTCAACACTGGGCCCAGGCCATCCCGATACACACATACACACCTTTGATGAATAGTTCAAGAATATTTGTAAGATCCTCATTTATGCTTATTGACAATTAAGATGTTTTAGTTTCTTCCAACATCACAAGAATAATAATTTTGTTGTCATAAAATTTTGGTGCATGATAATTGATATACGAGCAATTTTGTTATAAAAGTAAAAAGTCATGTAAGTGCCACTTATATGTTATTTTTATTTAATTCCTATTTATGGAATTAAAAGAAAGTTTCAGTTTTACTATGCTTATAGGACTGGATTTTTTTATGGAAGTAAAGGAAAGTTCCAGTTTTACTATGTTTATGGGACTAGAATGCATCTATTATATGTCTATCTTGGGCTTAGTGGTTGGAAATGAGATGGACGCCAAATTGCATCCCAGTCATATATATGAACAATTATGAATCAATCATATAATAGAAGTATGAAGGTCATTCACATAAAATATATCACTCAAGTTGTATGAACTAATAGAAATTTAGTCGAATACTTGGCTTGTTTATTATTGATGTGGAGCTACATATATATATGAGAGGCTAACCCCTCTCTCTACTACTCTACTCCATGTGGGTCTAAAAAACCCTTTAATACTCTCAATATTCCCCTCAAGATGGGCGATAGATATCAATCATCCCCATCTTGTCACCTAGTTTAGAACGACTTAATGAATTAAGAACCTTAGTAAGACAATCTGTGACTTTCTCTTCTGAGCGAACATGATCGAGCTTTAATATCCCTTTCTCTAGCTTCCTTTTGATGAAGAACCGATCAATTTCGATATGCTTTGTTCTGTCATGCTGAACTGGATTGTTAGCTATACTTAGTGCAGCTTGACTGTCACTCAGAAGGCACAATGGTGTTCCCTGGTCCAGCTTCAACTTTGTCAGCAGTGCTTTTACCCACAACAACTCTGACACTCCCAGAGCCATAGCTCTATATTTTGCTTCAGTGGTCAATTGTGCTACCACAAATTGTTTCTTGTTTCTCCATGAGACTAGGTTACCCCCTACAAAGACACAGTAACCTGAGGTAGACCTTCTGTCGTCCATGCAACTTGTCCAATCTGCATCGCAGTACCCCTCAACACCCATGTGTCCATTGTTCTTGAACCATAGCCCTCTTCCAGGAGCCCTCTTCAGATATCTCAGAATATGAAAAACTGCATCTATGTGGCCCTTTCTTAGATCATGTATGTAGCGACTCACTACACTCACAACAAATGAGATATCAGGACGAGTGTGACCTAGATAAATCAATCTGCCTTCAAGTTTATGATATCTCTCACGATCAACTGGCTCTCCTGCCTCTGCTCCCAACTTATCTTTCTGATCGATTGGAGTGACTGTCGATCGATATCCCAGCATACCAGTTTCTGTGAGCAGATCTAGTACATACTTTATTTGAGAGAGGACGATCCCATCTTTTCTTCGAGCCACCTCGATCCCGAGAAAATATCTCATCATTCCCTAAGTCCTTTACTTCAAATTTCTTGACAAGTTTTGACTTCAGCTGGGTAATCTCCTCCTCCTCACCACCTGTGATCACTATATCATCTACATATACTGTAAGCATGGTGACGTGGCATCTCGCATGTCAGAAGAAGACCGTGTGATCTGCATTGGTCTGACTGTACCCTATGCCTGTGACAACCTTCCTGAATCTTTCAAACCAGGTCCGAGGAGATTGCTTGAGTCCATACAGTGATTTCTTCATCTTGCACACATTTCCTGTTGACTGCTTCGTGCAAATATCCGGGGGCGTCTCCATGTATACTTTCTCTTGTAGATCTTCATGAAGAAAGATATTCTTCACATCCAATTGACGAAGTTGCCACCCATGGTTTGCTGCAAGAGAAACCAGGGTTCTTACACTGCCTATCTTTACTACTGGAGCAAATGTTTTATCAGAGTCGATGCTATAGGACTGAGTGAATTCCTTTACAACCAATCTTGCCTTGTATCGCTCCACATTTTCTTCTGGCGTCTCCTTTACTGCGAAGACCCATTTGCATCCAACTGCTCTCTTTCCTTTAGGTAATGGAACAAGTTTCCATGTCCCACTTCTTTCAAGTGTCCCAAGTTCCTCCAACATTGTAGCTTTCCACTTCGGATCTTCCTTCGATTCCTGCCAACACTTAGGCAAAGAGGTGGTGTCTAACGATGCAATGAATGCTCCATAAGTGGGCATAGATTAGAGTAGGATAAAAAAATAGGCGATGTCATGTTCATAACCATAACGATTATGAAATCTTTCCGCATTACTGCAAGAAGATCTCCATAATGGAATAGGAGAAGGACAAGGTGGAGAGATCATAACATCCGAATCAGATGGATCCGCATCTGAATCAGAGGAATCCGATGCGGGAGGTGCATCTTCAGGAGTTGGGGGTGGGTTATGCGGGGGACAAGGCACAATAAGACAATAGGCACAGTAGTGGACTGCTGCTTTCTTCTTCTGTAGACTTGGAGCTCTGTAGATTTTTCTGTAGTCTGTTCCTCCCCCTGTACTGCATCATCACTTTCTTCCTTCTCATTGTGAGCTTCCTTATCACTTTCTTCCCCCTCGCTATCTCTCCCTTGTTCCCTTGGACCAACTTCCATCATTGGGCATGAAACTGACTCGACAATCACGCTTGGGCCCATCTCTCTCTCACTCCTAACACCTCCTGTGTTAGGTGTGTCACAAAATGCCGAGCCTTCACCTGAGCTATTGTGGTAGTATGGTTCCATCTCTCTGAATGTAACGTCCATGCTCACAAAAAGCCTTCGCTCCACAGGACTCTAGCAAGAGTATCCCTTATGAGTCCCTGAGTAGCCAACAAAGACGCACTTCACTGCCCGAGGGTCCAACTTTTCCACCGCAGGCCTATTATCCTTCACAAAACATACACATCCAAATACCTTTGGGGGAACAATGTACTTGTTCTCAGCTGTAAGCATCTCAAATGGTGTTTTCCATCCTAACAATTGAGAGGGCATCCTGTTAATGAGATATGCAGCCGTCAACAAGACATGCCCCCACAAGTGTTTAGGAACATTCATAGCAAACATCATTGACAGTGCCACTTCTAACATGTGTCTGTTCTTCCGCTCCGCCACGCCACGCCATTCTGAGCTGGTGTATAGGCACATGAAGTCTGATGTTGTATACTATGGGCTGGTAAGTATTCTTCAATAGCCTTGTTGGTGCATTTTGTCCTATTGTCAGACCTCAAAGTCTTTACCTTAGCACCGTATTGTGTTGTAACCCTGCGATAAAAATCTTGAAAGTATGCGAATGAATTACTCTTACTCTTTATTAGATATACCCAGGTGACATGAGTGTAGCAGTCAATAAAGATGACAAACCACTGAAAGCCATTAACAGTAATTATAGGACAAGGTCCGCACACATTAGAATTTAACATATCAAAAGCAGCTAAACTTCTATTTTCAGAATTCACATACGAGCTTCTGGTATATTTTCCAAGTTCACAAGCATCACAAACCAACTTTTGCTTATTAGCCTTTTGATACATAGAGGGATACATCCGACTCAGTAGACTGAATGAAGTCCTTCGCGGCTCCTCCTGTTGTGCTTCATCTACCAGTGATGCCAATGCTGCATCCAGTCCATCTTTGTCCAAGTACCATAGTCCTTTATGCTAAGTGCCAGTCCCCAACCGTCTTCCCATTCCCTTCTCCTGAAAAATTACCTTAGGAATGTCAAAGGAAACAACATAATTAAATTGAAGAACAATGACACTAATGGTCAATAAATTAACAGAAAAAGATGGAGCATGCAAGACATCAGTAAGAGTTATGGAAGTGGTACATTCAACTGTCTTTACCCACAATGGGTTTAGCAGTACCATCAGCAGTCTGAATGCTTTCAGGCATTGCCAGGTGAGTGTAATCTTGGAACTCATCATGGGCACCCGTGACATGGCGAGATGTCCCAGAGTCAATTATCCAATTAAAACTTTCTGGTCTGTGGGTAGATGCAAGGGCATGAGCAGGTATACCTGTGTTTGTATGGGCATAGTAGGTGATGTTACCCCCAGAGGTGGTTGGAGTCGATGCCCTCGTGATGTTGGCTCGACTGTCGCTGGTTCCAAGCTTCATGCTCCTTCACATTTCTAGCATTATTTTTCTCTCAATAGGGGTCGTATCAGATGGCTGACTCTCATTTCTCCCTTCTGCCAGGTTTGCTTTGTGCCCTCCAGAATAATTATCTCTGCCTCCGCTATAGCCTCCTCTGGCACCCCTACGTTCTCCATGGCTACGTCCACAGCCGCTGGACTGGCCTCTTAGATGTTTTGTACAGAATCTGATAAAATTTTCAGGTTCTCCATAGTTGTAGCACCCTCCCCCTCCGGAAGGGTTTGGGTTAAACACTGCTAGAGCTAATTTTTTTTCCGGAGCATGTCGTGCTAGGCATTAGCTTCATTCGTGTCTCTTCTTGTGCCATAGCAGCTATGCCTCCCCCAGTGATGGTAATCCGGGTTGTGCAAGTAGGACATTCCTTCTCTGCTCGAATGTTGTGTTGAGCCCCTTCAGGAACTTCATCATCCACTGTCGCGGAACATACTCCATGAATTTCTTATAATGTTTCGCGAATGTCGGTTCAACTTGCTCATCTTCCACGCCAATGAGATCTAGGGATCGAGATCTAACCAATACTTCTTCAGCAGAGCCGCATACTCAGAGATGATGTGATATTCTTGGACCACCTTATCAAGTTCATCTTGTAGTTGGAAGACCCTCATAGGGTTGCCCGACCCTGAGTACATGTCTCTCAGCGTCATCCAAATGTCACCAACACCCTCCATTGCTTCCACGTTGTCCGACACTTGGTCGGTCAATGAGGCTGTCAACCATCCAGCAACAATATTGTTGATGATTTTTTACACAGCAAACTCCCGTGAGGAGTGATCTTCAGGTGCCTTGGTTTGGCTATTCACATAGTCCACCAAGCCTCTTGCCTTCAGAGTCCGCATCGCCTGACGTGACCATTTCAAGTAGTTGGAAGTACTCTCCAACTTTATCTCCAGTTTTTCAAACTTTTCCATTTTGTATGGTGAAGGATTCACATCTGTGTGTGCAACACGGGAGCTAGTATCGATCAGCCTACTAGAGAAGAGATCGTCCACCAAAGCCTTCGTCTCTTGGGCCGTCAACTTGCCGTAGATCGTCTCCATCGTCTTCTTCTTGTCCTCTTCCATCAGCAAGACGGTGGCAGATCTAGATCGTCTCCACCTTTGATCGCCGTCCTCTCCACGTCTACTGTTCTCCTTCAGCGCCAGCGGTGTCCCTGAGAACCGCTGCTCATGTCTCGTGCACGGCTTCGACCCGAGGCCGTATGGCTTGACGAGAAGGAGGGGGAAGAACCGACAGTTGTAGTCGAGATCAGGAGTTCATACAAAAGTTCTCTCACTGATATATATCGATTCAACTAGCAACTATATAAGTAATATTCCGATTGCAACTTGCTGCTACAAAAAACGATAATTAGAAAATTAAAATTTTCGTTCTTCCTGGCAATCGCAGTTGCATACGGACAGAACCGAGTTACAACTCGCAGAGAAGAAGACAGAAGATGAAATACTGCACTGGCGGAGATGGAGAGGGGGCGGGGGTCGGCGTGGAGGAAGGGGAGAAGCTGTAAGGGGGGTTAGGGTTAGGGTTTGGGAAATATGGGGTTGGCTATGATACCAAATAGAAATTTAATAGAATACTTGGCTTGTTTATTATTGATGTGGAGCTACATATATATAGGAGAGGCTAACCCCTCTCTCTACTACTCTACTCCATGTGGGACTAAAAAATCCTTTAATACTCTCAACAGAATTGAAGTATATTGCTCACATGGATATGCTGTTGAGAGTATTAATGGGCTTTTAGTCCCACATTGAGTAGAATAGTAGAGAGAGGGGTTAGCCTCTCCTATATATATGTAGCTCCACCTCAATAATAAACAAGTCAAGTATTCTACCAAATTTTTGATATCTGAGCCACCAAACCCTAACCCTAAACCTAGCCGCCACGCTTCTCCACCAAACCCTAAGCCCACTCCACAGCCGCCCCCCTCCAAACCCCGCCTCCGCTACCCCCCCTTCATGACCCCTCTCCCTACCGCGCCCTCCCACCCTTCCGCCGCCAACACAACCGCCACCCTACCAGCACAGCCGCCCCCTCCACCCCCACCGGTCAGCAAACCCCCTTCTCCACGTCGCCCCCCCGTCCCCTCTTCGTCGTCGCCAATGCAACCTTACTCCTCGTCAGGCCATGTAAACCCCCTCACCCAAAATTAGGGCTACTTGGTTTAGATAGTGAAATTAGGGCTAGTTTGAACCAATTTGAATTAGAACACGGCATTTAATTTAATTACGGAATAATTATGACACGTAGCGCACCTTACCGTTGCTCGATAATTGGAGCACCTCACTAGCCGTTGCCTATCTACGAATTTCACAACATTGACCTAGACGTGCCCGCCTACTTTCCTGGCCCTTGTGCAACTTATAACATTGCCCTCTGATACTATATTTTAGCCGCACAACAAACGTCGCAGACGCTATTTATTAATTATAAATAAATTCCCAATTTTGTACCCTTGTGCGTCCCAACTGAAATTGGGGACACAATCTGGACCGTTTTGTGCAAACCAAATTTTATTAATATTCTACACTGTCCCCTCTATGCCCTGACAATTTTGCCCCACCAAATTTGATCCCATGTACTCCTAATTAATTCTAGAATATCGTGCACGGTTCAAATTAAATTAATTAAATCCAATTCTGCCTTTGCGCAAATTTTCCAATTGTCGGAGGGCTTCTATGCAAAAACGTATTAAAGTGCCCCCGCCATTGGACAATTCGTGAAGAAACCTATTTTTTCCCTTTCATGTGGATTTTCCGCAATTTTTGGGATGTGCAAACGCGCGCACATCACACAGTATAATTTAAACCTACCCTCGCAATTAAATATGGTAATTTCTAGCCCATCATCCTCATGTGAGGCCAAGACCCCAAGGATTGCAAGCCCAAGGCCCAACCCAAGAGGGGTTGACCAGTCAAACCCTAGGTCAACTCAAATTCCACCTCCTTGCATATAAATATACCTTAATTTCCTTTACCTAAAACCTAAATCAAAACCTAAAGGAATCCATCAGCCGACCCCCTATGCATTACTGTTCCTCTTCTTCCTCCCTATCCTTCCTCGCCGGACACCCCTCGCCGGAGCAACCGAACGCCCGATCCCGACCTCGACATGCTGCTGAACTCCTCCCGCAGCACCGCTGCACTCGCCTCCTTCGTCCCCTCGCCTCCCCTCGACCCGTGGCCGACCACAGCGTGACCCGGCCAGACCTTCCCTCGCCGGAGTCATCGGCTCCGGTCGTTCCCGAGCGCCTGGAGCTCGATTTCCGCCGGTGGTCGCCTGATCGACGGAGATGCCGACTGCACACCCGAGCCGCCGTGCACGACCTCCTCCTCCCAGCATCTCGAGCCGTCCCCACCTCTCATGCTACCTCTTCCTTCCATTGCCGGAGCCGAGACTCCGTCGACCCCGACTTCCCTTCATCCCCGCCGGACAGCCAGGAGCTGCTCCCCTCAAGCCGAGCCGCCCCAACTCGACGAGCAGCCACCCTCTGCTCTTCCTCCTCTGTCCCGGAGCACGACCCGACCACCACCCTGGCCTCTCCTCTCCTCGCTGACCTCCTCCCTGTGTGCCGTCCTCCTCCGGCCGGACATCCCCCCTCGCTGGCCGGAGTTCCTCAGCCACCACCTGCATCATCATCATCATAAATACTCATCATCAACACCACCAGCATTACCATTATCAGACCCCATCACCATTTACTCCGGTTCCCTGACCTCCACTCCTCCTTGCTCTCATTTCCCTCGACCTCCCTGTCCACCACCCATCACCACCCTGTCCTCCCCTGACCGGACTACTCGTCGGCCAGACGTGCAGCAGCCATCACTTGCATCAATACACATCATCATCATCCTCTTCATCATCACCCTCTTCCATTAACATCATCACTTTCTCACCACCATCATCCCTAACAATCATCACCATTAGTATCATCATCCCCTCATCATCATCCTCGTCGACGTTGTCGCCAACAACGTCGCCATCCCCTCTTCGTCATTCCATCATCGGCATCGTACCATCGTCATCTCACCATCAATCCACCATCAATATAAACACATCCCCATTAACATCACCACCCTGCATCATCATCACCCATATCATCCTAGTCTCCATCATCATCATCGCGACATCATTGCCCTCGTCATCATCATCAGCATCTCTTCGTCGTCGTCCAGCCGATTCCGTGTACGTACTCCGAGGTACGAACCTGTCCATCTTCCTCTTTTATATGTGCTGGTGTGTATGCCAGTAGGATATTAGCATTTCTTATTGGCTGTTAGATGACATCATGCCTGAGTCGGTGAACCCAGATGCGTGTACGTATATGCACGTGTACGCGTATATTAATCATTGATATATATATTTATATAGATATTTAATACACATATTCAATTGGTATGTATATTTGGGTGTTATATATAGAATATATAAATATATGGTATGTACATAAATTATAAGTAATTAAATACTATGCTAATTTATAAATTAGGACTAAATATTCAGACTGTACAACCCTAGGACACCGTGGACTGTCCCGTACTCACCTTGACCATGTTGACCCTAAACACTTGGGAATTGTCCGCCTTGCGTACATTAACGTACTGGCGTAGACACCGTCAGTTGACTGTCCGATTTCGTACAATACTTGAAGATATGATCCCGCGTAATTCAACGCGTAATTGACCGTGTTAGATGACTAGTGCCACCCTAGTGTACCCCCTGAGTCCAGTGTAAATATTGTTGTGTGTGTGCTAGTGTAATGACTAATGATTTTATTGTATATATTCATATGTACATAGGATGTTGGATTATTTCTGCGCGACTTTTGGAGCAGGTTATTGGTACATTGCAGCTTTCTTGCCAGGCAAGTATACCTTGCCATTGTACTGTTATTTTTATTCCATATGTTGCATGCATATTTATTTTCTGCCTTTTCATATATTTTAACTGTTATATAAAATGCTCGCGACGGTGACGTCGCGATAGATTTTTATTTATGTATTGCATTGACCTTGTTCATGAGACTACCCCATTATCATGTAGCACCATTAGGTTCATTGGCCGTGACACAGTTGTTACACGAGTGTGAGTCTCATATAGAGATCACGGACTTGCGTGCGGGGTTGGCCTCATGTACGTGTGGGCCGTGCGTTAGGAATAACTGCTGTTAGAAACTTTGCATGCTAGAAGACTTAGCAGTTATTAGAGGTTTATGGACATAGCTTATTGTAGTACGGTGGCCCCATCCTTGTCCTTGTTTGGTTGCAAGATTGGGCTAGGGTACTAAGAATAGGCTATGGACCAAATCGTGTCATGGACATGACATGCTTAGAGCATGGGGTGGGGAGAACAACAAGTACCGCATTTGAGCTCCTTTACACATTTTCTCCTGTACGCCCTGATTCTCCGCTGGAGATACGGGCCATGATGACCACTATATATTATGTACTATCAGGCGGGCCACCGGCGTTCAAAAGACGACGTGCCTTTTAGGCCCCTGGATCTCCAATAGAGAACCATGCCAAATCCCAGTTTTCAGCCAGATAGCTCACTTGTGGGGAAAGGTGTTCTTAACTGCATTCACATAGATGGTTAGGCGACCCCAATGGATGTTTATTTTCAGTACTTTATTGGCATGTGTTTAAGTATACTTGTTATGTCCCTCTGAGGACCTGGTCCGCTGCCAGGTGTACCTGTTCTTGAGTATTTGCAGGAGCACAGATTTGGACGGATATAGATGCTCCGTGGATGTCTCCTCTTCGAGCCGTGATTGGTAGCTGGTACTTATTGTTTGAGTGAGTTGTGCTTATTGTATTTATTTTTCCCATTCGAGTTGGTAGTGGATTTGTTTCCATCCAACTATCCTCTTTAGATACTTCTGTTGAGATCTAGTTTCATAGATACTGGTTATTTATTTCTATATGATTTTGGTGGATGAGATTAGATTTTACCCTGTGACTTGTATTACATTTTATACCACTTGTGGATTTTATATTCATAATACAGCGTACGTGTGGATTTGGTTTCCATATATTGGAGTTGCCATATCCATGCGGCTGGCATGCTTACGTGTCCTAGTCCTACGTATTTTTGGGACTGGGGCGTGACAGGCCATGCGACCTCGGGTCGTAGCCATGCACGGGGCATGAGCAGCGGCTATCTGGGACGCCGCTGAAGGAGGATCAGTAAACGTGGAGAGGACGGCGATCAAAGGTGGAGACGATCTAGATCTGCCACCGTTTTGCTGATGGAAGAGGAGAAGAAAACGATGGAGGCGATATACGGCAAGCTGACGGCCAAAGAGATGAAGGCTTTGGTGGACGATCTATTCTCCAGGAGACTGACTGAGACTAGCTCCCGTGCTGCACATGCATATGTGGATCCTTCACCATACAAAATGGAGAAGTTGGAGAAACTGGAGGTAAAGTTGGAGGGTATTTCCAACTACTTGAAGTGGTCGTGTCAGACGATGTGGACTTTGAAGACAAGGGGGCTTGGTGGGCTATGTCAATGGCCAAACCAAGGCACCTGAAGATCACTCCTCACGGGAGTTTGCTGTGTGGAAAATCGTTAACAATGTTATTGCTGGATGGTTGACAGCCTCATTGACCGACCAAGTGTCGGACAACGTGGAGGCGATGGAGGGTGCTGGTGACATTTGGATGACGCTGAGAGACATATACTCAGGGTCAAGCAACCTTATAAGGGTCTTCCAACTACAGAATGGACTTGATAAGGTGGTCCAAGAAGTTCTTACCATCTCTGAGTGTGCGGCTCCGCTGAAGAAGTATTGGTCAGATCTCGACCACTATGATCTCATTGGCGTGGAGGGTGAACAAGTGGAACCGGCATTTGCGAAACATTATCAGAAGTTCATAGAGTATGTCTCGCGACAGAGGACGATGAAGTTCCTGAAGGGGCTCAACCCAGCATTTGAGCAGAGGAGGAATGTCCTACTTGCACAACCCGGACTGCCATCACTGGAGGAGGGCATAGCTGCTATGGCACAAGATGAGGCACGACTGAAGTTGATCCCTAACACCACTAGCTCTCCGGGGGGAAATCAACTCTAGCTGTTTTTAACCCAAACCCATCCGGAGGGGGAGGGTGCTACAACTGTGGAGACCGTGGACACTTCATCAGATTCTGTACGAAACCTCTGAGAGGCCAGTCCAGCGGCCGCGGATGCAGCCGTAGAGGGCGCAGGGGTCACAGAGGAGGCTATGCCGGTGGCAGGGATAATTATTCTGGAAGGCACAAGACAAACCTGACAGAAGGGAAAAATGCGAGGCAGTCATCCGATATGACCCCTAGTGAGAGAAAAATGCTAGAAATATGGAGGAGCATGAAGCTTGGAACCAGCGACAGTAGAGCCAACACTGCTGGGGCATCGACTCCAACCACCTTCGGGGGTAATATCATCTTCTATGTCCATACAAGCACATGTATATCTGCTCATGCCCTTGCATCTACCCACAACCAGGAAGTATAAATTGAATAATATTGATTCTGGGACATCCCTTCATATCACTGGTACCCATGATGAGTTTCAAGATTACATTCACCTGGTGACGCCTGAAAGCATTCAGACTGCTGATAGTACTGCTAGACTCATTGTGGGTAAATACACAGTTGAATGCACCCCTTCCATGACTCTTACTGATATTTTGCATGCTCCATCTTTTCTTGTTAATCTATTGTCCATTAGTGTCATAGTTCTTCAACTTAATTGTGTTGTTTCCTTTGACATTCCTAAGGTAATTTTTCAGAAGAAGAGAACGAGAAGACGGTTGGGGACTGGCATTTGGCATAAAGGACTATGGTACTTGGACATGGGTGGGATGGATGCAGCACTGGCGTCACTGGTGGATGAACACAACCGGAGGAGCCGCGAATGACTGTGGAAGCAGAATTATTACTCCAACATCAGCGCATGGAACACTCTTCATTCACTCTACTGAGTCGGATGTATCCCTCTATGTATCAAAAGGCTAATAAGCATAAGATGGTTTGTGATGCTTGTGAACTTGAAAAACATATCAGAAGCTCTTATGTGAGTTCTGAAAATCGAAGTTTAGCTGCTTTTGATATGATACACTCTGATGTGTGGGGACCTTGTCTTACAACTGCTCTTAAATGGTTTTAAGTGGTTTGTCACCTTTATTGACTGCTACAGTCGTGTCACATGGGTATACCTAATGAACAGTAAGACTGATGTCTTTGTATGCTTTCAAGATTTTTATTGCAGAATTACAACACAATACGGTGCTAAGGTGAAGATTTTGAGGTCTGACAATGGGATATAATACACCAAAAAGACTATTGAAGAGTACTTATCAGCCCATCTGATACATCATCAGACTTCATATGTCTATAAATCAGCACAAAATGGCGTGGCGGAGCGGAAGAACATGCACCTGTTGGAAGTGGGACGATCAATGATGTTTGCTATGAATGTTCTTAAACACTTGTGTGGGCATGCCTTGTTGACGGCTGTATATCTCATCAACATGATGTCCTCTCAGGTGTTAGGATGGAAGACACCGTTTGAGATGCTACAGGTGAGAACAAGTATATTGTTCTCCCAAAGGTATTTGGATATGTATGCTTTGTGAAGGATAATAGGTGTGCGGTGAGAAAGTTGGACCCTCGGGCAGTGAAGTGCGTCTTTGTTGGCTACTCAGGGACTCAGAAGAGATTCTTGCAGGAGTCCTGTGGAGCGAAGGCTCTTTGTGAGCATGAACGTTACATTCAGAGAGATGAAACCATACTACCACAATGGTTCAGGTGAAGGCTCCGCATTTGGTGACACACATAACACATGAGGTGTTAGGAGTGAGGGAGAGATGGGCCCAAGCGTGATTGTCGGTTCAGTTCCATGTCCAATGATGAAAGTTGGTCCAAGAAAACAAGGGGAGATAGCGAGAATGAGGAAAGTGATGAGGATGCACACAATCAAGAGGAAGAAAGTGATGCTCCATTTCATGGGGAGGAACAGACTATAGAACAATCTATAGAGCTCCAAGTCTACAGATAGAGAAAGCAGCAATTCACTACTGTGCCTATTGCCTCTATTGTGCAATGTCCCTCATCTAACCCTGCCCCAACTCCTGAAGATGCACCTCCCGCACCGGATCTCTCATTCGGATGCTGATCCCTCTGATTCAGATGATATGATCTCTCCTCCACTATCTCATATTCTCTTAAGAAGATCTTCTCGCAGTAATGCGGGAAGATCCCCTAATCGTTATGGTTATGAATATGACATTGTCTATTTTTTATCCTACTATAATCTATCACTTACTTATGGAGCATTCATTGCATCGTTAGACACCATCTCTTTGCCTAAATGTTGGCAGGAAGCGAAGGAAGATACAAGATGGAAAGCTGCAATGTTGGAGGAACTTGAGACACTTGAAAAAATGGAACATGGAAACTTGTTCCATTACCTAAAGGAAAGAGAGAAGATGGATGCAAATGAGTCTTCACAGTAAAGAAGATGCCAGAAGAAAATATGGAGCGATACAAGGCAAGATTGGTTGCAAAGTGATTCACTCAGTCCTATGTCATCGACTATGATGAGACATTTGCTCCAGTAGCAAAGATGAGGATTGTGAGAACCCTAGTCTCTATTGCAGCAAACCATGGGTGTCAACTTCATCAATTGGATGTGAAGAATATCTTTTTTCATGGAGATCTACAAGAGGAAGTATAAATTGAGACGCCTCCGGGGTTTTGAATGAAGCAGTCGACAAGAAAGATGTGCAAGTTGAAGAAATCACTGTATGGACTCAAGCAATCTCCTCGATCCTGGTTTGAAAGATTCAGGAAAGCTGTCATAGGTATGGGGTACAGCCAGACCAACGCAGATCACACGTTCTTCTTTCGATATGCGAGAGGCCACGTCACCATACTTGCAGTATATGTAGATGATATAGTGATAACAGGTGATGAGGAGGATGAGATTACCCAGCTGAAGTCAAAACTTGACAAGGAATTTGAAGTAATGGACTTGGGAATGATGAGGTATTTTCTCGGGATCGAGGTGGCTCGAGGAAGAGATGAGATCGTCCTCTCTCAGAGGAAGTATATACTAGACCTGCTCACAGAGACTGGTATGCTGGGATGTCGATCGACTGTCACTCCAATCGATCAGAAAGATAAATTGGAGGCAGAGACGGAAGAGCCGGTTGATTGTGAGAGATATCAGAGGCTTGTAGGCAGATTGATTTATTTAGGCTACACTCGCCCTGATATCTCATTTGCTGTGAGTGTAGTGAGTTGCTACATGCATGATCCAAAGAAGGAACACATGGATGCAGTTTTTCATATTCTGAGATATCTGAAGGAGGCTCCTGAAAGAGGGCTATGATTCAAGAACAATGGACACCTGGGTGTTGAGGGATATTGCGATACAGATTGGGCAAGCTACATGGACGACAAAATGTCTACATCAGGGTACTGTGTCTTTGTGGGGAGTAACCTAGTCTCATGGAAAAGCATGAAATAGTCTGTGGTAACACGATCGACCGCTGAAGCAGAATATAGAGCTGACTCTGGGAGTGTCAGAGTTGTTGTGGGTAAAAGCACTGCTGACAGAGTTGAAGCTGGACCAGGGAACACCATTACGCCTTCTGAGTGATAGTCAAGTTGCATTATATATAGGTAACAATCCAGTTCAGCATGACAGAATGAAGCACATCAAGATCGATCAATTCTTCATCAAGGAGAAGCTAGAGGAATGGCTATTAAAGCTCGATCATGTTCGCTAAGAAGAACAAGTCGCAGATTGTCTTACTAAGGGTCTTAATTCATTGAGTCTTTCTAAACTATGTAACAAGATGGGGATGATTGATATCTATCGTCCATTTTGAAGGGGAGTATTGAGAGTATTAATGAGCTTTTAGTCCCACATTGAGTAGAATAATAGAGAAAGAGGTTAGCATCTCCTATATATATGTAGCTCCACCTCAATAATAAACAAGCCAAGTATTCTACTAAATTTTTATTTATGCTACCCGATAGTAAAATGATATTTCGTTAGACGTTTGTTAAGTTTTATCACATTAAGCCTCCTATATAAAATCATCGGCTGCCAAAAATACATGGGAGTGTGGGTGAGGTTGTTCCAGATAACTATTCCTGGACCAGCTAGGTGGCTCAAAGCACATGAAGTGAAATTGTTCCATACACCAGGTAAAGACTTTGAGACCCGAATTAAAAAGTCATCATCCTCTTACCATGTTTACCAGAAAGTCTCTTCACTACTATGTAGGCAGTTCTAAGATATTCTTCTCTTTGCTCATCAAAGCTTCAGGTACTCTTTTTTTTTTCTTCTCCCCTACCAAATTTCAACGTTAATTTGTTGTAGTTTTGAAGAAGGCTAAGTATATGTTTTTGTTGATATGGTATGTTGGGTGTCATATTTAAGTATAGTATAAGCACATGGGAATATCCTGAGGACATATTTGGGATGCCAGAATATGTCACAGGATATTCCATTATGAGATTATTGTCATAATGATTGAGATCATTGTATTAATGACTGTAAGGCTATATAATGCCAATGAGACAATCAATAAAATCATCAACTAATTTCAACATGGTATCAGAGCCAAGTTTCCACAAACCCTAGCCGTCACCAAGCTTCCACAAACCCACAGGAGGATTTCCTAGATCTCCTCCACCGATTGCTTCCACGCCCCCCCTTCTTCCCTTCTCCGCCCTTCGCAGGCCGCCCTTCGCAGGCCGCCCTTCGCTGTTGCTGCCCCGTCCCGCTACTGCTGCGACTACTTCTGCTGCTGCGGCTGCTGCGACTGTTGCTGCTGCTGCGACGGAGGCTGTGACATGCGTGCTGCCGCCTCCTCCGCACAAGCACGAGACATCGCCTAATAGGGAAGCCTAGATCTGAAAAAAAGGGGGACATGTTCGGATCCAAGAGCGGACGACGAGGACGAGCGTGAGTCGTGGAGCGGAAGTGACGTGATTGGATAGACGACGCATCGATGGAGGAGATTATCAAGAAGCTAGATTCTGCAGAGGTGGCGACGTTGATGAAGTTGTTGACGATGTCGGCTGGTGAGAACACGACACGAACGTCGCCGGAGTTGAAGCTTCCCTCCATCGATCTGAAATTAGATGGACCAGCCACCTATCTGAGTTGGTCACGGCGGGTGAGAAGAACCCTCGCAGGAAAAAACATGGAGGGGTTCCTGACGGCCAGACGACAGAGCCGGACGAGGGCTCAACAGGACGCGATGAGTGGAAGTCCACTCATATGGTGATCTACATCTGGCTTCTCAACTCCTTAGTCCAGTCTATTGCCGCCACAGTAGACGGTATTGAGATGGTGAAAGATGTGTGGGAGAAGTTGAGAAGGACCTATGATGGTGTGGGGAACAACTTACGGGTCTTCCAGATAAAGGGAGAGATTGATGACACCGTACAGGGAGAGAAGACGGTGCAGGAGTATGCCACGGAGTTGGAACGTCTGTGGTTGGATTATGATCACTCCTCAGATCGGACGAGCTGCGGGGAAAGGAGAGATGTGTGTCTGCAGGAGAGGACGATGAAGTTCCTCAAATGGCTGACTGCAGCTTTCGCACAGAGGACGGCCCTACTTCTAGCCCAACCAAAGATCCCTAGCCTTGAGGAGGCTATCTCAGCCATGATCCAGGAGGAGACACGCATCAGGCTGCAAGCCGGGACAGGTGGTCCCCCCGAAGCAAAGTCAGCACTAGCGATCACCAGCTCAGGTAACACAGGATCTAAGGGAGAGCCCTGGCAGCATAACCGGCAGTGCTACAACTGTGGGGAGATGGGTCATCATCGGTATGCTTGTACCAAACCACCTAGGGAGGGAGATTCAGGTGGTGGACGAGGACCGTTCGGCGGACGAGGATATAATGGAGGACGTGGTCGTGGTCGAGGGGGTAGACGAGGCGGCCGAGGAGGTTATCGGGCGAACCTTCTGATTTCAGAAGGGAACGGAGAAGCTGATGCACCTTTACTGTGGAGGACCAGGCACTGGGAGACATGAGGAGTAGAACAGAGGAGGCGTCCACCTCATTCTTTGTTAGGGACAACGCTGCCATGTATGTCCATCCATCAGAAGGTACTGACGAATCACTTGCCCTTGCGTCTATCTCTTCCCTTAAATCATCAGACTTGATTATCGACTCGGGAGCATCTCGGCATGTGATGGGGAATGCTAGTGAGTTTTCTTCCTACACTCACCTAGCATCAGCAGACAGCATTCAGACAGCTGATGGCACTTTCCAGCCAGTGGTCGGTAAGGGTACTGTTAATTGTACAGGTTCAGTAAGATTATCCAATGTTTTACATGCTCCATCCTTTCCAGTCAGTCTCTTGTCCATTAGTTCTATAATCCTCTAACTTAAATGCATTGTTTCTTTTGATATTCCTAAGGTGACCTTCCAGGAGAAAGGGACAGGACGAAGACTTGGGACTGGCACTTGGCATGAGGGACTGTGGTACCTAGATCGAGAAGGACTGGACTCAGCATTGGTATCTATGACAGAGAATGATGGCATGGAAGGACTGCAGCAGAGGACTGAGGATACCTTGATACTCCATCATCGGAGGATGGGACATTCTTCCTTTGATACTCTAAGTAAGTTGTATCCAGAGATTTATGCAAAAACAAATAAAGAGAAATTAGTATGTGATGCGTGCGAGTTAGGAAAACTTACTAGGAGCTCATATGTTGGCACAGATCATAGGAGCACTTTTGCTTTTAAGGTAGTACATTCTGATGTCTGGGGTCCATGTGCTACTAACACTATGAATGGTTATAAGTACTTTGTTTCTTTCATTGAGTGTGCCTCTCGTGTTACCTGGTTATATTTGATAAAAAATAAGAATGATGTACCTGCTTGTTTTCGGAATTTCCATAAGCATGTCCAGACTTAGTACAAAGCAGTTGTGAAGGTACTGAGGTCTGACAATGGAACGGAGTATACCAACAGGACGCTTGCAGAATACTTGTCAGCACACGGAATACAGCATCAGACCACCTGTGCATACACACCAGCATAAAATGGAGTAGCAGAAAGGAAAAACAGACACCTTCTGGATGTCGCAAGAAGTATGATGATCGACATGAATGTCCCACAGAGTCTGTGGGGGCATGCAGTGTTGACAGCAGCTCAACTCATCAACAGGATGCCCTCGAAAGTCCTCGGATGGAAGTCCCCATGTGAGGTATTGCAAGGCAATAATAGTGGGATACTCCCACTGAAGGTGTTTGGGTGTGTGTGTTTTGTGAAGGACAACAGGCCATCAGTTGGGAAACTTGACCCTAGAGCGGTCAAATGCATCTTCGTAGGCTACTCGGCGACCCAGAAGGGGTATGTGTGCTGGAGTCCAGTAGAGAAGAAGAAGTTTGTCAGTATGGATGTCCACTTTCGGGAGCATGAGCCATACTACCACCAAGACGGAACTTCACACAACACGCCTAATACTGCCAGTATTAGGCGAGAGGGGAGATGGAGAACTTGGTGGTAACCGATTTAGAAGTTTGGCATGGAGGCACGGAGAAGGGACAAGAAGGTGAAGGTGTTAGATCTACGGCTCAGGGAGAGTTACTTACCTACAGCAGGAGAGAGAAGCAAACTGCAGGACCAGTACCGACAGTGCCAGTGCCAAGTCCCTTGCCTGCGTTCGTCCCAACTCCTGAGGCACCGACACCAACACCCCTTCAAGTGATACCCCCTCCTTCACAAGATATCATTCCTCCTACTTCTACTCCTCCCACACCACTATCTGTACGGAGGACCACTCGCAGCAATGCAGGAAATCCTCCAAACAGATATGGTTGGGATATTGCTCAGTTTGTTTCTTATGACCATATCCCTTCTTCTCATGGAGCATTTATAGCATCTTTGGATAGTATTACTGTACCTAACAATTGACAGGTTGTCAAGAACGATCCAAAGTGGAAAGCGGCAATGCACGAGTTGGGAGCTCTGGAGAAAAACCACACTTGGGAGCTTGTGAGACTGCCAGAGGGGAAGAGAGCAGTTGGATGCAAGTGGGTCTTTACCGTGAAGCAGAACCCAGATGGACAGGTTGAGCGCTACAAAGCTCGACTAGTACCCAAAGGATACAGTCAGACGTACGACATCGACTATGACGAGACCTTTGCACCAGTTGCAAAGATGAGCACTGTCAGGACTCTGATTTTTCTGGCAACGAATGGTGGATGGAAGCTACACCAACTGGATGTGAAGAATGCGTTTCTTCACGGAGATCTAGTGGAGGAGGTGTACATGGAGATACCACCAGGATTTGGCACCAATCAGACAGTAGGCAAGGTTTGCAGGTTGAAGAAGTCCCTCTATGGACTGAAGCAGTCTCCTCGAGCGTGGTTTGACAGACTCAGAAGGACGATGATAGGGATGGGATATCAGCAGATCAATGCTGATCATACTGTGTTCTTCCGTCGGAGTGGAGGCCACATCACCATGCTTGCGGTGTATGTGGATGATATGATTATCACATGAGATGATGAGCAGAAGATCGCCCAACTCAAAGGAAAGCTTGGCAAAGAATTCGAGGTAAAGGATCTCGGCCTTCTTCGGTACTTTCTTATGATTGAGATTGCTCGAGAAGCAGAGGGGATTGTTCTCTCTCAAAGGAAGTATGCACTGGACCTTCTCACAGAAACTGGGATGTTGGGGTGCAAACCTGCAGCGACACCAATAGATCAGAGGTTCAAGATTGATGCTGAGGCTGGAGAACCAGTTGATCGGGACAGATACCAGAGACTGGTTGGCAAGTTGATCTATTTGAGCCACACACGTCCTGATATCTGCTTTGCAGTAAGTGTGGTGAGCCGCTACATGCATGACCCACGGAAGGGTCATATGGATGCAGTGTACTAGATTCTGAGGTACTTGAAAGGTGCTCCCGGGAAGGGACTAATATTCAGGAAGAACAATCACGTGAGCATCGAGGGCTACTGTGATTCTGACTAGGCTAGTTGTGCTGATGACAGGAGGTTTACCTCGGGATATTGCATATTTGTAGGAGGTAACTTGGTCTCCTGGAGGAGTAAGAAGCAGTCTGTGGTGGCCAGATCGACAGCTGAAGCAGAGTACAGAGCTATGGCCTTGGGAGTTGCAGAGCTGCTATGGTTGAAGAATATGTTGGTGGAGCTGAAGCTGGATCAAGGAGCCAAGATGAAGCTGTGGTGTGACAATCAGTCAGCTATTAGTATCGCCAACAATCCAGTACAGCATGACAGGACCAAACACATCGAGATTGATAGATTCTTCATCAAAGAGAAGTTGGATAGTGGATTACTGGAGCTTGGCTATGTTCCAACCAGGGATCAAGTAGCAGATGGACTAACCAAGGAACTCGCCTCAGTGAGCATGATTAGAGGATGTGACAAGATGGACTTAGTGAATATCTTTCACCCATCTTGAGGGGGAGTGTTGATATGGTATGTTGGATGTCATATTTAAGTATAGTATAAGCACATGGAAATATCCTGAGGACATATTTGGGATGCCAGAATATGTCACAGGATATTCCATTATGAGATTATTGTTATAATGATTGAGATCATTGTATTAATGACTGTAAGGCTATATAATGCCAATGAGACAATCAATAAAGTCATCAACTAATTTCAACAGTTTTCCACTATATTTGATATTTAAGCTTGTACCAGAATTAGGAACAATGTTATTACTTATTATGCATGCAGGGAACATTTTTCCAAAGTTCATGTAGTTTTGAAGAGAACTTCAATTTTTGAACACTACTATTTTGCTTTCCATATTGAGTGCAGGTCAATGTAAGTTCTTGCAGTTAAGAAGAGTATAGACTTTGGTTTTTATATGTATGTTTGATTGAAGTCTCTATGCGGACATCAAAACATTACTAGCCTTCATATGATAAGCATGTAGAATGCGGTGTTTCTTTATAAAGCCTTGCCTCTTATTTTGTGAAAGATCCAGTTTGATTATTGTATGATTGCTATATTCAAAAAGCTGCGGTGGTCACATAACAATGTAATCCAACATTTTGGAAACATGTAGCAAAGGATGCTATTTTGTCCAAACGTTTGTCAAATTTCTTGCAGCTTTGAAGTGAACCCACCTCAATTTTTTATGCAACTTTCCTTAAATTCTGTATCGGTTACTGCAATTCTACATTTAGGAAACATTTAACATGCATATGTAAAAAGAGGGCATCACATGGCGCAATGGTAATGCTTGCTGCTTGCATCCAGGAGATGCATGTTCGAGTCACGTAAACAATCTCTCCATATATTTGGGGGTATGGTCATACATCTTGACCCTCCCCACACCCTGCGTAAGTGGGAGCCTTGTGGCATTCATATTTCTTTTCAAATCCCACATGGAACTTCTATGAATATTACCAGCTTGGTTTTATATTATTTTTTTGTTACATTCCATAGTGAGCATTAAATCAGAACTAGTCTTTATGTAGGAAACTTGATGCAGGTAGCTTTATGTCGTATATTAATCAAAATCCCTGCATTTACGAGAAATACTATGTTTATTCATTTATTCTTGTATGCATTGATATACTAAAGCCTGCACTGGACATAATAACAATTAATTCTGTAATGTCCTTCCTTTTAAAATCTCACCTGACCTGTCAAAGTTTTTATTGCATTTTAAGAGTAGCACTTTGTTTTGTATGTATTGTTAGGTTACTCATGATAAATATAATAGTACTATCTGTAACATTCATGCATATCTTCCAAATCTCCGATTGCTCCCAATTCATGTATCCTCGAGAAAGACCATTTGAATCTTGTATGAGATAGTAGTGGAGATAAAAACACTACTATTCTACAATATGGATGTAGGAAACATAAATATTACCTTTAAAATCGTCAAGATTGGTTCATCTCAGATTCTCTCTCTCTCTCTCTCTCTCTCTCTCTCTCTCTCTCTCTCTCTTTCCCTTTTTTTTGAGGGAAGCCTTCTTTTCGTCAAGGAAAAGTAACATGAAACATCTCAATTGTATTTATACATGAGGTTGATAAAAGTTATGGTAAAGCTGAATGAGATTTTTTGTCTTTGTTTTCAGTTGGCAGTGCAGAGTATGTTGTGGAGCCCGTGACCGATGTGAAATTTCCGAAGGAGCTGAGAGTCCCAGGCTGCTCAGACTCATTGGTTTTACTTGGCACAGGTATTTTTCTTCTGATTCATCAAAAGAATTACAGAAAAGTTCAATAAAAAATCAACAGGAAGGAACACGGTAAGGTTATGTGCTCAGCTACAAATGTTACATCTTTCCTTCCCACTTTCTTTTCCATCCACACCAAATCAGCCACCACCACCAGCTGGTCCCTTTTGACACCCTTACATTAATGGTTTGATAAAAAAATGGTCGGCAAGGACTCTGTATTTTTTATCAAGATTTAAATACTAAAGTAAATAGGAGGGTGGTAGTCTACCGACTAGAAAAACTTTAAAGGGGGGTGATGGGAGTTTTTGTAATGTCTCCAAACGATTACTCAGATTGAGGACCAAATATGGTTGATCAAATTTGGATTTGTCAGAGGGGTATTCCTGGCTGATGTCTCTTTGAACAAATGTATTTCTGCTCCTTGGTTTCCTGTATAATAAAACTTTACTTCGCTCTATAGCAGTACTGTAAATATCCAATGACTATGGTCCTTGTTGAGAGTATTAATGGACTTTAGCCCCACATTGAGTATAGTAGAGAGAGGGGTTAGCCTCTCCTATATATATGTAGCTCCACCTCAATAATAAACAAGCCAAGTATTCTACTAAATTTCTATTTGGTATCAGAGCCATCAAATCCTAACCCTAGCCACCATCCTTCTCCACCAAACCCTAACCCCACTCCACAGTCGCCCCCTTCCAAACCCTGCCTCCGCCGTCCGCCGTCCGACCCCCCCCCCCCCCTTCACGCTCCTTCTCCCCCCCCCCCACCCTTCCGCCGCCAGCACAGCCGCCGCCCCACCGGTAGCAGCCCCCTGCCGCCAACACAGCCCCCTCCCCCCCATCAGCCAGCAACCCCCTTCTCCACGTCGGCCCCCGTCCCCAAACCATCGCCGCCATTGCAGCCTTCCTCCTCCTTCTCGTCAGGTCATGCGACCTCGGGTCGCAGTCATGCACGGAACATGATCAACGGCTTTTGGGGACACTGCTGCTGCTGAAGTAGGAACAATTGACGTGGAGAGGACGACAATCAAAGGTGGAGACGATCTAGATCTGCCACCGTCTTGCTGATGGAAGAGGAGAAGAAGAAGACGATGGAGACGATCTACGACAAGCTGTCGGCCAAAAAGATGAAGGCTTTGATGGACATCTCTTCTCCAGGAGAATGACCGAGACTAGCTCCCGTGCTGCACACACAGATATGGATCCTTCACCATACAAAATGGAAAAGTTGGAAAAACTGAAGGTAAAGTTTGAGGGTACTTCCAACTACTTGAAGTGGTTGCGTCAGGCGATGCGGACTCTGAAGGCAAGGGGCTTGGTGGGCTATGTGAATGGCCAAACCAAGGCAACTGAAGATCACTCCTCACGAGAGTTTGCTGTGTGAAAAATCGTCAACAATATTGTAGCTGGATGGTTGACAGCCTCATTGACCGACCAAGTGTCGGACAACGTAGAAGCGGTGGAGGGTGCTGGTGACATTTGGATGATGCTGAGAGACATACTCAGGGTCGGGCAACCCTATGAAGGTATTCCAACTACAGGATGAACTTGATAAGGTGGTCCAAGAAGATCACACCATCTCTGAGTATGCGGCTCCGCTGAAGAAGTATTGGTCAGTTCTCGACCACTATGATCCCATTAGCGTGGAGGATGAGCAAGTAGAACCGACATTTGCGAAACATTATCAGAAGTTCATAGAGTATGTCTCGCGACAGAGGATGATGAAGTTCCTGAATGGGCTCAACCCAGCATCTGAACAGAGGAGAAACATTATCAGAAGAGAGTATGTCTCTCGCGACAGAGGATGATGAAGTTCCTGAAGGGGCTCAACCCAGCATCTGAGCAGAGGAGGAATGTCCTACTTGCACAACCCGGACTGCCATCACTGGAGGAGGGCATAGCTGTTATGGCACAAAAAGATGTACGGCTGAAGCTGATGCCTAGCACCACTAGCTCTCCGGAGGAAAATCAGCTCTAGCAGTTTTTAACCCAAACCCTTCCGGAGGGGGAGGGTGCTACAACTGTGGAGACCCTGGATACTTTATCATATTCTGTACGAAACCTCTGAGAGGCCAATCCAGCGGCGGCAGACGCAGCTCTGCAGGGCGTAGGGGTGACAGAGGAGATTATGCCGGTGGCAGGGGTAATTATTCTGGAGGGCACAAGACAAACCGGGCAGAAGGGTAAAATGAGAGTCAGTCATCCGATATGACCCATAGTGAGAGAGAAATACTAGAAATATGGAGGAGCATGAAGCTTGGAACCAGCGACAGTCGAGCCAACACTGTTGGGGCATCCACTTCAACTACCTCCGGGGGTAACATCACCTACTATGTCCATACAAGCACATGTATGCCTGCTCATGCCCTTGCATCTACCCACAGACCAGGAAGTCTAAATTGAATAATTGACTCTGGAACATCCCGCCATGTTAGAGGTGCCCATGATGAGTTTCAAGATTATACTCACCTGGTGACTCCTGAAAGCATTCAAACTGCTGATGGTACTATTAGATCCATTGTGGGTAAAGACACAGTTGAATGCACTCATTCCATGACTCTTACTGATGTCTTGCATGCTCCGTCTTTTTCTGTTAATCTATTGTCCATTAGTGCCTTTGTTCTTCAACTTAATTGTGTTTCCTTTGACATTTCTAAGATGATTTTCAGGAGAAGGAAACGGAAAGACGGTTGGAGACTGACACTTGGCATAAAGGGCTATGATACTTGGACATGGGTGGACTGGATGCAGCACTGGCGTCACTGGTGGATGAAGCACAATCGGAGGAGCCGCGAAGGACTGTGGAAGCAGAACTATTACTCCAACATCAACGCATAGGAAACTCTTCATTCACTCTACTGAGTCAGATGTATCCCTCTATGTATCAAAATGTTAATAAGCAAAAGATGGGTTGTGATGCTTGCGAACTTGGAAAACATACCAGAAGCTCTTATGTGAATTCTGGAAATAGAAGTTTAGCAGCTTTTGATATGATACACTCTGATGTGTGGGGACCTTGTCCTACAACTGCTGTTAATGGTTTTAAGTAGTTTGTCACATTTATTGACTGCTACACTCGTGTCACATGGGTATACCTAATGAAGAGTAAGAGTGATGTCTTTGTATACTTTCAAGATTTTTATCGAAGGATTACAACACAATACGGTGCTAAGGTGACGATTTTGAGGTCTGACAATGGGACATAATACACCAACAAGGCTATTGAAGAGTACTTATCAGCCCATGTAATACAGCATCAGACTTCATGTGCCTATACACCAGCACATAATGGCGTGGCGGAGCGGAAGAACATGCACCTGTTGGAAGTGGCACGGTCAATGATGTTTGCTATGAATGTTCCTAAACACTTGTGGGGGCATGTCGTGTTGACGGCTGCATATCTCATCAAGAGGATGCCCTCTCAGGTGTTAGGATGGAAGACACCGTTTGAGAACAAGTACATTGTTCCCCCAAAGGTATTTGGATATGTATGCTTTGTGAAGGATAATAGGCCTGCGGTGAAAAAGTTGGACCATCGGGCAGTGAAGTGCGTCTTTGTTGGCTACTCAGGGACTCAGAAGTGATATTCTTGTTGGAGTCATGTGGAGCGAAGGCTCTTTTTGAGCATGAACGTTACATTCAGAGAGATGGAACCATACTACCACAATGGTTCAGGTGAAGGTTCCGCATTTGGACACACCTAACATAGAAGGTGTTAGGAGTGAAAGAGAGATGGGCCCAAGCGTGATTGTCGGGTCAGTTTTATGCCCAATGATGGAAGTTGGTCCAAGGAAACAAGGGGGAGATAGCGATGATGAGGAAAGTGAAGAGGATGCACACAATCAGGAGGAAGAAAGTGATGCTCCAATACAGGAGGAGGAACAGACTACAGAACAATCTACAGAGCTCAAAGTCTACAGAAGGAGAAAGTCGCAGTCCACTACTGTGCCTATTGTCCCTATTGTTCCTACTGTACCTTGTCCCTCGCCTAACCATGCCCCAACTCCTAAAGATGCACCTCCCGCACCGGATCCCTCTGATTCGGATGATATGATCTCTCTTCCACTATCTTATATTCCCTTAAGAAGATCTTCTCGCAGTAATTTTGAAAGATCTCCTAATCGTTATGGTTATGAACATGACATTGCCCATTTTTATCCTACTCTAATATATTCCCTACTAAGCAGTCAAAAAGCGGTTATATATCGGTTATATAACCGATATATAATGGTATCGGTCCTCGACCGATATTTTCTTGCAGAAATATCGGTAAAATATCGGAACCGATATTATCGGCCGATATGGCCGATATTGTTCGAAATATTAATTTAAAAAAACCGATTTATCACAGTTTTGGTTTTGCTACAGAAAAATCGATATTGAATTATATGACATTCTGGTTTTGCTACAGAAAAACCGATATTGAATGATATGACATTCACATCAATGGAGAATGGAGATTACATCTTCTGCCATCAAAATCTTCATGCATCAAATTTATTCAGAGATGTAGTTCCTCAAGTGATCTCATTTATCTTGGATCTCTTGGATTTCTCGACGATATGTATACTTTCTGTATATTTTATAATAGAAAATTATTAAGTGTATTTGTTCATATATACAAATTGTGTTAAAAATGCAAACCAATATTTACCGTTATAAAACCGATATATCGATGATATATCTATAACTCTACTGGACCGTTATCATAAAAAACCCGTTATTAACTGCATAGATCCCCTACTTATGGAGCATTCATTGCATCGTTAGATACCACCTCTTTGCCTAAGTGTTGGCATGAAGTGAAGGAAGATCCAAGATGGAAAGCTGCAATGTTGGAGCAACTTGGGGCACCTGAAAAAAATAGGACATGGAAACTTGTTCCATTACCTAAAGGAAAGAGAGCAGTTGGATGCAAATGAGTCTTCACAGTAAATGAGACACCAGAAGAAAATGTGGAGCGATACAAGGCAAGATTGGTTGCAAAGGGATTCACTCAGTCCTATGTCATCGACTATGATGAGACATTTGTTCCAGTAGCAAAGATGAGCACTTTGAGAACCCTGGTCTATATTACAGCAAACCATGGGTGGAAACTTCATCAATTGGATGTGAACAATGCCTTTCTTTATGGAGATCTACAAGAAAAAGTATTGTCACGACCCGCACCCGGATATTCGGGCACGAGTACGTGGGTACGTCCAGCCTACGCCGCAGTGTCGGCGGTAGTACGCTGTCTAGGTCATCTTCACAGGTAATTTAACATCTAGCTCATCCACAGAATAAATAGACAAGGATAATGACAGGGGAATAGAAATGTTAAGATTTCATAAACAAAATGTGACAACCAGATCCATAGTTTATTACAGAACGAGAAAGTAAATCGGGGACAAACCCGATTACTAAGCTGAAAGAAAATTACTAGCTAACTGGTTGACTACTCCTCAAAGGTAGTCTCCTGAGTAGGAACCGGCTCCTCAAAAGTATCACCTGCTACCTCATAGGGACCATAATAGGTGGGGGCATAGTCCTCATCATCGCCTAAATCAACGGATCCAGTCAGGAAAGGAGCAAAGTACACAATGCACAACAAAGATTAAACTAAATATTTATGACAAGTAGAAAAGAACTGACAAGTATCATGTTGAGGATATGCATAAATAAGAAGTAACAATAACTAAGGGTTAATTGCTGTAAATCAGGAATATGAGTAAACAGGAAATATAATGAGACAGGAAAATGGAACTACAACAAGATAACAGGAACTGCAACACGACAAGAAACTATGTGTGTGTAAGTGTGTATTTAGAATACATAGTTGGCATGTAGGGGGTTATAAGGCTAATCCGGCCGTCATAGACGGCTATTAGACAGGAATAATCAAGATCCGGCTGAAGGTACAGTCGTGTACCAACAGCTATTAGTCACGACAGGGGGAAGGGTAAACTACATGCCTCCTAGTATTCTCCCACCCGACACGAAAAGCAAGACATGAAAGTCCAAAAGCTAACACTAAGTGTAATCATCAATGGTACTAGTAGAGCAAGGAATTAATTTTCACAATATAAAGATTAAACTTGAAGTGCAGGTACTTGCCTGATGTTTGGATCCAATTACAGTTTTATCCTCGAAAAATTTTCCAGAAATGCCCAGATGCTGAAATAAACATTACCATCAGGCTCAGAAGATATCAAATAGCTAGAAACGCCTGTCCTTGAGTCCAATTTGGAGACAAGGGCAAAAACGACAATTTTGGGTCAAAACGGGGTCCGCATGTGGGCCCGCTTTGCACCGAAAAACTTGTCAGGGTCAAAGGTCTCCAAATTCACCAAACTTAGTGTCAACAGGTCAGGAACGATGATACGAACCCAATGGAGCTTCCAGAATTGGATTCCGATGAGCCGATCACAAAATCGTCCGTCGAGCGGGGCCTGTAGGGCCCACGACACGCGATTTCGTCAACGTTCTCAGAATCGAACCAAACTTGGGTCACAGGACCAGCGTATCGCTACGAGTCCGATGGCGCAAGTTTCGTTTCGATCCGACGTGTACACAGAAAGTTAGGGCTTGATTCAGAAAAGGCGGATACGGGACGGTGTCCGCGGATACGTGTTGATCCCGGTGTGCACGCACACCCGAATCGACTTCCGAGAAATTCCACACGTCCGTATCAACGACGCGCACGTATCTGTGAAGACCGCGTGCGACCAAGTCGTCCCGTTTGGCGGGGCGTACCCAGTTCCGGGGTGAATCGGGTCGTTATTTTTCCTGTTTTTGGATCGCGGTGTGCGATCACCACAGGACGCGATGCCCCGAGCGGTTTGTCCGGACACCGAGAGGGTCATACAGGCTTCGCAACGCAATTTACGAAATTGGAAACGGGGCAGCGAGGAGAAAGTTACACGTACCTGAACAGGGCTCGAGAAATTGGAATTTCTCGTGTCCGTGTCGTGTCCGACACGAGCCGACACAGGAAATTAGGGTTAGGGTTAGGGTTTCTGGACGCTGCCGGCGGCCGGAGATCAGGCGGCTCGGGCGGCTCTGCGGCGGGGGAAAGGTCGGCCGGGGTTAGGGCGCTGCACGGCGTCGCCGGGGGCTCGGGGCGCGGCTGGTGGCGCTTTGGGAGGCGGACGGAGCCGACCGGAGTTTTGGCTCGGGGGTCTGGGGAGTCGGGGACGGCGCCGAGGGGCTAGGCGGAGCGGGGCTGGGCACGGCGAGGCTGGGCGAGGGTCGACGGCGAGGAGGCGGTGGACGGAGGAGCGGCGGCGGTGGTAGGAGGCTGGTGAAGAGGAGGGGGAGTTTATATAGGCGGAGAGGGCGTGGGGGTCGGCCGGGAAAGGCGGAGCTGGCGTCGTGGGGGGGGGTGCTGGCCGACGGATGCGGCGGAGGACGCGGGCGCCGGAGCGGCCACGCGGGGGCTAGGGCGACTGGGTCAGCGGGTCGGGTCTCGGGCGGTTCGGGTCTGGCCGACCCGACCCGACCCGCTAGCAGTTTGCGGGCTGGGCTGGGCCCAATGGGCCGAGGGCTTGGGCCGGCTGGGTTGATTTAGGGTTTAGGTTTTATAAAAATAATAATAACTAAATGAATAAATAAATAAATAAATAACTAATTAATTAATATAATAATTTTTAGGTGTTTTAAAATAGGTCCGGGGCCCAATAAATTCCAGAAAAATTATCCTAAGTCCAGTTTTTTCATTTTACACCAAAAAATATTATTTCCATAATATTTTAATATTATTAATTATCAATAAAAAATCATTTAATAATTAAAACCCTGATTTTAATTACAGAAAAATTTCCAGAAAATTTCAGAAAATTGTGAAAAATCCAAGTTTAATATTTTTGAAAAATCTGGGGTTTACAATCTACCCAACTTATAAAAATTTCGTCCTCGAAATTAAAATAAGCCATAATCTGTTAACCCTTCATGTACATAAGGCAAGTCAATCGCAATCTCCTTGTGATAATTAAAATCCTAATCATATCCACTGCAATCGCTTCAAGGTTAAGATGACTACTGTTCCAATCAAAATTCAACCTATGGTTATCACTTCTTTACTTTCTCAAATTACCCACAGGTAAATTTTAAATTAAGTCCATATAATATCTTCAAGTTTTGCATACGCTTATAAATTTTCCTCTCGATTCTAACTACCATAATTTCCTCTAGAAGTAGTTCGAGTCCAATAGTATTCCCATTTGTATGCTTCACCCTTTTAAATTCCATTCACATCCTCAACATTCCAACTAGGTAGTCCAACCATCAAATTTTAATCCTTAATTCAAATCATCAAATTGAAAATGTAGTCCACCCATGTTCAAATCTGAAATTCTATATTTTTATCCTCTAAATTCAATTGATAATTTTACTTTCATTATTCAAAATTTAAATCATGTACCTAAGATATAACTATTGGGTCCTCAATGTCAAGAATTTTGAAGTTCATTAATCCTCATCATCTTAGTCATTCTTCTAAAATTCTCAAAATTAAATTGGCTTGAACCTCCCCAATCTAAGCTTTACTCGATCACAATCCAAAAGAAATTCCTCTCGAGTTGACAATGCACTGCTACTCAACTTAGAATTTACCCATTTATCAAATAAGGCGATATGCCTTAAGAAAATATTCCTTAATTTATTTACTCATGTCCTTCAATCCTCGAAACTTCAACGCCGATCATATTACATATGATATGTCCTTAATTACGGAAGAATAATCCTCAAATATGTGATCGGCCTATGGGTATATCTAGTACTATCTATATATCAAACTTATACCAAGCACGAGATTTTGTCTTTCCGAAATAAGGGAAGACGAAGATCAATAATAAAGGGTTCAAGGGTGAGGTGATAGAACAGAAGTATCGGGATCAAGGCGTTTAAAGGATTCAAATGGGAATTGTCAAGCAGTTGTGGACTGAATTTCTATTCTGGTAATCATTTGTTCGCATGCTCGTATTAGTACAGTTATGTAACTGATACGATATGCTCGGACATATCTAGAGGGCAAGTATATTTGTCTACTAATCACTACATATCTCAATCCACGTAAAGTAGTCGTGCAATGAGCGAACCAAAATGCACCATGGTTGATCAGACCGTAGTACACTGATTCTGAAATGTATCAGTGTGTTAACCCACTTATACATATGTCATGATCAAGCTCGATAGAAGAGTAAGCTTGCAAAACTAGGCTATATTAGCAGCATAAGTCAAGTACATCAAAATTAAGTGCGCTAGATGATGATGAAAGGAGGTACAAATTATTTAAGTTCACAAAACAACACACAATAAGCACAATAACAAAAGACTCTACAATAGTTATCAAATATAAAAGCATACCAGGTTATTAGCAAGTTCAAAATTACTAGATTGGGGCTGAGGTCACGAACCAATAGGCACGAGCTAAACAATACTAGAAACGGTATCTACAAATCACTTACGCGCATTAGCTACTCCACGAGTCTGCGCGTTCTCCACGGTCATCACGTAAGCTTGTCCGCGTCCTTGAGGTGGTGCCCTCTGCTGCGCTGCTGGGGCCTGGCCTGAACTGGAACTTTTTGTGCAGCTGCGCGTCCTTGAGCAGCAGGACAGTCCTTCATTTGATGTGCTGCTGATCCACAATATAGACAGGCACCTAGCCTCTTTCTACAATCCTGCCAAGTGTGATCTTGTTTTTGACAATAGCCACAAGTGGGAGCTTGTTGGTTCTGTCCTTGAGTTGGATTCATCTGTGGTCGCTTTGCAGCTCTTTCCTGTTGTGCTTGGTCTGGTGCTGACGCATACGGCCGCTTCTGGCTGGACTCGATCCTTGTGGTGCACTCCACAGGTCGTGCTGCAGTAAGAACGTCCTCGTCGAAGGTAATTGCATTTGAACTGCTTGGCTTCCGTGACTCCGAGCTAATTCTGTCGATGAAGTTATTCGCTTGGTTTTGCTGAGCTTCTTGTTGAACCTTCTGATAGGCTTGCATCATCACGTAGAACATTCGGAACATTTGTTGTTCGTCCATAGGCTGTCCTAGTGGAAAGGAAGGTATCGGTGGAGTAGACTGTGTCGATGGTGGAACGTCATCTTGATGGATTCTCGAGGCAGGCTGACTTGCTTGACTGCACTGTGATGATTGGCCTTCACCAACTGGTGTCACATCGTCTTCGTGGGTACCCATAACGTCTTGTGGTATTTCTGCATGAGCCTCGTTGCTGGCTTGTGGGTCCATTTTTCCTGCATCCAAAATAAACAATAAGAGGCGCACAGGAATCAAGGCAGGACGCAAGTCAAGAAATTAATTCAAATTCGATATGGATGTCAAGAACGTTTCAAGCAAGTAGATGAGATCCTAAAACTTATCATATTCTTATTGCAGGCCTGTTCGGTCCCTAAGTTGAAACCGAACAATTTAGTCGTTGACCTGCATGGGCCACCATAAAAAATGTGTCACGACCCGCACCCGGATATTCGGGCACGAGTACGTGGGTACGTCCAGCCTACGCCGCAGTGTCGGCGGTAGTACGCTGTCTAGGTCATCTTCACAGGTAATTTAACATCTAGCTCATCCACAGAATAAATAGACAAGGATAATGACAGGGGAATAGAAATGTTAAGATTTCATAAACAAAATGTGACAACCAGATCCATAGTTTATTACAGAACCAGAAAGTAAATCGGGGACAAACCCGATTACTAAGCTGAAAGAAAAATACTAGCTAACTGGTTGACTACTCTTCAAAGGTAGTCTCCTGAGTAGGAACCGGCTCCTCAAAAGTATCACATGCTACCTCATAGGGACCATAATAGGTGGGGGCATAGTCCTCATCATCGCCTAAATCAACGGATCCAGTCAGGAAAGGAGCAAAGTACACAATGCACAACAAAGATTAAACTAAATATTTATGACAAGTAGAAAAGAACTGACAAGTATCATGTTGAGGATATGCATAAATAAAAAGTAAGAATAACTAAGGGTTAATTGCTGTAAATCAGGAATATGAGTAAACAGGAAATATAATGAGACAGGAAAATGGAACTACAACAAGATAACAGGAACTGCAACACGACAAGAAACTATGTGTGTGTAAGTGTGTATTTAGAATACATAGTTGGCATGTAGGGGGTTATAAGGCTAATCCGGCCGTCATAGACGGCTATTAGACAGGAATAATCAAGATCCGGCTGAAGGTACAGTCGTGTACCAACAGCTATTAGTCACGACAGGGGGAAGGGTAAACTACATGCCTCCTAGTATTCTCCCACCCGACACGAAAAGCAAGACATGAAAGTCCAAAAGCTAACACTAAGTGTAATCATCAATGGTACTAGTAGAGCAAGGAATTAATTTTCACAATATAAAGATTAAACTTGAAGTGCAGGTACTTGTCTGATGTTTGGATCCAATTACAGTTTTATCCTCGGGAAATTTTCCAGAAATGTCCAGATGCTGAAATAAACATTACCATCATGCTTAGAAGATATCAAATAGCTAGAAACGCCTGTCCTTGAGTCCAATTTGGAGACAAGGGCAAAGACGACAATTTCGGGTCAAAACGGGGTCCGCATGTGGGCCCGCTTTGCACTGAAAAACGTGTCAGGGTCAAAGGTCTCCAAATTCACCAAACTTAGTGTCAATAGGTCAGGAACGATGATACGAACCCAATGGAGCTTCCAGAATTGGATTCCGATGAGCCGATCACAAAATCAACCCAGCCGGCTCTACGGCGGGGGAAAGTTCGGCCGGGGCTAGGGCGCTGCACGGTGTCGCCGGGGGCTCGGGGCGCGGCTGGTGGATCGCTGGGAGGCGGGCGGAGCCGACCAGAGCTGCGGCTCGGGGGTCTGGGGAGTCGGGGACGGCGCCGAGGGGCTAGGCGGAGCGGGGCTGGGCACGGCGAGGCTGGGCGAGGGTCGACTGGGAGGAGGCGGTGGACGGAGGAGCGGCGGCGGTGGTAGGAGGCTGGTGAAGAGGAGGGGGAGTTTATATAGGCGGAGAGGGCGTGGGGGTCGGCCGGGAAAGGCGGAGCTGGCGTCGTGGGGGGGTGCTGGCCGACGGATGCGGCGGAGGACGCGGGCGCCGGAGCGGCCACGCGGGCTGGGGCGACTGGGTCAGCGGGTCGGGTCTCGGGCGGTTCGGGTCTGGCCGACCCGATCCGACCCGCTAGCAGTTTGCGGGCTGGGCCCAATGGGCCGAGGGCTTGGGCCGGCTGGGTTGATTTAGGGTTTAGGTTTTATAAAAATAATAATAATTAAATGAATAAATAAATAAATAAATAAATAAATAACTAATTAATTAATATAATAGTTTTTAGGTGTTTTAAAATAGGTCCGGGGCCCAATAAATTCCAGGAAAATTACCCTAAGTCCAGTTTTTCATTTTACACCCAAAAATATTATTTTCATAATATTTTAATATTATTTATTATCAATAAAAAAATTATTTAATAATTAAAATCCTGATTTAATTACAGAAAAATTTCCAGAAAATTCCAGAAAATTGTGAAAAATCCAAGTTTAATATTTTTGAAAAATCTGGGGTTTACAAGTATACATGGATACGCCCCCGTGTTTTGCACGAAGCAGTCGACATGAAATGTATGCAAGCTGAAGAAATCACTGTATAGACTCAAGCAATCTCCTCGGTCCTGGTTTGAAAGATTCAGGAAATCTGTTACAGGCATAGGGTACAGCCAGACCAATGCAGATCACACAGTTTTCTTTCGACATACGAGAGACCACGTCACCATACTTGCAGTATATGTAGATGATATAGTGATCACAGGTTATGAGGAGAGGAGATTACCCAGCTGAAGTCAAAACTTGTCAAGGAATTTGAAGTAAAGGACTTGGGAATGATGATGTATTTTCTCGGGATCGAGGTGGCTCGAGGAAGAGATGTGATCGTCCTCTCTCAGAGGAAGTATGTACTGGACCTGCTCACAGAGACTGGTATACTGTGATGTCGATCAACAGTCACTCCAATCGATCAGAAAGATAAGTTGGAGGCAGAGACGGGAGAGCCGGTTGATCGTGAGAGATATCAGAGGCTTATAGGCAGATTGATTTATCTAGGCCACACTCGTCCTGATATCTCATTTGCTGTGAGTGTAGTGAGACGCTACATGCATGATCCAAGGAAGGACCATATGGATGCAGTTTTTCATATTCTTAGATATCTGAAGGCGCTCCTGGAAGAGGGTTATCGTTCAAGAACAATGAACACCTGGGTGTTGAGGGATACTGCGATGCAGATTAAGTAAACTGCATGGACGACAGAAGGTCTACCTCATGGTACTGTGTCTTTGTGGGAGAAACCTAGTCTCATGAAGAAGCAAGAAAAAGTATGTGCTAGCACGATCGACCGTTGAAGCAGAATATAGAGCTATGACTCTGGGAGTGTATGAGGAGTTGTGGGTAAAAGCACTGCTGACATAGTTGAAGCTGGATCAGGGAACACCATTGCGTCTTCTGAGTGATAGTCAAGTTGCACTAAGTATATCTAACAATCTAGTTCAGCATGACAAAACGAAGCACATCGAGATCGATCTATTCTTCATCAAGGAGAAGCTAGAGAAAGAGATATTAAAGCTCGATTATGTTCGTTCAGAAGAACAAGTCGCAAATTGTCTTACTAAGGGTCTTAATTCATTGAGTCTTTCTAAACTATGTAACAAGATGGGGATGATTGATATCTATCACCCATCTTGAGGGGGAGTGTTGAGAGTATTAATGGGCTTTTAGTCCCACATTGAGTAGAATAGTAGAGAGAGGGGTTAGCCTCTCCTATATATATGTAGCTCCACCTCAATAATAAACAAGCCAAGTATTCTACTAAATTTCTATTGTCCTCTTGTTGGGACATCCTCTCAATGAGCATCTTCATAACTGAAGTTCTTGATTTTGTATCTTTCAAAAGATTCTATAGAGGGAACACTTTAGGCTGCGTCTTATATTAGGAGACAGGTCACAGGCTACTGGTGTTGTGATGTTGTTTCTATAATTGTTTGCTGGTTATTAAACAGGAAGAACTTATATATATGAATGAGAAGTTTTGATTTCTTTGCAATAGTGTATCCAAATTCCAGGCGACTTATCTCTGAGGCTGATCACTTTAAAGTGGTCTTTCTCACACTGGTTGGCTGAAAACACTTGGCTTTGTGAGATGATTTGCAAAAAAAAGGAAGAGGGATAGAATGAAATAGTATACCCAGATTCCATGTTCAATGATGAACATGAAAGGCATCTCGTGTACAAGACCACTGAAATGAGTTTTCCACATTATGTATCTGAAGTATCCAAAATTCGTAGTTTCTCAAGAGAAATTTTTCATACGTTTTTGTTATGGAATGATAACGTGTGTGTTCATGTGCACGTCTCTCACTGTGTTATTAATGTTCTTTGGGTGGAAAACTGTTGAAATTTGCTTGTTCTAGTGCATAAGCACATGTGGTGAAACATGTTTATATGGTAACATTGTATTTCCATAATCAGATCACAGGAGGCGTGATTAGTGACTACTGTGGATCAGATGCACGACAGGGGTTCGGTTGTGCATGGTTTTAGTTATCTTCTCTCTTTCTAGACCACATGTATTAACCCAACCTCAGTGATAATCTACTTCTCAACATTGGTGTAAACCCCAGATTTTTCAAAAATATTAAACTTGGATTTTTCACAATTTTCTGGAATTTTCTGGAAATTTTTCTGTAATTAAAATCAAGGTTTTAATTATTAAATAATTTTTTATTGATAATAAATAATATTAAAATATTATGAAAATAATATTTTTGGGTGTAAAATGAAAAACTGGACTTAGGGTAATTTTCCTGGAATTTATTGGGCCCCGGACCTATTTTAGAACACCTAAAAACTATTATATTAATTAATTAGTTATTTATTTATTTATTTATTTATTTATTTATTTATTCATTTAATTATTATTATTTTTATAAAACCTAAACCCTAAATCAACCCAGCCGGCCCAAGCCCTCGGCCCATTGGGCCCAGCCCAGCCCGCAAACTGCTAGCGGGTCGGGTCGGGTCGGCCAGACCCGAACCGCCCGAGACCCGACCCGCTGACCCAGTCGCCCCAGCCCCCGCGTGGCCGCTCCGGCGCCCGCGTCCTCCGCCGCATCCGTCGGCCAGCACCCCCCCCCACGACGCCAGCTCCGCCTTTCCCGGCCGACCCCCACGCCCTCTCCGCCTATATAAACTCCCCCTCCTCTTCACCAGCCTCCTACCACCGCCGCCGCTCCTCCGTCCACCGCCTCCTCGCCGTCGACCCTCGCCCAGCCTCGTCGTGCCCAGTCCCGCTCCGCCTAGCCCCTCGGCGTCGTCCCCAGACCCCCGAGCCGCAGCTCTGGTCGGCTCCGCCCGCCTCCCAGCGCGCCACCAGCCGCGCCCCGAGCCCCCGGCGACACCGTGCAGCGCCCTAGCCCCGGCCGACCTTTCCCCCGCTGCAGAGCCGCCCGAGCCGCCTGATCTCCGGCCGCCGGAAGCGTCCAGAAACCCTAACCCTAACCCTAATTTCCTGTGTCGGCTCGTGTCGGACACGACACGGACACGAGAAATTCCAATTTCTCGAGCCCTGTTCAGGTACGTGTAACTTTCTCCTCGCTGCCCCGTTTCCAATTCCGTAAATTGCGTTGCGAAGCCTGTATGACCCTCTCGGTGCCCGGACAAACCGCTCGGGACATCGCGTCCTGTGGTGATCGCACACCGCGATCCAAAAACAGGAAAAACAACGACCCGATTCACCCCGGAACTGGGTACGTCCCGCCAAACGGGACGACTTGGTCGCGCGCGGTCTTCACAGATACGTGCGCGTCGTTGATACGGACGTGTGGGATTTCGCGGAAGTCGATTCGGGTGTGCGTGCACACCGGGATCAACGCGTATCCGCGGACACCGCCCCGTATTCGCCTTTTCTGAATCAAGCCCTAACTTTCTGTGTACACGTCGGATCGAAACGAAACTTGCGCCATCGGACTCGTAGCGATACGCTGGTCCTGTGACCCAAGTTTGGTTCGATTCTGAGAACGTTGACGAAATCATGTGTCGTGGGCCCCACAGGCCCCGCTCGACGGGCGATTTTGTGATCGGCTCATCGGAATCCAATTCTGGAAGCTCCATTGGGTTCGTATCATCGTTTCTGACCTGTTGACACTAAGTTTGGTGAATTTGGAGACCTTTGACCCTGACACGTTTTCGGTGCAAAGCGGGCCCACATGCGGACCCCGTTTTGACCCAAAATTATCGTTTTTGTCCTTGTCTCCAAATTGGACTCAAGGACAGGCGTTTCTAGCTATTTGATATCTTCTGAGCATGATGGTAATGTTTATTTCAGCATATGGGCATTTCTGGAAAATTTCCCGAGGATAAAACTGTAATTGGATCCAAACATCAGGCAAGTACCTGCACTTCAAGTTTAATCTTTATATTGTGAAAATTAATTCCTTGCTCTACTAGTACCATTGATGATTACCCTTAGTGTTAGCTTTTGGACTTTCATGTCTTGCTTTTCGTGTCGGGTGGGAGAATACTAGGAGGCATGTAGTTTACCCTTCCCCCTGTCGTGACTAATAGCTGTTGGTACACGACTGTACCTTCAGCCGGATCTTGATTATTCCTGTCTAATAGCCGTTTATGACGGCCGGATTAGCCTTATAATCCCCTACATGCCAACTATGTATTCTAAATACACACTTACACACACATAGTTTCTTGTCGTGTTGCAGTTCCTGTTATCTTGTTGTAGTTCCATTTTCCTGTCTCATTATATTTCCTGTTTACTCATATTCCTGATTTACAGCAATTAACCCTTAGTTATTGTTACTTCTTATTTATGCATATCCTCAACATGATACTTGTCAGTTCTTTTCTACTTGTCATAAATATTTAGTTTAATCTTTGTTGTGCATTGTGTACTTTGCTCCTTTCCTGACTGGATCCGTTGATTTAGGCGATGATGAGGACTATGCCCCCACCTATTATGGTCCCTATGAGGTAGCATGTGATACTTTTGAGGAGCCGGTTCCTACTCAGGAGACTACCTTTGAGGAGTAGTCAACCAGTTAGCTAGTATTTTTCTTTCAGCTTAGTAATCGGGTTTGTCCCCGATTTACTTTCTGGTTCTGTAATAAACTATGGATCTGGTTGTCACATTTTGTTTATGAAATCTTAACATTTCTATTCCCCTGTCATTATCCTTGTCTATTTATTCTGTGGATGAGCTAGATGTTAAATTACCTGTGAAGATGACCTAGACAGCGTACTACCGCCGACACTGCGGCGTAGGCTGGACGTACCCACGTACTCGTGCCCGAATATCCGGGTGCGGGTCGTGACACGTTTTTTATGGTGGCCCATGCAGGTCAACGACTAAATTGTTCGGTTTCAACTTAGGGACCGAACAGGCCTGCAATAAGAATATGATAAGTTTTAGTATCTCATCCACTTGCTTGAAACGTTCTTGACATCCATATCGAATTTGAATTAATTTCTTGACTTGCGTCCTGCCTTGATTCCTGTGCGCCTCTTATTGTTTATTTTGGATACAGGAAAAATGGACCCACAAGCCAGCAACGAGGCTCATGCAGAAATACCACAAGGCGTTATGGGTACCCACGAAGACGATGTGACACCAGTTGGTGAAGGCCAATCATCACAGTGCAGTCAAGCAAGTCAGCCTGCCTCGAGAATCCATCAAGATGACGTTCCACCATCGACGCAGTCTACTCCACTGATACCTTCCTTTCCACTAGGACAGCCTATGGACGAACAACAAATGTTCCGAATGTTCTACGTGATGATGCAAGCCTATCAGAAGGTTCAACAAGAAGCTCAGCAAAACCAAGCGAAGAACTTCATCGACAGAATTAGCTCGGAGTCACGGAAGCCAAGCAGTTCAAATGCATTTACCTTCGACGAGGACGTTCTTACTGCAGCACGACCTGTGGAGTGCACCACAAGGATCGAGTCCAGCCAGAAGCGGCCGTATGCGTCAGCACCAGACCAAGCACAACAGGAAAGAGCTGCAAAGCGACCACAGATGAATCCAACTCAAGGACAGAACCAACAAGCTCCCACTTGTGGCTATTGTCAAAAACAAGGTCACACTTGGCAGGATTGTAGAAAGAGGCTAGGTGCCTGTCTATATTGTGGATCAGCAGCACATCAAATGAAGGACTGTCCTGCTGCTCAAGGACGCGCAGCTGCACAAAAAGTTCCAGTTCAGGCCAGGCCCCAGCAGCGCAGCAGAGGGCACCACCTCAAGGACGCGGACAAGCTTACGTGATGACCGTGGAGAACGCGCAGACTCGTGGAGTAGCTAATGCGCGTAAGTGATTTGTAGATACCGTTTCTAGTATTGTTTAGCTCGTGCCTATTGGTTCGTGACCTCAGCCCCAATCTAGTAATTTTGAACTTGCTAATAACCTGGTATGCTTTTATATTTGATAACTATTGTAGAGTCTTTTGTTATTGTGCTTATTGTGTGTTGTTTTGTGAACTTAAATAATTTGTACCTCCTTTCATCATCATCTAGCGCACTTAATTTTGATGTACTTGACTTATGCTGCTAATATAGCCTAGTTTTGCAAGTTTACTCTTCTATCGAGCTTGATCATGACATATGTATAAGTGGGTTAACACACTGATACATTTCAGAATCAGTGTACTACGGTCTGATCAACCATGGTGCATTTTGGTTCGCTCATTGCACGACTACTTTACGTGGATTGAGATATGTAGTGATTAGTAGACAAATATACTTGTCCTCTAGATATGTCCGAGCATATCGTATCAGTTACATAACTGTACTAATACGAGCATGCGAACAAATGATTACCAGAATAGAAATTCAGTCCACAACTGCTTGACAATTTCCATTTGAATCCTTTAAACGCCTTGATCCCGATACTTCTGTTCTATCACCTCACCCTTGAACCCTTTATTATTGATCTTCGTCTTCCCTTATTTCGGAAAGACGAAATCTCGTGCTTGGTATAAGTTTGATATATAGATAGTACTAGATATACCCATAGGCCGATCACATATTTGAGGATTATTCTTCCGTAATTAAGGACATATCATATGTAATATGATCGGCGTTGAAGTTTCGAGGATTGAAGGACATGAGTAAATAAATTAAGGAATATTTTCTTAAGGCATATCGCTTTATGTGATAAATGGGTAAATTCTAAGTTGAGTAGCAGTGCATTGTCAACTCGAGAGGAATTTTTTTGGATTGTGATCGAGTAAAGCTTAGATTGGGGGAGGTTCAAGCCAATTCAATTTTGAGAATTTTAGAAGAATGACTAAGATGATGAGGATTAATGAACTTCAAAATTCTTGACATTGAGGACCCAATAGTTATATCTTAGGTACATGATTTAAATTTTGAATAATGAAGGTAAAATCATCAATTGAATTTAGAGGATAAAAATATAGAATTTCAGATTTGAACATGGGTGGACTACATTTTCAATTTGATGATTTGAATTAAGGATTAAAATTTGATGGTTGGACTACCTAGTTGGAATGTTGAGGATGTGAATGGAATTTAAAAGGGTGAAGCATACAAATGGGAATACTATTGGACTCGAACTACTTCTAGAGGAAATTATGGTAGTTAGAATCGTGAGAAAAATTTATAAGCGTATGCAAAACTTGAAGATGTTATATGGACTTAATTTAAAATTTACCTGTGGGTAATTTGAGAAAGTAAAGAAGTGATAACCATAGGTTGAATTTTGATTGGAACAGTAGTCATTTTAACCTTGAAGCGATTGCAGTGGATATGATTAGGATTTTAATTATCGCAAGGAGATTGCGATTGACTTGCCTTATGTACATGAAGGGTTAACAGATTATGGCTTATTTTAATTTCGAGGACGAAATTTTTATAAGTTGGGTAGATTGTAAACCCCAGATTTTTCAAAAATATTAAACTTGGATTTTTCACAATTTTCTGGAATTTTCTGGAAATTTTTCTGTAATTAAAATCAGGGTTTTAATTATTAAATAATTTTTTATTGTTAATAAATAATATTAAAATATTATGGAAATAATATTTTTGGGTGTAAAATGAAAAAACTGGACTTAGGATAATTTTCCTGGAATTTATTGGGCCCCGGACCTATTTTAAAACACCTAAAAACTATTATATTAATTAATTAGTTATTTATTTATTTATTTATTTATTTAATTATTAATTTTTTTATAAAACCTAAACCCTAAATCAACCCAGCCGGCCCAAGCCCTCGGTCCATTGGGCCCAGCCCAGCCCGCAAACTGCTAGCGGGTCGGGTCGGGTCGGCCAGACCCGAACCGCCCGAGACCCGACCCGCTGACCCAGTCGCCCCAGCCCCCGCGTGGCCGCTCCGGCGCCCGCGTACAACGCCGCATCCGTCGGCCAGCACCCCCCCACGACGCCAGCTCCGCCTTTCCCGGCCGACCCTCACGCCCTCTCCGCCTATATAAACTCCCCCTCCTCTTCACCAGCCTCCTACCACCGCCGCCGCTCCTCCGTCCACCGCCTCCTCGCCGTCGACCCTCGCCCAGCCTCGCCGTGCCCAGCCCCGCTCCGCCTAGCCCCTCGGCGCCGTCCCCGACTCCCAGACCCCCGAGCCGCAGCTCCGGTCGGCTCCGCCCGCCTCCCAGCGCGCCACCAGCCGCGCCCCGAGCCCCCGGCGACGCCGTGCCGCGCCCTAGCCCCGGCCGACCTTTCCCCCGCTGCAGAGCCGCCCGAGCCGCCTGATCTCCGGCCGCCGGCAGCGTCCAGAAACCCTAACCCTAACCCTAATTTCCTGTGTCGGACACGACACGAACACGAGAAATTCCAATTTCTCGAGCCCTGTTCAGGTACATGTAACTTTCTCCTCGCTGTCCCGTTTCCAATTCCGTAAATTGCGTTGCGAAGCCTGTATGACCCTCTCGGTGCCCGGACAAACCGCTCGGGGCATCGCGTCCTGTGGTGATCGCACACCGCGATCCAAAAACAGAAAAAACAACGACCCGATTCACCCCGGAACTGGGTACGCCCCGCCAAACGAGACGACTTGGTCGCGCGCGGTCTTCACAGATACGTGCGCGTCGTTGATACGGACGTGTGGGATTTCGCGGAATTCGATTCGGGTGTGCGTGCACACCGGGATCAACGCGTATCCGCGGACACCGCCCCGTATTCGCCTTTTCTGTATCAAGCCCTAACTTTCTGTGTACACGTCGGATCGAAACGAAACTTGCGCCATCGGACTCGTAGCGATACGCTGGTCCTGTGACCCAAGTTTGGTTCGATTCTGAGAACGTTGACAAAATCGTGTGTCGTGGGCCCCATAGGCCCCGCTCGACGGGCGATTTTGTGATCGGCTCATCGGAATCCAATTCTGGAAGCTCCATTGGGTTCGTATCATCGTTCCTGACCTGTTGACACTAAGTTTGGTGAATTTGGAGACCTTTGACCCTGACACGTTTTTCGGTGCAAAGCGGGCCCACATGCGGACCCCGTTTTGACCCAAAATTGTCGTTTTTGCCCTTGTCTCCAAATTGGACTCAAGGACAGGCGTTTCTAGCTATTTGATATCTTCTGAGCATGATGGTAATGTTTATTTCAGCATCTGGGCATTTCTGGAAAATTTCCCGAGGATAAAACTGTAATTGGATCCAAACATCAGGCAAGTACCTGCACTTCAAGTTTAATCTTTATATTGTGAAAATTAATTCCTTGCTCTACTAGTACCATTGATGATTACACTTAGTGTTAGCTTTTGGACTTTCATGTCTTGCTTTTCGTGTCGGGTGGGAGAATACTAGGAGGCATGTAGTTTACCCTTTCCCCTGTCGTGACTAATAGCTGTTGGTACACGACTGTACCTTCAGCCGGATCTTGATTATTCCTGTCTAATAGCCGTCTATGACGGCCGGATTAGCCTTATAACCCCCTACATGCCAACTATGTATTCTAAATACACACTTACACACACATAGTTTCTTGTCGTGTTGCAGTTCCTGTTATCTTGTTGTAGTTCCATTTTTCTGTCTCATTATATTTCCTGTTTACTCATATTCCTGATTTACAGCAATTAACCCTTAGTTATTGTTACTTCTTATTTATGCATATCCTCAACATGATACTTGTCAGTTCTTTTCTACTTGTCATAAATATTTAGTTTAATCTTTGTTGTGCATTGTGTACTTTGCTCCTTTCCTGACTGGATCCGTTGATTTAGGCGATGATGAGGACTATGCCCCCACCTATTATGGTCCCTATGAGGTAGCAGGTGATACTTTTGAGGAGCCGGTTCCTACTCAGGAGACTACCTTTGAGGAGTAGTCAACCAGTTAGCTAGTATTTTTCTTTCAGCTTAGTAATCGGGTTTGTCCCCGATTTACTTTCTGATTCTGTAATAAACTATGGATCTGGTTGTCACATTTTGTTTATGAAATCTTAACATTTCTATTCCCCTGTCATTATCCTTGTCTATTTATTCTGTGGATGAGCTAGATGTTAAATTACCTGTGAAGATGACCTAGACAGCGTACTACCGCCGACACTGCGGCATTGGCTGGACGTACCCACGTACTCGTGCCCGAATATCCGGGTGCGGGTCGTGACAATTGGAAAGTAGCATTATATCCAGAAGTGAACATGCACATTTACTTTCACTTTTAACAAATTGCAGGTTACAGAGAGAAGGTTTTTGCAATAATTGGTGTCAAAGTCTATGCGGCCGGGTTCTATGCTAAACAATGCATCAGCGAAGGCTTAGCTTCGTGGAAAGGAAGATCAGCTGCCGAGCTGTTGGATGATTCCTCACTCTTCAACTCTATTTTTCAAGGTATTACCGACAATTTTTTTTTACTTCATCTTTTTAAGAAAAAAAAAAATGTATCATAATTCCCTGATTATTTATTATGCAGCACCACTGGAGAAATCATTAAAGATAATGCTCGTCAGAGATGTTGATGGTAAAACCTTTTGGGATGCATTGAATGATGTTCTCTCTTTAAGACTTAAAGAACCAACAACTGTTGATGAATCTGCATTATCGACCTTCCGCAACACCTTTCAAGGGCGTGATCTCAAGAAAGGAACCCTTATATTTTTGACTTGGGTAGATCCATCCAATATGCTGGTAAGAAAATGATACAGTAGTGAATGCAGTTCATTCCATGCATATATTTTTCCTTTCCTTGTAGGTTTAACTGGTGTTAGGAGTTTATTTGGTCATTGTTGAAGAAGTTGGCCCAACATTATGATATCATTTCCCTTTGAACTTTTTGGTATTTGCAGGTGTCCATCTCATCTAATGGATTTCCTACCGAGGTAGATTCAAAAATTGAGTCATCGAATGTCACCTTGGCCCTTTATGATGCATTTTTTGGAAACTCTCCTGTTTCCCCCACTTTGAAGACCTCGGTTGCTCATGGGCTTGCTGTGGGTCTCAACTAATTTCTGATGCAAGTAAGTTTGACTATATTTTTAGACTTCAAGATATTGTCACATGAAGATTTCATGCCTAATATTTGGAATCAAGAAGACTAAAGAACTTGTAAAACATGTTGCTCTTGGTTAATTTCAAAAGGGATGTTTTATCTTGTTAACCTCTTATGTAGAAGAGTTGTGAATTTTGCTTACTTTTATTTGATACGAAAATGACATTTTACATGGCAGGTTCCCAAGCCAGTCTATGATCTTATTTGTAAGTAGGTGATTGGAAGTATTAACTTTATAAATGAATACTGCAATCTATAATTCTTTTAAGCTTGAAAAAGTAAAATTTATAGTATTAAGGGTGAAATATACTGATCATGTGGTCACAGCCCCATATATTTCCATCAAGATTAACAAAATAAGACTTTGCCTAATAAAAAAATAGATTATGGAATAGTGATAAGGAATACATAACCTTTTTTCTTTTATCAAAAGGCTGGGGATGATCTCAACCATCGGCTACTACTATCACCACAATAATTTAAAGAGAATAAGTAACATGTTGTACACTTCTGAAGCTTTACAAATATGTTTAACATCAAGTTGTAGGATTCAAACTCTAGGGTCAATGCAAGGTTCATAGTGTTGGCCATATTATATCATTTGGCACGTCCCAACCCAATACTGGCCAATAACGACATCTAAGGCTCTCTTTCTCATCAATTCAGCAAGTGAAAACTACTAGAAATAGATTCGGCCGAAGGATTCAAACATGTTAAATATTATAACATTTAAAACTAACAGGATACAACAAATAATACATAAATTTATGTCTAAATATATCAAATATTTTCCTACCTTTTAATATATTTTTTATTATTAGCTAGCTTTCCGAACCAAAAACTCCGAAACTCCAATCCAAAATTGCGAAATCGAAAATGCTGATGCTCATAAGAAGGGTCCGATACCGATTCCAATATTGCAAACCATGGGTCAATGATATGAGTTGTGACTAAGTATTTAGAGGGAGGGGGAGGGTTAGGAGACAACAATGAAATACAGAGATATTGTGTAATATGGAATGATTGGAGTATTAGTGAAATTGAAGATTAGTTGAGGGCCCAGTCCAATAGCCATAGATTCCCATCTATGCTTTATGCAGGGTTTAAGGAAAGCGACGTTGGAAATATATCTAGATAAGGTACCCCAAGAACTTGATACTTAGTCAGGAGAAGAATCATAAAGTTGCATTTCATTACTGATACTCTTATACATCATTAATGATGAAAGGTAGTAAGAAACAGCTATAGTTCCTGTGGTTTTATTTCCTCAAGCATCTTGACCACTCCTGACATGGTTGGTCTGTTGGAAGGATCTGGTTCTAGGCACTTTTCAGCAATTGCAAATACTTTCTTTACTTCATCGACCTGAAAGCATCTTATGGAGATATCAATTGCACTTTCTTCTCTCTTTTCTTCAACTACTCCTTTTACCTGTTACACCATGTATTTTACCAAGTTTAATTTACAGTGTTGGGCTGAAACTTTACAAATACAAGAAAACAAAATTTGAAAAGTATACAGGAAGCTAAATTGACTAGTATAATAAAACTTATGCTCTAGAAAGCTGTGGGTGTTAAGTTGATGAATTACTACTGATCATGGATGCAACATAGACTGTGCTCGGGAGTTGAGAGTAGATGGGTCTGGATTTAAGTAAGACAATAACTGGTATATTGCATACTATTCATTTCTTGAACCTGCAATTGCGTCAGGGGATTATTTTTCTGCACCTACAACCATTTGTGGCTTCATTCATCTTTGTATCAATAGAAGTTCATATGAAGGACATAGCAGAGTAGCTGCTTATGCTTATGGGTGTGAAAAAGATATACTTGCAGGATATCTATTGAAGTACATGCACATTAAATATACTTCACTGAATAAAAGATATTCTGTCTCAGTGCTTTACTGCCTCAAGACTCTCAACAGTATGTTAAGTGAAAACTAAAGGAAGATAGTAGGCCAGATTATCTCATATGCTTTATAATCGAATTTTTCAACTCTCTCCAAAGGTAAGGTCTCTCATGTTTATTCTGTGGTTATCTTTCTCGTCGTGGCTTTTGATATTGGCAAAATTGCACCCTTATGGTCCAGTGTCTTGGAGCATGTTCAGGCTAAAAAGGAAAAAGAAAAACATATGTACCTGATTGAAACACATATCATGGGGCAGTTGGATGTGGGCTCTGTGTGTACAATGGAACCAAAGTGTCATAAATCACTTTATCTATTCCTTACATATATATGATCTGATATTAATCATAGGAAAATAAGGCAGAGATGGTCACTAGGAATCAAATAGCATACACTTTGGTACTATTAGAAGCAATTGGTGGAGATAATTGATGAAAGGTCTACTTTAAGAATTTGGCGCAATTACTGTTGGTAATGGTACCATAAGTGAAGAAGTTTTCTGTAGGACAACTCAGTGTTTCCTTCACTTTTGAAAGAAAGGTGTGAAAGGATTGAAGTAGCTTTTGTCAAAACTCTACCCTATAAAAATAGTGTGAATTCCAACCATTTAGATGGAAATACAGGGATGCTGACTTCAAAGGTTGAGGTGTGTCGACTGATGGGTCAAGAAGGATATGAGAATCTAGAAGCTATATGCAGGGGTCTGTATCCATAGCCGTATTCCACGTCCTTACCCATGCAAGATAGACGACCACTATTGTACCTATTTAAAAATGTCAATATCCTGTATCTCATGTATATGTATGGCGTCTTTATATGTATCCGTTTCCATTTCCTGCTACATAGTCTGGAACCATAGATGGAAGTACTACTTAAAGGGAAATAGACAGAAGGGTGTCTGAAATCTCTGCCAGTAGCTGGGTATCTTAATGGTAAATTGATTTTTTTTTTTACAGTTTTCTTGGGTGGGGTTAAATCTCATCTGTATAGGAATAGAGTGTTGAAACCTGGTCTTCTTCTTTCCACAATCTATAGATACTACATGAACAAAGTTGTACTTGCTTTACAGTTAGGATTTACCCAGGTGACCAGCTTCGTGCCTTCCTCGAGAAATGATTCGTCTGTAGGTCTTTTTCCAGTTAGAAGTTCAAGCAAAACCACACCGAAGCTGTAAACATCTCCTTTTGTCGTTGCTCTTCCCGTATCGAAGTATTCTGCAGAGGACAACTAGAGCAATACTAAAATGTTCATCAAGACCAGGGGCCATTAAGTTTTTTTTTTTTTCTTGTTTACCTGGAGCTAAATACCCAAAAGTTCCAGCTACAATTGTTGAAACATGAGTCTTATCTGGTTCCATCAATGTTGCTAATCCGAAATCGGATACCCTTGCCTCCATATTGTGATCCAGGAGTATGTTACTCGATTTAATATCCCTGTGGATTATATGAGGGATACAATCATGGTGGAGGTATGCCAGGCCCCTAGCTGCTCCTAGTGATATCTTGTGCCTTGAAGGCCAATCCAGAGGCTTTTCCTCGCTCCATTTTCCTGCTTCGTAAATCTTCTTGGGATATTGAATTTGACAATCAGAAAATAGAAAGAAAAAAAGATTCACTTCAGCATATATTACCATGGAGCAATGTGTCCAAGCTTCCATTCGGCATGAGCTCGTATATGAGAAGATTGAAATCAGGTGCTACGCAGTATCCATGGAGGGGGACGATATTCCTATGCTTTATGTCCCCCATGGCCTCCAGCTCTCTCTCGAACCCCCGGTCCCTCTCCGTGTGTCCCTTGTTTAGTCTCTTCACGGCAAAGACAGTGCTCTCGTCTATCTCCAACCGGTACACTGTGCCATAGCCTCCGGAGCCGATGATGTCCTTGTTTGTTAACTTCGTCGTCTTCTTCATGAAAGCTTTTGAACTAAGGGACCGCGTTGTTTGAGACTGGAACATGACCATCTTCCCACCTGTTGTTGCCCAGACAAATTAGTAATTTCCTTTGTGTAAAAGTCCAGCAAAACCATTAGAAATAGAAACTAACCACAGAAATTTTCTTTGACGATGCGTCGTCGCCTTGCCCATCGTTTATAGAGTAGTACTGAGATGATAATCTTGGACAGAATGAATGCAACGCAGCAAATAGTAATATAGAGTGCTAAAACAGCACTCCTTGCCATTTCTACACTTCAAGGTGTCTTTAGGCTTTCAGTTTGAATTCTCTGCAGCCTGCATAATAGCACCAGTGGTCAAGTAGAAACAATGCAGGCTGTTCTTGATTGGTTAGCATTCAGAAAATGTAAGAGATATGCTATTTTTCATAAGAGCGATGCATAATTCTGGCACGGAAAACTTAGGGAGAAAACATCAGTACTATTGCGAAGGACTTGCAGCAATTGATGATGGAAGTGTCAGAATGGAGTTGAACCAGAGTGTTTGTTATGGAAGGAAGAAGCAGGAGTGAGTGACACACACCACAGGAGTGAGAATCCATGCGATGGGTTGAAGGTGTGGGTAGGGGGAAGGGCATGCGTAGGTTTATGATATGGGTTAGGTGCTACAAACCAAACAAAACCTGTTGAATCATGTGAACGCTTAGACCTACAACCTTCTCTTTCCAAATGAGCTGGTGGCCATATCCATCATTGTGTGCCTACTTTTTTTTCCAGATCAGGAGGGGCCAAGATCTAGGAACAGTGTTAAAAAGGATAAGCAATGTTGACATGTTGCGGAAGGTTGGTGTTGACATTTATCATGGTGGTGGGTTGTGTTGTAAGCAAATATTATTGCGCTCGGCAATCTGTTTCGGGCTAAAACTGGCGTAGTTCTTCTCCGTGAGCAGGGCCAGTCCGAAGGGTTGGACTGTCTTAGCCGGAACTAATTTTGGTTGCTGAGTATAAGATATCCTAATACAAGTGATGTTGCACGAGTATAGTTTGACATTGTATTAGGATATCTTGAACCAGTGGATGTAAATGGAGCGGAGTCGTTACTGCTGTATATAGGGGTGAGCATTATTCGATTTTGGACCGAAAATCGAACCGGACCGAACTGAACTGATTAGATATTCAATTCACTTGGAAAAAAAAATTCGGTTCAGTTTCTGAAAATACTAAAATTTTCTATTTGATTTTGGTTTTAGGTTTCGATCCAAAATCGATTACAAAAGATGAATTATACAATTATGTAAATAAAATAAAAATAAAATTATATATATATATATATATATATATATATATATATATATATATATATATATATATATATTTTTTTTTTTTTTTTTTACTGCAGCCGCAAGCAGCATTACACTGAAGGGCCAGAGGGGTGCAAACCAGATTTGTGGTTTCAAGTTCAGATGGTCCATTTGAGGTTTATTTGCTTGCAGCTTATGAAGTATGTAAATGTATCTGACATGATCAACATTGCAGTATCATTTTCGAAGAACTACTTGCAGGACCTGAATAAATGCTTTCTTCGAGAATATATATATATATATATATATATATATATATATATATATATATACTCTTAAAACGGTTTAAAAGTTAATCGTCTAAGTCGTCTGTAAATCCTCAATCATTTATTTAAAAAATTAATATTACGTAAACAAAATTGTTGAAAAAAAAAATTAATTTGTAATAAATTTCATAGGGAATCGAACTTGACCAACTAAGAAAAATGTCTCCCACCTTAACCATATAAGCTAGAAGAGATGTTTGATTATAGTTATATAATTTTATATAATTAAATAATTAGTTAAAATTTATTTCATTTAAACTATTTTTTAAAAAGTATAAATATATCTATAATAAATTATAATTAAAATATATTAAATATTTAAGCTATTTTATAATAATATAAAAAAATTATTTTACGTGCAACGTATGTTAAGTTACTAGTGTATATATATATATATATATATATATATATATATATATATATATAGAGAGAGAGAGAGAGAGAGAGAGAATAAGGGAGGTGAGGTGGCACCTCACTCTCAAAACAAGGGTGGCGGTGATGTGGCACAATCACAACCACACAAACGAGAGGAGGGGGTTTAGTGCAATTTGCCAATTATGAAATGTGTGGTTAGAATTGTGCCACGTCACCGCCACCCTTGTTTTGAGAGTGAGGTGCCATCTCACCTCCCTTATTCTCTATATTATATATATATATATATATATACTACCATCAATTGCCTACTTTATTTATACTTGTTGATCATTTAATTTGGTCAACAAAGTGGAACATTGGGCTTTGGACTGTTTTACGTTTGTGTTTGAGAAGTTTTGGGGAGAGGTGAAGAAAAAGTTGTGAGAAAAAAAAAAAATATATATATAGGAGAGTAAAACGAAAGTAAAGTTATTTTGTCTTTCATTATTGAATGAACAAAAAATAGAAAAAATTAAAAATTTAAAAAAAAAAATTTTGTTTATTTGTCGATAAAGATATAGTTACTATTTAGCGATTGGCCGTCTCAAATCATAAGTTATATTTGTCTTTTTTAAGGAAAAGTTGGATAAATTTTCCCAAAATAATTTCAAAATTTTTCTCTTTTCTTATCATAAGCATGCCATCGGTGGCGTAGGCTTATAAACATCTAGTAACAGTCGTCCCTACCCCCATGTGACTACATGAGTCCATGAGAGATCCAAGAATACTACAAATAATCCACAACTTTGTAAGGAAAATATTGTTCTATAATCTCTACAGTGGGTCCTCATGATTCTAGGTGTTCTGAATGGGAGTCAGACACGAGGTACGTGCCCAACATGAATGCAATGGTCATTTTAATCGGCTAATTATAAGGGCACTACACATTTTACTCGGGACTAGTCCATTGAAAATTTACAAAAAATTACAAGTTTGTCATCCTAAAAGTTATTCGGGGCTAGCCCAAACTCGGGGTTGTTATAATCAGGACTGTCAAAATTTTGACAGTCCTAATTTTAACCCACTGAAAATTTTATATGAAACTAGGACTGTCAGGATTTTGACAGTCCCACAAACAATGAGGACTGTCAAAATTTTGACAGTCCTCATTTTAATTGTCAGGATTTTTTTTTAGTTTATTTCTATTTAGTTAGTTTTGAATTTTGATTTTTTTTTATTTAGTTTAACATCCAAAATAAAATATGTTATCATTGAACCAAAAAAAAAAAAATCTACCGTACGAATATTACGTCTGTCGTCGATCAGACTTCAAACGACCATAACTATTTGTTTTCAAATCGTTTTTCGTCACACAATAGGTCGATTTGTATGTTTTCGATGAGAGTAACACAATTCGTGTAGAGAGAATTTTCATCCGAAGTAAGACGTACAAATTACAGGCAAAAATATAAAATATAAAACTTTAAAGTATCATAACTTTTGACTGGGAGATCGAAACAAGCTCCAGTTTGTGCCAAAATGACCGTATGGAAAAGTACTTCGGGATAAACCGTTTCACCGTTTGACGGATTTTCCAACTTTTTAGAATCGCAAAAAAATGATGTTTCGATCTCCAAATTTTACTTTTGGTAATTTTTTTTTTACAAAATATTTAATGTACCAATAATAAATTTACAATTTTAAATAACAGAATACTTTAACAAATTTTAAGGATAGAAATTTTAAGGATATTTTGAAATTGACAGAAAAATAAATTAACAGAAAAAAAATTAACAATTAACAAAAATAAATTAACAGAAAAAAAATTTAGGACTGTCAAATTTTTGACAGACCTACCAATGGGAAGGACTGTCAAAATTTTGACAGTCCTAAAAATTTTTAGGACTGTGTAAACCCCCTGATTTTCAATAATTTTTAAATTTGAATTTTTTACAATTTTCTGAAATTTTCTAGGATTTTTCTGTAATTAAATACAGGTGTTTTAATTATTAAGTAATTTTTAAATGATAATAAATAATATTAAAATATTATGAAAATAATATTTTATGGTGTAAAATGAAAAACTAGACATAGGGTAATTTTTTAGGAATTTATTGGATCCCGGAAGCATTTTAAAAGCCCTAAAAAAAATTTATTAATTAAACCACAATAAACCGGGTTTATTTTAAATAAACCAAACCAATTTCTGAACCGAACCGGGTTCATTTAAACCGAACCAAACCCGAAACCCGACCCGCATTTGTTTTTGGATCGGGCCGGATCCAGTTGACCCGACCCGACCATTATCGCCCGTTAACCCGCTAGCCCCTTTCTCTCCCAACCCGACCCCGACCGTTGGCCTCCCTCCGCCGGCCGCCCGTTCACCTCCAAGCGCCGCTCCGGCTACCCACAACGGTCGCCGCTCCGCTCCTCGCCGCCGCATCGCCTCCGCAACCGCCGTCGCTCCCTCTCCCCATCTCCGTCTATATAAACCCTCAGCCCCCTTCCTCCTCCGGCCAACCTCGATCCCTCCACCACTACGCCGCCTCGCCGCCGACGATGTCGAACCCGCCCCGCTGCTCCTTCTCTAGCTCCGCCGCCTGATCCTCTTCCCCCTGGCGATCTCCTCCGCCGACGCCTCCGTCAGCCCCGAGCGCCGCCAGGCCGAACTCTCCCCGCAGCGCCTCGCCCCTGCCTCGTCCCCGCCGTGCAGCCCGGCCACCGCCTCGCCGCCTTGACGCGACGCCGCCTGGCCTCCCTCTCCTCCTCCTTCCTCCTTTCCCCCTCAGCAGCACAGCCGCAGCTAGCCACGACGACCCCCGCCCACTCCGGTGCGCCACCACCTCCGGCCGCACAGCCCGAGCCCTGCACCGCCGTCCCCGGCCGCCTCCGGCCGCCTGAGCTCGAACCCTAACCCTAGGTCGCAGAGGACTCGGACACGGCTCACTTCGTGTTGACTCGGACACGTCTCGGACACGTCTCGGACACGGAGAAATTCAGATTTTTGGAATCCTGTTTAGGTACCCATATCTCTCTCCTCGCTGTCCCGTTTTTGATTCCGTCAGTTGTGACGCGTAGGCTGTGTGACCCCCTCGGTGCCCGTGCAAACCGCTCGGTGCATCGCGTCCTGTGGTGATCGCGAACCGCGATCCAAAAACAGGAAAATCAACGCCCTGTTTCACCCCGGAACTGATTACACCCCGGCAAACGGTACGACTTGGTCGCGTGCGGTCTTCACCGATACGTGTGCATCGTTGATACGGACGTGCAGAATTTTGCAGAAGTTGATTCGGATGTGCGTGCACACCGGAATCAACGCGTATCCGCCGACAACGCCCCGTATCCGACCTTTCTGAATCTCGCTGTAACTTAGTGTACACACGTCGGATCGAGATGAAACTTGCGTCATCGGACTCGTAGCAATACGCTGGTCCTGTGAGCCAAGTTTGGTTGGATTCTGGGAACGTTGACAAAATCGCGTGTCGTAGGCCCCATAGGCTCCACTTGACGGGCGATTTTGAGATCGGCTCATCGGAATCCAATTCTGGAAGTTTCGTTGTGTTCGTATCATCGTTCCTGACTTGTTGACACTAAGTTGGACGAATTTGGAGACCTTTGACCCTGACATATTTTTCGGTGCAAAGCGGCCCACATGTGGACCCCGCCTTGACCCACAAATATTATTTTTGCCCTTGTGTCCAAACTGGACTCAAGGACAGGCGTTTCTAGCTGATTAATATTTTCTGGATCTGATGGTGATGTCTATTTCAGCAACCGGAGTACTGCCTGCAATCCCCGCTGAAGCCAGAGCTACAATTGGAGCCGGAAACCCAGGCAAGTGTACCTTGCCATAATTGCAGTATATTGAATCATTTTGTTCTCTTGATTTATTCCTGTAACTGTTGTACATGCTCAACCCTAGGTCCGTGTGACTTACTTAGCTTCCGATTAATAATCGGGTGCCAACACCGTACGCGGGGTTGTGTAAGGTCAACTAGAGATGGATATCGTGACATTTATATTCTCGTACTTGCCATATCAAGTACATTATACCCAGGACACTTGACACGAATCATGAGATAGAATCTTCCTGAAATATTCAAGGTGATTCTGTATAGGATACAGGTTTATGACATCTTTACATGCTTAGATTTTATCCTGACTTATTGCATTAGTTTAATCTTGCGTAACATGAACATTGTGAACTGTGACGTGAGATTACATTGGGTGGGGAGAGTATTACCATATCAAGGCTGATTAAATTAAAAATATTGTCATCTGGAGGTGTCTTAGTCTCTGATACAGAGCTTTGGCGCAAGTTCTGGCCCTTCGAGAAAATACTGCTATGGTTTCTTCGACACTGATCCTGTAGTAGTCTCAGCCTGAGTATGACTAAAACTCTCACTTGCATAACACTTAGCTGGTTTAATTATTTACCCTATTGTGTCCTTTATTCCTGCACTGCATTTATTTTGGCTTGATCTTTCTTGTACCTTGCTATGTCCCCTGAGGACCTGGATCCGGATTATGTCCCCAGGATTAGCAGACGAGATCTACCCTGAGGTGTACGGAACATGAGCCCTACTCGGAGCAGTACCGGAACCTAAGGACGAGGTGATCGCTGAGGAACATCTGCTTCTTCCATGCTCAGTTGTTATGGCAATTAAAACTCTTTATTTCCTGTTTATGAGAACTTTTGTAACAGACTTAATATCGGGTTGTTCCCCGATTTTATTTACTTTTGACTGGATGTTGTTTAATATTTCTTTTGCTGATATTGCTATCTTTATTCTGTAGATGAGATTAGTAAACCCTGACTATTGTAATACAGCTTAAGTATGCTCCGATGGATCCATTAAATTGGGTTTGTCCATCGGTGCGTGTTGCTGGCCATTGCCACATGTCCAGTCCCCGATATTTTGGGACTGGGGCGTGACATGGTTTTTGTGGTGGCCCATGCAGGTCAACGACTAAATTGTTCGGTTTCAACTTAGGGACCGAACAGGCCTGCAATAAGAATAGAATAAGTTTTTAGGATCTCATCCACTTGCTTGAATCGTTCTTGATATCTGTATCGTATTCGAATTAATTTTTGATTTGCATCTTGCCTTGATTCATGTGCACCTCTTATAGTTTATTTTTGATGCAGAGTAATGGATTCACGAGCAAACGACGGAACTCCAGCAAGAACACCAATAGGTGCTGAAGCCACCTACGGAGAAGTTGAAGTGACGCCATTGAGTGGAGATCCCTCTACTCACCGAAGCAGCCAAGCAGATCATCAAGCTTCTAGATTTTGGCGTGATGACATTCCACCTCCTCCGTAGTTCGTTCCACCGATGCCTGTATTCCCACAAGGGCAGCTTATTGACGGGCAACAAATATTCCAAATGATCTACGCAATGATGCAAGCCCAGGAACAAGTCCAAAACGAGGCCCAGCGTCGCGAGGCTGAGTACTTGAGGAACAACATAGTAACTGCACCGGAGCAGGTCAACCTACTAGCTCGACGACCAATGACGGGCTCTATCACCGATTTTTGCCAGCTGAAGCCTCGTACCTTTTCTGGCAAGGAGGGACCAACAGAAGTTCATGAATGGCTCACCAACATTCGGCATCAATTAGAAGCAGCTGAGCTTCCACGGGAACGTTGGATGACTGCCGTCAGAATGCAATTGACGGACAATGCTCATCACTGGTGGCTATCCGAGGAGACCAGGCTCGGACCAGACCGAGTTACTTGGGAAGAGTTCTCCAGACTCTTTCAGGAGATGTACATTCCGGCTATCGCTCGATCAGAACTTCGGGACAAGTTCAATCGCCTCACTCAGGAAGCTATGACGGTGGAAGAGTACAACGCCGAGTTCATTCGTCTAAGTCGCTTCGCCCCAACATTAATCCCGACAGAAGAAGAGAAGGCCGAGAAGTTTTTCGACGGACTAAACTTCGAGTTACAGAAACTAATTGGATCTGTCGCACCAACTTCATACTCGGACGTCCTTGTTGCAGCCCGACGCATGGAGCGCGTTACAGGAGAGAAACCAGTCTGAAGCGGCCTTCCCCATCAGCAACATCCAGAGCACCACAAGAAGAAGCTGCAAAGAGACCTCACCAATAGCAGAAAGCAGCTACACCACAAGTGATAGTCCTTTCTACTTGTCACTACTGTGGCAAAGCAGGCCATCTTGCCAAGGAATGCCGACGCAGATTAGGATTGTGTTTAGCATGCGGATCCCGTCAGCATTCGGTAAGGGATTGCCCTGAACGTGGAGAAGGAGCACCAAGGGCAAACCAACAAGCTCTACCAGCACCAGGAGGACATCAACCAAGGCCACCCTTGGCACTTCAAGCAGCACCCTACCAGCAAGCCCAGCAACAGCAGAGGGCACCACCTCAAGAACGCGGACAAGCTTTCGCGATGACTGTGGGAGACGCACAGAACCATGGAGTAGCTAATGCGCGTAAGTTTTTGTAGTTCTGTTTCTAGTATTGCTTTAGTTCGTGCTTGCTGGTTCGTGACCTAGACTTAACTTGATAGTTTTAACTTTCTAATAATAGATAACCTAGTGTTAACCTAGTAATTTTGAACTTGCTAAATAACCTAGAATATTTTATAAATGTTAACCTGATATGTTTTAAAGAATAACCTATTTTCTAAAAACTATAATTTTCTAGATTTCCTACATTTGGAAAATTGTATAACTTCTATTGATTAGGGAAATGATTTTTCCTATGTGTTTAAACCCTCAACCTTGATTTTCTGTTTTGAATAAATTTTGCAACCGTGTCATCTCTGTTGACCGGTTATTCTTTGATTGCGAGGACACAATCTTCTTAAGGGGGGTAGATTGTAAACCCCTTGATTTTCAAGAATTTTTAAATTTGAATTTTTCACAATTTTCTGGAATTTTATAGGATTTTTCTGTAATTAAATACAGGTATTTTAATTATTAAGTGATTTTTAAATGATAATAAATAATATTAAAATATTATAAAAATAATATTTTATGGTGTAAAATGAAAAACTAGACATAGGATAATTTTCTGGGAATTTATTGGACCCCGGAAGCATTTTAAAAGCCCTAAAAAAACTAATTATTAATTAAACCACAATAAACCGGATTTATTTTAAATAAACCAAACCAATTTCTGAATCGAACCAGGTTCATTTAAACCGAACCAAACCCGAAACCCGACCCGCATTTGTTTTTGGATCGGGCCGGATCCACCCGACCCGACCCATTACCGCCCGTTAACCCGCTAGCCCCTTTCTCTCCCAACCCGACCCCGACCGTTGGCCTCCCTCCGCCGGCCGACCGGCCGCCCGTTCACCTCCCAGCGCCGCTCCGGCTACCCACAACGGTCGCCGCTCCGCTCCCCGCCGCCGCATCGCCTCCGCAACGGCTGCCGCTCCCTTTCCCCATCTCCGTCTATATAAACCCTTAGCCCCCTTCCTCCTCCGGCCAACCTCGATCCCTCCACCACCACGCCGCCTCGCCGCCGACGACGTCGAACCCGCCCCGCTGCTCCTCCTCTAGCTCCGCCGCCTGATCCTCTTCCCCTTGGCGATTTCCTCCGCCGACGCCTCCGTCAGCCCCGAGTGCTGCCAGGCCGACCTCTCCCCGCAGTGCCTCGCCCCTGCCTCGTCCCCGTCGTGCAGCCCGGCCGTCGCCTTGCCGCGACGCCGCCCGGCCTCCCTCTCCTCCTCCTTCCTCCTTTCCCCTTCAGCAGCATAGCCGCAGCCGCAGCTAGCCACGACGACCCCCGCCCGCTCTGGTGCGCCTCCGCCTCCGGCCGCTCAGCCCGAGCCCTGCACCGCCGTCCCCGGCCGCCTCCGGCCGCCTGAGCTCGAACCCTAACCCTAGGTCGCAGAGGACTCGGACACGGCCCACTTCGTGTTGACTCGGACACGTCTCGGACACGGAGAAATTCAGGTTTTTGGAACCCTGTTCAGGTACCCATATCTCTCTCCTCGCTGCCCCATTTTTGATTCCGTCAGTTGTGACGCGTATGCTTTGTGACCCCCTCGGTGCCCGTGCAAACCGCTCGGTGCATCGCGTCCTGTGGTGATCGCGAACCGCGATCCAAAAACAGGAAAACCAACGCCCTGTTTCACCCCGGAAATGAGTACGCCCCGCCAAACGGTACGACTTGGTAGCGTGCGGTCTTCACCGATACGTGCGTGTCGTTGATACGGACGTGCAAAATTTTGCAGAAGTTGATTCGGATGTGCGTGAACACCGGAATCAACGCGTATCCGCCGACAACGCCCCTTATCCGACCTTTCTGAATCTCGCTGTAACTTAGTGTACACACGTCGGATCGAGATGAAACTTACGCCATCGGACTCGTAGCAATACGCTGGTCCTGTGAGCCAAGTTTGGTTGGATTCTGAGAACGTTGACAAAATCACGTGTCGTGGGCCCCATAGGCTCCACTTGACGGGCGGTTTTGAGATCGGCTTATCGAAATCCAATTTTGGAAGTTTCGTTGGGTTCGTATCATCGTTCCTGACTTGTTGACACTAAGTTGGACGAATTTGGAGACCTTTGAACCTGACATAATTTTCGGTGCAAAGCGGCCCACATGTGGACCCCGCCTTGACCCGAAAATTTCATTTTTGCCCTTGTGTCCAAACTGGACTCAAGGACAGGCGTTTCTAGCTGATTAATATTTTCTATCTGATGGTGATGTCTATTTCAGCAACCGGAGTACTGTAAGCCCTGATTTTTCAAATATATTAAAATTGGATTTTTCGCAATTTTCTGAAATTTTCTGGGAATTTTCTGTAATTAAAATCAGGGTTTTTAAATATTAAATGATTTTTATAGATAATAAATGATATTAAAATATTATAAAAATAATATTTTTGGGTATAAAACGAAAAACTGGACTTAGGATAATTTTTCTTGAATTTATTGGACCCCGGACCTAATTTAAAATACCTAAAAACTATTTATTTACTTATTTATTAATTAATTAATTATTATTATTATTATTATTATTATTATTATTATTATTATTATTATCATTGTTAATTATATTTCGTCCCATTCCAGCCCGGCCCGGCCTGCGGCCCAGCCCGCGGCCCGTTGCCCTAACGGGTCGGGTCGGGTCCGCCTGAACCCGACCCGCCCGGACCCGCTCCCCAGCCCCTCTCACCCGCTTGACTCGCTCCCCTCCGCGTCCGGCGACTCCGCCGCGCCACGACCCCGCGTCCACCGCCTTTTCCGCCGCCCAGCTCCGCTCGACCTCCGCCTCGCCCGGAGCACCACCACCTTTTCCGCCGCCCAGCTCCGCTCGACCTCCGCCTCGCCCGGAGCACCACCACCTCCTCTCCCGTTTAAATACCCACGCCCCGGCCGCCCCCGACTCACTCGCCCAGCTCCCCAGCCGCCGTGCCGCCCGCCTGAGCCCCCAGCTCCGCCCTGACCAGCCCCCTCCTCCTCCTTCCTCTCCTTACTCCGCCCTTTCCGTCGGCTCCGGCGCCCAACGAAACAGCAGCAGCAGCAGCATTGGCAGCCGTCTCCCGCCGGACTCCGGCGCCGCCCCGCCCGCCAGCGCCTCCGCCTCGCCCCGGCGAGCCGTCCAGCCCCCCCCTCCTGTGCTCCTCCGGCCAGCCCCCGCCGCATCCTCGCCGGAATCCCCTGAAACCCTAACCCTAAATCCCCAAATCTCGTGTCGACACGTGTCGGACACGACACGGACACGATTTTCTCGATTTTTAGAGCCCTGTTCAGGTACTCATATCTTTCTCCTCGCTGCCCCATTTTTAATTCCGTAAATTGCGTTTTGAAGCCTATATGACCCTCTCGGTGTCCGGATAAACCGCTCGGGGCATCGCGTCCTGTGGTGATCGCACACCGCGATCCAAAAACAGGAAAAATATCGACCCGATTCACCCCGGAACTGGGTACGCCCCGCCAAACGGGACGACTTGGTCGCGCACGGTCTTCACAGATACGTGCGCAGCGTTGATACGGACGTGTGGGATTTCGCGGAAGGTGATTCGGGTGTGCGTGCACACCGGAATCAACGCGTATCCGCGGACATCGTCCCGTATCCGACTTTTCTGTAATTCACCCTAACTTCCTGTACACATGTCGGATCGAAACGAAACTTGCGCCATCGGACTCGTAGCGATACGCTGGTCCTGTGACCCAAGTTTGGTTCGATTCTGAGAACGTTGACGAAATCGCGTGTCGTGGGCCCCACAGGCCCCGCTCGACGGGCGATTTTGTGATCGGCTGATCGGAATCCAATTCTGGAAGTTCCGTTGGGTTCGTATCATCGTTCCTGTCCTGTTGACACTAAGTTTGGTGAATTTGGAGACCTTTGACCCTGACACGTTTTTCGGTGCAAAGCGGGCCCACATGCGGACCCCGTTTTGACCCAAAATTACCGTTTTGTCCTTGTCTCCAAATTGGACCCAAGGACAGGCGATTCTAGCTATTTGATATCTTCTGAGCATGATGGTAATATTTATTTCAGCATCTGGACACATTTCTAGAAATTTCCCCGAGATACAAACTATAATTGGATCCAAACAACAAGCAAGTACCTGCACTTCAAGTTTAATCTTTATATTGTGATAATTAATTCCCTGCTTTACTAGTACCATTGATGATTACACGTAGTGTTAGAACACTGGATTTCATGTCTTGAATACTGGATTTCATGTCTTGAATACTGGAGTTCATGTCTTGCTTTTCGTGTCGGGTGGGAGAATACTAGGAGGCATGTAGTTTACCTTTCCCTCTGTCATGTCTGATAGCTGTTGGTACGCGACTGTACCATCAGCCTGATACTCGATTGTTCATGTCTGATAGTCGTCTATGACGGCCTGATTAGCCTTATAACCCCCTACATGCCAACTATGTATTCTAAATACACAAGTTCACGTACATAGTTCTTGTCGTGTTGCAGTTCTTGTTATCTTGTTACAGTTACATTTTCTGTCACATTTTATTCCTGTTTTACTCATATTTCTGGTTTATAGCAATTAATCATATTTTGCTTATAGTCCTGATTTATAGCATTAATTCTCAGTTAATCTTTACTATTTATTATGCATATTCTGATCATGATGCTTAGTCAGTTCTTTTCTACCTGTCACAAATATTTAGTTTAAATCTGGTTGTGCATTGTGTACTTTGCTCCTTTCCTGACTGGATCCGTTGTTTTAGGCGATGATGAGAACTTTGCCCCCACCTATTATGGCCCCTATGAGACAGCAGGTGATACAGTTGCGGAGCCGGTTCCCACACAGGAGACTACTCCTGCGGAGTAGTTAGCAGTAGTTATTTATTTTTCTTTCATCCTAGTAATCGGGTTTGTCCCCGATTTAATTTCTGGTTCTGTAATAAACTCTGGATCTGTTGTCACATTCAGTTTATGAAATCTTAGCATTCTTTTTCCTGTTATTTTTTCTTGCCTATTTAATTATTTGTGAATGAGCTAGATTTTATATTACCTGTGATTATGCCCTAGACAGCGTACTACCGCCGACACTGCGGCGTAGGCTGAACGTACCCACGTACTCGTGCCCGAATATCCGGGTGCGGGTCGTGACAAGTACTGCCTGCAATCCCCGCTGAAGCCAGAGCTACAATTGGAGCCAGAAACCCAGGCAAGTGTACCTTGCCATAATTGCAGTATATTGAATCATTTTGTTCTCTTGATTTATTCCTGTAACTGTTGTACACGCTCAACCCTAGGGCTATGTGACTTACTTAGCTTCCGATTAATAGTCGGGTGCCAACACCGTACGCAGGGTTGTGTAAGGTCAACTAGAGATGGATATCGTGACATTTATATTCTCGTACTTGCCATATCAAGTACATTATACCCAGGACACTTGACACGAATCATGAGACAGAATCTTCCTGAAATATTCAAGGTGATTCTGTATAGGATACAGGTTTATGACATCTTTACATGCTTAGATTTTATCCTGACTTATTGTATTAGTTTAATCTTGCGTAACATGAACATTGTGAACTGTGACGTGAGATTACATTGGGTGGGGAGAGTATTACCATATCAAGGCTGATTAAATTAAAAATATTGTCATCTGGAGGTGTCTTAGTCTCTGATACAGAGCTTTGGCGCAAGTTCTGGTCCTTCGAGAAAATACTGCTATGGTTTCTTCGACACTGATCCTGTAGTAGTTTCAGCCTGAGTATGACTAAAACTCTCACTTGCATAACACTTAGCTGGTTTAATTATTTACCCTATTGTGTTCTTTATTCCTGCACTGCATTTATTTTGGCTTGAGCTTTCTTGTACCTTGCTATGTCCCTTGAGGACCTGGATCCGGATTATGTCCCCAGGATTAGCAGAGGAGATCTACCCTGAGGTGTACGGAACATGAGCCCTACTCGGAGCAGTACCGGAACCTGAGGACGAGGTGATCGCTGAGGACTTCTCCTGAACATCTGCTTCTTCCATGCGCAGTTGTTATGGCAATTAAAACTCTTTATTTCCTGTTTATGAGAACTTTTGTAACAGACTTAATATCGGGTTGTTCCCCGATTTTATTTACTTTTGACTGGATGTTGTTTAATATTTCTTTTGCTGATATTGCTATCTTTATTCTGTGGATGAGATTAGTAAATCCTGACTATTGTAATACAGCTTAAGTATGCTCCGATGGATCCATTAAATTGGGTTTGTCCATCGGTGCGTGCTGCTGGCCATTGCCACGTGTCCAGTCCCTGATATTTTGGGACAGGCGTGAAAGACTGTCAAACTTTTGATAGTCCTACCAATTGGAAGTACTGTCAAAATTTTGACAGTCCTAAAAATAGTCCTAAAAATCAACATATATGTCAAATTTTGACAGTCAAAATTTTTAGATCATGATTTTTAGACTGTCGACTGTCAATGTCAAAAAATTTAGGACTGTCAAAATTTTGACAGTCCTACCAATTGGTAGGACTGTCAAAATTTTGACAGTCCTAAAAATTCAACATACATTTTTAGGACTGTCAAAATTTTAACAGTCCTTCTAATTGGTAGGACTGTCAAAAGTTTGACAGTCCTAAAAATATATGTTGAATTTTTAGCACTGTCAAAATTTTGACAGTACTTCCAATTGGTAGGACTGTCAAAATTTTGACAGTCCTAAAAATCAACATATATGTCAAATTTTGACAGTTCTTCTATTTTTTTATTTTCTTTTTTGGTTTTGACGGCGACGACGACGGGAGGCGGCGACGGGAGGCTGCGGTGGAGGACGGGGGAGGAGGCGGAGGAGGACGGTGGGAGGGGGGAGGGCTCCGGTGGGATGGGGAGGGTTTGGAAATGTTTGGGAAGAAGGGTTTCAAAGTGGACTAGTATGAGTAAACTAATGGGTTAGTGTGAGTAAACTTTGTTCATTAATGGACTAGCCCAGGATGGGACTAGCCCCAAGTAAAAGTAGTAGCGCCCTTATAATTTGCCTTTTAATCTTAGGGTCCATTCCGTTCCCTTCTGTATCAAGAGATACAGTGAGATATCAAAGTACCCCAGCAGCAAACAACAATCCAAACACACAATCTATCGATCCCAATCTCGATTGCTCTGGACTGGAGTCTAACTCGAAAGCCTCTAAAACTTATTACAAAGATAAATAATATAATAGCAGAAAAATAACATAAAACTGGAGTACAATTAGTAAGGCGTATACTTGCCTAGTTGTTATTTGGGAAAAAGGTCTGGACATGATTGTGTCTGATACGGATAAGTTCGAAATAAGCTTAAATTAATAAACATAACCAAGAGTTTTGGACGGCGTCACAGGAGGAAAATAAAAATAAAAATGGCCATAAGTATAATTTGAACATGGTGTCAAAAATCAACATTTCACGGCCGAACGTGGTGCAACTTAAGCAGCAAGTGGGCCCACATGGTATCCAAAAATAAGTCAAATTGGGACGTGTCGAAAATTTACAAAAATATATGTCAAACTAAGCTAAAACGAGGCCATGGGTACATTGGGAAGGTCAGACGTGAAATGTAATGACCGGATTATCAGAACCACGTCCGTTCCACGAGTTTCAAACATGAAAAGTCAGTTTAGAGCGTACAACTTTGGAATCGACTTTGACTTATCAAACAAAGAAATTAAGTTACGAAAATTTGCGAGGTTAGAGAGTAATATACATCGACAATGGGAAGGTGAATGAGGTTCATCAAATGGAGTTGCGACGAGGAGTTACTGTTCAGCAAAATTTAGCCTTCAAAAATGTCCCCAAAAATAAAATAAAAAATTATAGTCATCCCAACTTTGGACGCACAAACATATGAGCAAACAGTAGGATTAGCAGTGAAACTTGACATGAGTTTAAAAGGGATTTAAAAAAAAAAAAAAAAAAAAAAAAAAATTTCTCAAATTGACACGCTACACTTCCAAGCCCAGGAAAGCAAGTCCCTTTGAATAGCAGCAGCAGTAGCAAAGACAAAGCCTGCCTCCGAAAAGATCTGGGGTAGCTGCGTGAATCCCTATTATTCTCTCCAGCTTATAAAGTGTCATTGCCTTGTAAAATTGACAAATTAAAGTTTGAAACTGATAAATAAATGGAAGTGAATTTTGGCCATGCCACCTATCCAAGTTCACATTGTACCACTAAAATGATGATTGTTTCACAACAATTGAATTGATACGTGTTAAAATGTTTATAATGTAATTTTAAAGACCTCTCACCAAATTAGTTCGAAAATGCCTTTTTGGGTGCAGTTGTATTCACATACATAATCATGACACCATACTGGGGAAAATACCAATAGCAAGAGACTAAAGAGGATGCAATTCTGAGCTGTTGAGGAAAGTTAGCTTAGGAGTATTTTAGTTAAGAATTTTAGTATTGATTATTAATAGTTAAGGTTTTAATTAGAAAATTAGCAACATATCGGCGGTATACCTTGGTTACCGTCGGTATGCTTATGGGTGTTTTAGTTCGAGAACTTTTTTGGAACAAATAAATCGTCACTATATTAATTGCCGACATACCCTCAGGTGTATATTGTGTCAATTTTTAGTCCTTTAGTTTTGTTTGAATTTTCAGAATTGTTCAGTGATTACGTGGCTTAAATAGCGATTCTTTAACCTAAAATTACATATCCATATTCACCGAGGAGGGAGAATTCTCATATTTGCAATTTTCAAAGGAAAAAGTGATTTTTTGGAGGGAAACTTAATTGGTTCGAGAGAGATCATTCGAAGGAACTATGTCATAGGTTTGGCAAATAGATCTTGATCATCAGTCTCTTGTTTTTCAATAACTTTTTTCAATCATATTCGTAATCTTTTTCATCTATGAAATAATTCTAGTGGTCCTTTTGGAGTCGGTATATTTTTTTTACTCACTAGTGAAGTTTTTTCGGTTTGGACACCAATATATATATATATATATATATATATATATATATATATATATAAACTAAAACCTGTTTAGTATTCTTATAATTCGGTTCGTTTTGATTTTGTTTATTTAATTTTCGGTCGAATTCGACTTTTCTTATTCGGTTCGATTTTAAATCGAATCGAACAAATGTTCACTCCTACCCATCAGTGTCATTGCCACTTCAAGATTTTTTGTTTGATGCTAAACATGTTTACGTATAGGAATCAAGACAAACCAGTCTATCACGACCAACGCCGGCCGGCAGACGTACGTACGCTAGAACCACAACTAATGGATACTCGATCAGTCTCGATCGACAACTCAGTTTTTCAAACGGAGGTCCCCACAAGTGAAAAACGTTGTCCTTTATAATATCAAGTGAAAACGTTTGTCCTCCGTAACGTCCAGCAGCCGACATCTTTGGTTGACTATGATTTTGCATCATGGCTGACCTCAACGCAATTCAAGCCACAACCAGTGCAGATTCAGTATCAGCGGTATATCATTAGTATATCGTACCAACAATATACATTCCGGTTTGAAGCAATTTATTACAGAATAGATTCCGGTTCGAAGTGGCATTTTTGTGGTATACAACTACTGGTACACCGGTGTCAGGACTGATGCCAAAAAAGATATTTTATCAATACCGTTGGATCAATATCAACCGTCCAAATGTTTGCAAATTATTATGGACTTTAAATATATTTTTTTCTAACCATAATCTATTATGATGTATCATTGTGAGATCAAAAGGCAAATTTTCTCTCAGGGTTGCAATTTTCAAGAAATAGATTCGGGGAATTTTTTTTCGGAAAGAGATTGGTTCAAGAAGATCATTAATTAGTTCTTTCTCGTCTTCTCATAATCTTTTATACTCTTGTAATTTATTTTCATATGTAAAAGTATTGCAGTGATCCGTGTGGATCATATGAAAAGTTTGCAAGCGGCCGATGTATTTTTTCATTCCATTAGTGGAGAATTTTTCAGGTTGGACTCTAATCATCTAGTAGTGATTTTTTCCGTCAAAAAAATTCACTTAAATATTATATTGTTTTTGTGTTTAACTTTTAATTTGTAATTTTTGATATTAATTATGTATTTTTTTTTTCCGATTCTCTCACAACCTTTTGGTTTAGAAAAACGATTTCTGCGTTTGGTTGGAACAAAAATCCCATTTGGGACTAGAGCTAATTAATTAGTTTGTGCACAAACTACAAGTATATGTCTTGTTCGAACATGTACACAGAATATAATAATAATAATAGTTCATTTTTGCAGAAAGAATAATTAGACTAAGAAAGTAATACTATTGCACTTGCAAGGCCGGTCTGGAGTTGGGTTAAGTTGGTACGTTGTCCTAGTTGAAGCTGATTTTGATTCTCTTGATCCGACCTTTTGTGAAACGCTTTTTTACTTCGGTTAGTCACCCGAGGGGGGTTTGTGACTCCGACCTCTTGTTGTGGGGGTGTCCTAAGCAGAAGGGGGTTGCAAATTAACCAGCAAGTGCATGCTGCTGCGACAGCGATACGACGCTAGGCAACAAGGTGGTCGACGTGGAAGCAAAGGGGTCATCGTGGGGCAAGATATCGTTAGCCCTGAACGCAGTGAAGATCATCAAGATGAGGGTTACGAGCACGGAGAGCACCGAGAGCACGAGCATCAGAAAGTTGGCGATGCCACCCTTCACCTCCTGAGCGTACCGGGCGGCGGCATGGGCCAGAATCGTCAGAGGGAACGAATACGCCCACCACGCCACGTTGAACCGCCTCATCGATCTCTTGAACAACGCTGGCCTAGAGATCTGCTAAAATGAATATGTTACTCAAGTCAATTTCTTCTGTATGATATGAGCTGAACTGAGCTGATCAGATCAGTGTTTTAAAAATCAGACCGAAAATCGATCCGGCCAAACCACTGGATCGGATCAAACCAATTCAATTGATTGGTTCAACCAGTGGATTAATCTAAATGGTCTAAGTTTAACTCCACAATGAATTTTACAAAATATATTCAAGATGAGCTGATATTATCCTTAAAAGGAAAATATACGTTACATAACGTAAGTCAATTTCTTCTCTATGATATGAACTGTGAGCTGATATTATTAGGTGAAATATTTTTCATCCCAGCTAAATTAAATGGATATTGGTGAAGCTAGCTATTAAGTAGACGTTGGGGTGCATATGAAACTAGTACCAATTAAGTAGAATCTAGTGAAGGGATTTAGTTCTCTCTACTTATCTTTAATTTCTTCTTCTTTGAACAACCATGCATAAGTAGTCTATTCAGAGTCAGAGATGTATGCTTTCTAATCTGTCACTATAAGCTATGATGTCCTCATGAGTAGCAAAATGGAACAAGTATTTTAATAGGAGATAAATGGGGAATATATTCTGTACCGTCTATTGTGCTGACTTTCTTAGAGTATCCTTTCCTCGTTCCTTACATATTGCATGTTTGTTGTGACTAGTGACATCAAGACTGAAAGTTCAGTTTGGTAAAAGAAACTAAAGTTGTCTACTCCTACCTTTGCTTAAGGAATGTGAGAAAGAGGAAGAAAAAGAAAAAGAAAAAGAAAAAAGAAAAAAGAAAAAAATGGTTACCTACTTACCAGGGAAGCAAAGAGGAAGAGGGAGAGAAAGAAGAGCATCTTGCATGGAGTGTCGAACTTGGCGTTGATGGAGTACCACGCGACGCTGGCCATGCTAGGCGCGGCAAAGAAGAGGAAGAAGACCGGCCGCAGCTTGGACGGCAGCGAGTTGCCAGCAGTCCTCTGGTAGAGCGTGACGAAGAGCACGAGGTAGTGCGTGATCCCGAGCGAGAACATGCACGTCGCGCACTCCGTCCACCCCATCTGCGCGGCGGCCCTCGCGCCGACGAGGTTGCCGATGACGGTCATCTGGCTGGTCGGGTTGGCCTCCGCGGAGAGGAACTTCCTCCTCCCCTTGGTGAACCACTGGCCGTAGATTTTGACGTCGAGGAGCAGTATCGGGACGGAGAAGGTCCACCATAGGGCTACGTAGAGGGTGGCCGTGGGGTGGAGAAAGGGAGCGGACTGGAGGAGGAGGAGAGAGGCGATCCAGGGGACGAAGAGGTAGTTGACGCCGACGCGGTGGGAGAACTCGGAGCGGACGGAGGGGAAGTGGAAGAGGCAGCGGACGAGGAAGAGGGCGGACAATGCGACGAGGGAGAGGAGGGATAGGGACCAAAGCATTAGGAATGCGGCCTTGGGGACGAGGGAGCGCAGGGGGCGGGGGTACTCGCTCGACGGGTCGGAGAGGATCTTCCATAGGAGGGCCTGGCTGGAGAGGGAGAGGCTGATGCGGAAGTATCCGGCATGAAACCCTGTCAAGATGGAGTGCTTATTGGGGGGAGAGAGCATATTGAGGGTGTCTGTGTCTGTGTCTGTGTCTGGAGAAGTTGATATTGTTGTTTCGACATTCTCAACTTCTTGGCACTCTCCTTCTTCCATGCTTAGCTTGCTACTTGCTTGCTTGGCTAGCTGCAATACTACTACTACTGACAAGGTGAATATATATAGGGAGGGAGGGAGGGATGGGGGAGGATTCAAGTTTAATTAGGAGGGTGATGGCTAACAAGAGGACAAAATAACATAGCCTCATTAGTTGGATATTACCAAGTTCTATATATATATATATAGCGTATAGTCCTTTTCCACCAAGTTGTATAGCAATTACTCGATCCTTTTCCAATACGGTTAGGTTAAATGTATTATGTAAGGACAAGTTGTCTATGTATTCGTACTACTGTGCGACTGCAACTGCTCTGAACTCGTCAGCATCTTGGTGAAGCCGTCTGTCTTCATCATACAAAGAGTCTCGCAAAGAAATTACAAGCTTGAGAATAAATTTAAATTTCAAATCCATATATATATGTTATAATTCTAAATACATTGGTGTTGTATAACCAATGATTTTTTTTCTTCTTCTCACATTGATCAACGTTAATGCATGGCTGATACAAGTTTTTGCTTGTCTTTCTACTCTCTCTTGTATACTTAGTGATGGCAAGGACTACGATTTTATTCCACCTATAGGTCACATATATATATATATATATATATATATATATATATATATATATATATATATATATATATATATATACCACAGTCTATAGCACAGTCACACAGTGGTATTGCATCATTGCATGGTAACTGGTAAGAGTCATGGCATGTTTACTTAATTATGCTGGTTAAAGTTGCAAATTTTCAATCCAGGACTACATGTACACACATGAAGTTTACTAATCAAATTAAGCCTATGAATTAATCATTACTATGAAATAAGCAAGCACAAACCATTCCATGGTACTAGTCCTAAATTTGTAAAGAGTGACAAGGACTCATTTGTGAAATAGTTTCAGAACAATTATAATAAAAAAAAAAAAACTGATATAAATAAAAAAAATTAATCACCTAAAGTGTTGTAATGGGTAAGTAATTAAACAGTTTGGTTTAGGTGACAGTCTGTACTAATCTACGTCAATTAGCTGATTGGGTACATCATCACGTTCGTAAGTTATTATTATTATTAATACTGTTACTATTATTATTTTAAGGGTAGTGGTACTGGTAGTAAAAAATATGGGCCAATTGTGTTTCATCGATGAAATGAGAAATCACATGATAAACTAATTAAACAAACCAAAATACTATTTGGCACGCATCCGCGCGACCGAGGAAGCCGTCTACGTCGATGGCACCCCATTCTTGCTCTGCCTCAGCCTTCTCCCCGACCCTCCAGCTCTGTCGCCGTCTCCTCGGCCTCCGACGACGTCGACGACCTCACCCTTTATTGCTCCGGCCTCCGACGACATCGGCGGCGCCGTCCACGTCTCCTCCTCCTCCGCCTCCGCCGAGCCCTCCTTCTTCTCACCTACCGTTCCACCGTCCCCCTGCCTACTGCTCCAGCGATCTCGGCCGCACGCGTGCACTCATTGTTTACGCGCGCATGCCAAATAGCAAAGTTGTTAAACAAAATTACTTGATTTGTATATGCATTTAATTTGTGTATGTATATTGTTGGGGTCCAGTCTGAATTTGGTAAATTTTGGAACCCAAATATGGTCAAAGATTTGATTTGATATAATTTGAAAATCTACATTAAATGTAAGATTTGATTAGATTTCAAATTTGTATCAAATATTTAATCTGCCATATTTGAACGTCCATAATTGGTGTTGGACTATTTTAGGTGTAATAGGATTATTATTTTAGGGTTTCCTATTTAGAAAATCCTATTATGACCTAAAATAGGTTTCTCATCCTATAAATAGGGAGGAGGGTGGAGGCACAAAGAATAAGCACAAGTTTGAGATTCGGGGTGCTCGTCCACAGAAAATCTAAGAGAAAGTCCGTGCTTTGCTCTTAGGACTTCGTCATCCAAGACAGAAGAAAGAATGAGATCTAATCGAGTAGTCATCATCTTCGGTTAGGGAGATTGCTATGGGTTGGTGAGTGATTTCAATTGTAATCTTCTGCTTTTCTTCTTGAGTGTGGTGAGGAGGTTGAACCTATTAGGGCAAAGGGTTCCAACATTAGTTTTTTACAATCTTGTAATTTTATCTGAGTTATAAAGGTTAAAATTTGTCCAGGTGACGTAGTCACCGCCATATACTTGTCTTCATCTGTGCTTGGTGTTCGTAGATTGGTTGGTCATCTCATGTGGGTTGGCAAAATGCTTCCGCGACGCGCCTAACACATGGTATCAGAGCGCACGTATTTTTTAACACGTGGTATCAGAGCCAGATTCTTCTCGAGAGGGAAGGTGCAACTACGTTTACGGAGCAGCTGAACACTCGTATGATCACCCTCACGGGAGAAAATTGGACGATTTGGAAGCCAATAATGGAGGATCTACTCTGGTGCAAGGACTTGCATGGTCCGTTGGAGGGTGGACAGCGCAAAGCCGACGGACAAAGGTGCTGATAACTGGAAACGACTGGATCAGAAGGCTGTTGAATTCATCCGCCAATGGCTGGATGACTCGGTGTTTCACCACGTGTCCATGGAGAATTCTGCAAAAGCATTGTGGGAGAAGCTGCATTCGTTGTACGAAAGGAAGACGGCTGGCAACAAGACGTTTCTGATTCGCTAACTCGAAATACATGGAGGGTGCACCGGTGGCACAATATCTAAATGAGGTTCAGGGCATCATCAATCAGCTGTCTGCGATGAAGATGGTGATTGAGGATGAGCTTCAGGCCCTTCTACTTTTGAGTTTTCTGCCGGAAAGCTGGGAGATGTTGGTGGTGTAGGTGAGCAACTCCGCTCCTGATGGAGTTGTCACGATGGAGGCAGTCAAAAGCAGCTTGTTGAATGAGGAGATTTGGCGTAAGCAAGTGGAATCATCGCAGGAGTACGCTCTGGTGGCTTCCTACGGGAAGGGAAGACCTAAGTCACAAGCGAGGACAGGAGAGAGTTCTCGGGATCTTGCGATTGTGGACCGCAATGAGGGTTGCTATCACTATGGCGAAATGGATCATATCAAGAGGAACTGCATGAAGCTCAAAGCTGAGAAGGCCAAAGGCAAGGATGATCAGGAGAATTTTACGGCTATGGAAGATCTCATCATCGCAGCAATCGATGCAGAGGAACCTTGTGGCATGTGTCATGATGACGACTGGGTCCTGGAAACGGGGGCATCGTATCACGCCACTCCATATAGGAGGATCTTCACGTCATACCGCAGTGGCAGGTTTGGACGTGTGGGAGATGACTGCAGTTGTAGGCATCGGTGATGTGCACTTAACAACGGAGCTTGGTGAGAAGCTCGTTCTCAAGAATGTGCGACATGTACCGATTTTACGCTACAACTTGGTTTTGGTAGGGAGGCTGGCCGATGATGGCTGTCGCAGTTTATTTGGGGACAAAGATTGGATGCTTACGAAGGATTTTCAACAGCTGGCTCGAGAAGATTTATCTTGTGGAATGTACAGGCTCAAGCCGTTGAGGTGTACAGGCAGGCCACAGACACCGGATGGAGGCTCGAGGGGTATTCGACATGAGGTGGATCGTCGAAAACTTGTCTTGGAGGGGCTTCAAGATACTTTGAGGGATACAGATGATTCGGTTCGTCGAGACAAAGCGACAAATGGTGATGAGTTAAAGATTGAGGGTCAGTCTGTCGGTCCCATGACAGCTGGTCGGTCTCCAGGTGGGGGTTGCTTCACGGATCCGATTTTGGCGACGGGTGGTTTGCCAAAGCTTCACGGAGCGACATTGGTTTCAGCAGTTCGAGGTCAATGAGGAGATCAAGGTTTGCAGCAAACTCAATCTGAGGCGGGAGCATCATCATTCACACAATTTAGGGGAAGCTGTGGGTCATCGACGGCATGCACAGTGTGTGATGTTCTGCTCGAGGACGCATGTGTATGGGGGAGCTTCAAGTTCGGACACGAAGGTGGACAGATTCAGGAGTTCGAATTTCGGGAGAATCGCACCGTCCGCTTGGTTGGGCCGGTCAAGGGTGAAGAAGCTCATCGGAACGTTAACACGTTCCGGTGGAAGACGGAAGTTGGGGACATACAACCAAGACTCACGGTGAGGCTGATCGTCAGAGACTTCGGTCTTGGCCGTGTCATCGATATCGGCAGGATCCCAGTAGTGTAGGAGGTGCTACGCATGGCAGCTAGCGTCGTCGTGATGGTCGAGGAGCTGGAGACGACGGAAGATGCAAAGCAACTCGGGGGAGCGGAGATCAGTGGCATGGAAGAGCAGGTTTTCTGTCGCGAAATGACAGGCATTGAGTCCAGTTGAGGAGTCATGGAGTCAACACCCTCTCATTAGACTGGAAGGGGAGATTGTTGGGGTCCAGTCTGGATTTGGTAAATTTTGGAGCCCAAATATGGTCAAATATTTGATTTGATATAATTTGGTAATATATATTAAATGTAAGATTTGATTAGATTTTAAATTTGTATCAAATATTTAATCTGCCAAATTTGGACGTCCATAATTGGTGTTGGGTTATTTTAGGTGTAATCAGATTATTATTTTAGGGTTTCCTATTTAGGAAATCCTATTATGACCTAAAATAGATTTCTCATCCTATAAATAGGGGGGAGGGTGGAGGCACAAAGAATAAGCACAAGTTTGAGATTCGGGATGCTCGTCCACAGAAAATCTAAGAGAAAGTCCGTGCTTTGCTCTTAGGACTTCGCCATCCAAGACAGAAGGAAGAAGGAGATCTAATCGAGGAGTCGTCAACTTCGGTTAGAAAGATTGCTACGGGTTGATGAGTGATTTCAATTGTAATCTTTTGCTTTTCTTCTGAAGTGTGGTGAGGAGGTTGAACCTATTTAGGACAAAGAGTTTTAATATTAGTTTTTTATAATCTTGTAATTTCATCTGAGTTATAAAGGTTAAAATTTGTCCAGGTGACGTAGTCACCGTCATATACTTGTTTTCATCTGTGCTTGGTGTTCGTAGATTGGTTGGTCATCTCATGTTGGTTGGCAAAACACTTCCGCGACACGTCTAACACGTGGTATCAGAGTGCACGTATTTTTCAACATATATGAGTAACATCAGCCCATCACATACTTTAAAAGTTTTCGTTACATCAAATTTTCTTTTACTTCTGAGTTAATTTAACATCGAAAGAAGAATGCTTATCTTAGTCCAAGCCAATTAGTCCCCGTCTCCATATGTGCAGCTGTTTGACTTTGAGAATTCATTTCAGCATGTGTAAAAAATCTTTCCAGCAGATCTTGCTGTTGAAATTTGAACAGTATAAAGTGCATGCTCATAAGCAAGATAGATTATGAGAAGCTGTAGTTCTGCTCAGGAATACATATATCATACATAAGAAATTAAAGTGGGCCATAATCTTTCGCTTTTTCTACAGACTGTCACCTATATTTTAGAAGAACTATCTATCGTTTCCCTCTCTAGCTACCAATCATGTGAATAGACCTGAGGGAGCACAGTGTTACTTTGGCTGGCACCATAGGAAGTCATGCTTTGGACCTATTGGGAATGGGTTAGATGCGAAGTCACTACTTGTCTATGCAGGGATTCCAGCTCGAATCATTTCATATCCTCATATTAGGCTATAAGTGTTTTTTATCGGAGGCTCGGCCCAGAGTTGACCGGATTTGGCATAGGCCAGGCCGGTCCGGACCGGAAAGGTAGAAAACTAAATTCAGTCCGAATCCGAATTCGGATTGGGAGTGCGTCTGATCTGACCGGACTGGCTCCAGGCCAATTTAGAGTCGGGTTCGGATTGGTCCAGTTTACATTATTTTTTTTAATAAATAATAAATGGATAGGAAAGAAAATAATTTTTTTTTATTAATTTGGAGAGTATTATGATAAATTATTCTCCAAAGTTTATAAATAACATTAATAATGGGACTTGCGGGAGGGGGAGGAATGGTTTTAACCGGATCTGAATCGGGTCCTACTCGGGTCACCGATCGGACCGGTCTGGACCGGTTTGACCGAATTTTTTACCAAAGTTCGACTTGGTTCAATTTTTAGACCGGACTGGACCGTATCAGGCTATCGGATCATATATATATATATATATATATATATATATATATATATATATATATATATATATATATATATATCCAGTCCGAACAAATCCGGGTCCTCTGTGGACCCGGTCCGGCCGACCCAGTTCGTGATTTGATCCGGCCGGTCCCAAACCGGGTTTTGGGCCTCCCAGTCCAATAGTCCCCTTGAGATTATTCGGGTGATCGAAAATTCTTGATGTAGAAATAAAGAAAGAAAAAAATCATGCTTAAGAATTATTTCTGAATTTATGGAAATGTTTCATGTTCTAGCCAAGTTCGTTGATTTTAGGAAAGCTTGGTTCTCCAGTCCAGCTAAAAACCTAAACCTACTGTAACAGCTGTGGATGCCTTGGCCTTACATTTCAATGTATAAAACTTATTTAGCCTAGCTAAGAACTATCATCCACCACAAAACCACAATTTTGGGACACTGTTTTAGGTGTTTATAAGATTTCACTTATTATGTGCACTGCATTTGTCTCTGTGTGTGTGTGTGTGTTGGTTTAATTAAGCACAACTAAAGATCCCCAAAAGAAGCATTAGTTACATCATGAGTAATCAATATGAAGTGTCTTCTAATTTGAGTTTAGAAGAACAATTGGTCATGCATTTGAAACTCATATGGGGGAAGGGGGTGGTTTAATTAAGCACAACTAAAGATCCCCAAAAGAAGCATTAGTTACATCATGAGTAATCAATATGAAGAGTCTTGTTCTAATTTGAGTTTAGAAGAACAATATTGGTCATGCATTTGAAACTCATATGAACTTTTACATACTCCAAGAATAGGAAAATGGGTCAGCACAGCATGTAGGATGTAGATAAATTATTGGATGGTCCGGACTCACCATCTTGCTTTGGTGAATGGTGAGTCCGGCCACTAATTTCTTAACACCATACATAATCTACTATATCAGTATACTTCTCCTATTTTCTCTGTCAGTTTTTTTTAATTATTTTGAGAAAAAAATCTACTTTAAAAAAAAAAAAAAATTAAATTCTAGTAAGCATATGATGAAGAGGGGGAATTGGCAAAAAGAGTTTACTGTGGAGGAATAGGGTTAGGATGAGTGTCATTGCCATTGCCATTGCCATACTTTCTTCTGATGGCGAGGAGCGAAAGAAAGAGAAGAGTGTACACACTTGGTTTGTGGAATTTGTGTCCTTTTCCATGGTGACCAACCATATCATAAACTTTTTACGATTCGAGAGATTCGTGATCGACCTCAACTCGTGCCTATTATCTGCAGACTTACAGAAATGCATCGGTTGCAAGTTCTGGTGCAACACACACACTCTCTCTCTCTCTCTCTCTCTCTCTCTCCACCGCTCCTTTCGTCTTCCTTCTCCATTCAAATGATGTACTAGCTAGCTTTGCAGTTGTCCATTCACTCGAGTGCCTTCACTGGCCTGAACTAATTAAGGCTCAATTACTTTTCGTTCGACACATGAGGTTTTAGTGTTCTACCAACGGCTAGAAATTTACGTTGATCGTTATTTTGTCCTAAGTATATTTTAAAGACTAAATTGCAATCTGATACCCACAATTATGCCAAATGTTCAACTTATATATCTCAACTTTTATAGTATTAACTTAATACTCTCAACTATTGAATCTTTATAACTTCATATCCTGAAAAAAAAAAACTCTGCCCCTGCCCCTGCCCCTGCCCCCGCGTCCCCGCTCAGCACGTGCCTCCGCGTCCCTCTCCAGCGGCAACCGGAGGGGTGTGGGCGGGCGGGGACGCGCGCGGGTGCGGGGTCGGTCGCGGAAGCGCGGAGGTCGAGGACTAGCACGCGGGTGCGGACAGAGTGGGGATGCGGACGGGAGGGTCGCCGGTGGGCGCTGGGGGTTACCGTTGGACGCGGAATCGACGGAGGAGAGGGGCTCGTCAGAGAGAGGAGGGAGGAGAGAGAGAGAGAGAGAGAGGGGGGGGGGGGGGGGGGGGGGGAGGAATATATTTGAAAAAAAAAATCATGAGTATAAGTTGACACCTATTAAAATTCAAGATATCAGGTTGAACATTTAAAATAGTTGAGGATATCAAATTGTAATTTAGTCTATTTTAAAATATCCGAGTATATGTTCGACACAGAACTTAACTAGTGGGAGTGGGTAAGATGGCGAAGTCACTACATGTCTATGCAGGGATTCCAGCTCGAGTCAAATCAAAACCTCATATTAGGCTATAGGTGTTTATGGGGCGGCCCGAGTCCGTTTTGATCCAATTTGGACTGGACCGGACCGGCCCGGACCGAAAGCGTAGAAGACCAAATCCAGTTTAGATCCGAACTTGGATTGGGAGTGGGCCGGACCTGACCGGACTGGGTCTAGGCCTTTTTCAGAGCTGGATCTGGGTTCGCCCAGTTTACATTTTTTTTTAATAAATAATAATTAGAGAGGGAAAAAAATCAAAAAAATTATTAATTTAGAGGGTACTCTGGTAAATTATCCTCCAAATTATATAATTAACATTAATAGTGGGACCTGCGGGAGGGGGGAGGACCGGTATTTAACCGGACCTGGACTGGGTCCTATCCGAGTCACCAACCGGGCCGGTGCGGACCGATTTGACTGAATTTTTTCCAAGTCCGTTTGGTTCGGTTTTTAGACCGGACCGAATCGAGCCGGACTATCAAGCCAGATATACAGACCCAGTCCAAATCTGTATCCTCTGTGGGTCGGACCCAACTGACCAAGACCGGGTTTGACCCAGCCAACCCCTAACCAAGTTCCGGGCCGCCCGGTCCAATAAACCCCTTGAGAGGCGGGTGATCTAAAACTCTTAATATAGAAAGAAAGAAAGAAAGAAAGAAGTAGGGGTGATCAACATCGGTATAATCGGTCGGTATTCGGTCAATTTTTTGGTATTTTTTTTAATCGGTATTTAAAAAATTAATATCAATATCGTACCATTTAGAATCGGTTTTTTTCGGTTTCGGTTAAACGATATTCAATCGGTTTTTGTTCGGTAGTGATATTTTACCAGTTAACATTCGGTCAATCAGAACACTTATTATTATGAAAATCTCTTATCATATATATATATATATATATATATATATATATACACTTTTTTTTGTAAGCATTAAATTTTAAAGCCAAGTCTCGATCTACCAACCTAGCAATTAAACAAATTTATTAGAGCAATACGTAACAATTCGCAAATATCTAAAAATGAGCTTAAAAGATCTACCACAACCACTAAGTTTAACCCTTACCATAAGTTCAAGTACACCAAAATTCACTTCTAAGTTCTAAGAAAACACAAAAACATAACTCAAAATATCAAAAGTTTCATTCTTAGTGTTCTTAACATAACTTCATGTTCACCAAAATCCATTGTATGTTCTAAGAATCTGATTCTCAACTGAAACAAAGATAAAAATGAAAATGAGTAGCATAAAATCAATCATGAACAACATTATGAGCAATAAAAATGTATACAAATTTATGTACTATATATATATATATATATAATTGGTCTGATTTGGTATTTTCGGTATGGTATTACACTCAAATCGCTACCGCTACCAATATACCATATTTTAATCGGTTTGAAAATTTGGTATCGGTTCAAACTTTTGGTTCGTTTTTTCAAAATATTTTTAATCGGTTTCGATCGATTTTTCAGTAGCGGTCGGTATTTGGTCACCCCTAGATAGAAGGAAGGAAAGAAAGAAATATTATTTGTGCATTTATGCAAATGTATCATGTTCTAACCCAGTGCGTTGATTTTAGGAAAGCTCTCCAGTCCAGCTAAAAGCCTAAACCTAGTGTAGTTGGTTACAGCTGTGGATGCCTTGGCCCAACATTTCAATCTATAAAATCTTATTTAGCCTCTAACAAGTATCATCCACCACGTACAAAAACCACAATTCTGAGACACTATTTTAGGTGTTTATATGATCTCATTTATTAGGTCCAGAGCATTCGTCTTTGGGGAGCTAGGCTTCTTTAATTTGTTTGTGTATCTAAACTATTGCTCTGAAGTCTTAATTAAGCACAACTAAAGATCTCCAAAAGAAGTACTAGTTACATCATCATCAGTAGGCAATATGAAGAGTCTTGCTCTAATTTGAGCCCAGTAGAACAATTTGGTCATGCATTAATTTGAAACTGATCATATGAACTTTTAGTCTTTTACATGCTCCAAGAATAAGACAATGAGGGTCAGCACAGAATGTAGCCAAAAATTCTAGTAAGCATATGATGAAGAGGGGGAATTGGCAAAAAGAGTTAACTGTTGAGGAATAGGGCTATAAAATTTGAGCCCATATGTTTAGGATGAGCTTCCGCAAGTTGCAGGTAGTGAGTGATTGCCATTGCCATTGCCATTGCCATTGCCATACATACTTTCTTCTGATGGCTTGTGGAATTTGTGTCCTTTTCCATGGTGACCAACCATATCATAAACTTTTTACGAATCGAGAGATTGGTGATCGACCTCAACTCGTGCCCATTATCTGCAAACTTACAGAAATGCCTCGGTTGCAAGTTCTGGTGCAACTCTCTCTCTCTCTCTCTCTCTCTCTCTCGTTTCGTCTTCCTTCTCCATTCAAATGATGTCCTAGCAAGCTTTTCAGTTGTCCATTCACTCGAGTGCCTTCGCTGGCCTGAACTAATTAATTAACACTGGGCTTGGAAACTTTTTTTTAGAGGGAGACCAAAAATTTAGAAGAAAAATAAAAGAAAGTAAAATGAGGATAAAGTAAAAAAAAAAAAAATTCCTCTTGTTTGGATAAATAAAAAGTAGAAGAAAAAAAATAAAAAATAAAATTTTTTACATTATATTTTATGATTAGCTTTTCGAGGGTTAGTTGAGTAAATACTCTCACTTTACGAATTTTTTACTCTCACTTTTCTCTCATCTCTTCAAATTTTTTTTCCTCCATTTTTCCACCTACCTTCTCAGACATGGTTACTTTTCATTTTATCTTCCCCTTATTTTCTCCTCTTCCCAAACAAACCTAAGTTCATCTTTATTTCGGTGTGTCCTAACATATTTAAAAATGTCCGAGTTTATGTCCGACACAAAAGTTAACTATCCGTAAAAATTGTTGAATAAGTTAAAAGACGTGAAAAGTGTTTGGTGCATGTTTACAAGTAGCTGCAGCGCGCGAGAAAGGCCCAACGTACTCGATCGACAGAGTACTGGTAGCACTTAATATCAGTTGTGGAATCAGCGGCAAAGCTCACGAGCAATCTACCAATGAAGGAATGGGTATTTATTGCTAGCTGCAGGTTAAAATAGAGCAGCTAGCAACACATGTAGATGTTGGCTGCCTCTGACCATTTTAAACCAAGTTAATCTATGGACGACACTCATGTTCCCAGATCAGACCAATGGAGTACAGTTTCCGCACATCGTGCGCTAGCGTTGCTCCTCTTCCTCGCTGTCGTCGCAGCCGCCGCGGTAGGCCTGTGCGCCTTTGCGGCTCTGAGGAAGAAGATGCTTCTTCATAAGCAACAAGTAGTTGTTGATGTTGAAGCTGCAGGAACGTCCGTGTCGCCAATCAAGAAGATGGTTATGAGTACGTGCGATGGTAGCAACAAGTCAGCAGAGGATATTGAACTGCGGGGGGAGGAATTAGAGAAGCTGCAGTTAGCCGCCGCCGATAAGGGGAGCATCGCAGCAGCGTCGGTCTCGCCTGTGTGGCAGAGGAGGATACTGATGGGGGAGAGGTGTGAGCTGCCGCATTTCAGCGGTCTGATCCTCTACAACGAGCAAGGGCTTCCCATAATTCACCACAACCAATGATAACCTTCCTACCCAGCACCATGTTAGAACCCTAAATCATCCATCATCAAAACTTCTTCTTCTTTTTTCTTTCTTCTTCACAACCAAAGATAAACACAATATCTAATCTAAGATTGAGTTATTATGTACAATATGGATATTGGGTTATGTTGGATATATAAATCAGTTAATTGGTAATTAATAATTTAATATGGGTCATGTTTAATTATAAAATTTGTATAACCAACTAAGTTGGTTCGGCCCCCCAAAATCGGTCGATTAAGTAACAGATGTACACCCCTATAGTTTTAGTTTGTTTCTTTGCACGAGGTTCTCATGTTAATGTTTCTGTTGTGCATTTGCAGGAAAAACCAGCAGTAGTTCTTATTACACTCGGAGACCTTCTCTGAAACTTATTTTGTATATTTTTCCACTTTCAATCATCACTCATGAGATGTGTAAGGTTTCCTGGTACTGTAACTTGAAACTCAATAAGCCTTATGTTTTATTATTGAGTCCAGCAGTTTGTCCTACTTATTACTCCGAAATGAAAGTCATATATGCCACATACTAGTTATCTCTATGAGAATAAAGCTTCGACGAGAGTCATGTGAAATAATTATACAACCCTAGCAATCTTCTGCATTTATGTCCGAACTGAAGTCCCAATATTTTCATAGAAAGTGATATGTTGAAAGCATAGCTTACGGTAACGGCCAATATTGATCTGATACGGCCGATATCGATACAGTTTGACATGTCCTGATCCGAGACCGATCAATATCGATATCAACATTCGGATCTCTTTTCTACTCGATTCGGCAAAAAAAACGAAAAAGAACAATCAACAGGTGTAAAAGCATAGTAAAGTCGTATAAGCATGTAAAAGAAAAAAAATTATCTATTACAGAAAAATCAATCGGTATGGATGACTACTAGCAAATAATCCGATAATCCGATTTGAAATTGTCGATATTTTCGATTACGTCGATCCCGATACTCATAGGAAGGACCCGATACCGATTCCGTACGATCGATACTGCGAACCTTGGTTGAAAGAAAGCTTATGTGATAAGTGTTATGTTGAAAGCTTGTGGTCTTCAGAAGATAGAAATATTATTTCTTTTGGGGGTGAAGGAAAATATATTTGTCATATCTTTGAATTCTCGATTATGGATGCTCCTACCATATGTGTTCAAAAAAGAAGCGATTTTCTTTCTACAAGGCGACGGATGGTGGTTCCGTGTTGATGGCAACAACAAATTAAACACGTCGAGCTGTTGGAATTGGATCTATAGAGGTGTTTCTCTGATTTTTCTGGATCTATTTTCGATGTGCGCCATTATGGAATGTCAAAAATTTTGTCCGAGAAAATTGTCAAAATTTACAATCATATATATATATATATATATATATATATATATATATATATATATATATATATATATATATTTGGACTGCCAAAAAAAAATATTTGTGTTCGAATAAATTATACATAAACAAATAGCTTTTGTCGAGTACAAAATGACGACTCTACAATCATTCATAGTCGACGTATCAGCTCGTCATGATAAAAATAATTCTAGGAATAAGATACGTGACCATCACATGTCCATTTATAACGATTTTTATACAAAAATACCAACAAAATCTAGTTCAGACACTCTTTAAATTAAAATGTAAATCTTGAATACCAAATTAACAAACAAACAAAAAAAAAAAAAAAATCAAAATGACGACCACAATATTTTTCGAACACCATTTTGATAATTAACTCTATAATTTTTCTTGACCATAGGCACCTCGTGGCACTATGATGTCTTCTTCCTTTTCACTCTGTAAGGCCAACATGAATTTGATATCAACTTATTATCTTACTCTAGCTTTGTACTTTCTCTGTTAAATGACCCATTTATACGCCTCCTCGACATGCAAGTTTGGCCCATTAAAATTCATTTATTTTTGGTGTCCATTACTTAATCCAAAGAATCCAAATGGCGCAACTTATGATCCATGGAAAGGGAATTAGTTGTCAACTTGATCACATTGAATGAGCAAAGAAGATTGGCGTGAAATGAGCTCCGGACCTGCAATGTTGCAATTTCTAACAAGTTTCCTAGTTATCAATCAGCAGCATTGCTACTGGCATATATATTTTATAGTAGAGACCACTTACAATAAATATTGCTACAATCCGAATACAGGTTTCCGAAATAGGTCATTGGTAAAGAAAACATATTTCTTTTCTTATATTTAGATGCATGAAAAAAAGAAAAAATATATGGAAGAAAGTGGTTACTCCCGTCCAATCAAGAATACACTTTTTTCAACTGACGATTCATTTTTTCTCTCATGTTTTTTGACATTTTCAAATACTGAAAAGAAAAATTAATAGGAAGAATAATTTTTCAAAGAAAAAAAAATATATATATATATAATTTTTTTTTTCTTTCTTTTTTGTGAACTGAACCAAACGAGGCCTAATAGTAATGCATGTAACATTGTTGATGACTGCCATGACAAAAGCAAAGGAATTCCCATTGCAACTACTTGAGATAGGATGAACTACATTGAACAGAATCAAACGTCATGGTGATGCTTTGATACCAATTGGACGCAAGGTGTAAAGATTATTGGGGATAGAAGGATAAATAGAAGTTGTTAAATTTAATATTTTGTATGCCAGTTGTCATATTAATCGTTACGTTGGCTGTCACATAAGGAGTGATAGTTTGAAGGGACACTTGGAGGAATTAATAATATTATTCAAATATATACCTATATAATAAAATATTTAGTAAACTAATTCTATATTATGTGGAAAATAAAAATATTTATTTATATCTGGAGTAATGATATTAATTTCTCCAAAGTGTCCCTCCAAATCATTTCTTATTATTTGGCAGTTGACGTTATATGTTAAATAGTATTATGTGACATCTAATATGATAAGTGACATGATAAATTTTAACCTAAAAAATTGATCACCAATTATTAATATTAATTTTAAATTTGTTATGTTAAACTGTTATATTAATTGTTATGTCAGCTACAACATAACAAAGAATAGTTTATAAACATATTTTGGAGGAATTAATAGTAGAATTAGTATTATTCTTATCTTTGGAATAACAACACGAGAGATTGGAGCAAGGTATCGCACGTTTTATTGAAATTCTATACTTTTAAAATAATTAATTAAAAGTTGAGTATATTTTTTTCTCTCTAGGCTCTTGTGGCTATTGGGAAGAGATATAAGTCACCTGGATGACAGAAAATTAGTTGATCGAGCATGAAAAATATTATTCTTTCCATATATAAATAATAGAAATTGGAGACTGTGGATCCAAAAAATATGCAACGCAGTGTGCACAAAGTCTCGAACGTTACGTCGGACTCCAACATTATGCCGGAAATTTAAAAAAAAATAAAATTCCTCTCTACTTTTGTCCATTAACAAAGCCCATTTCGATTTTGGAGAGGAAGGGAAGGGAAGTGAAGGGAAGGGAAGGGAAGGATGATCCATCTTCTATTTACGGTGGTGGCGGCGGAGGTGGCGGTGGTGTTCCTCCTGCTGTACAAGATCCCCCTTGTGCGGAAGATGGCGACGATGGGCCTCGACCGCCTGAAGCGCGGGCGGGGCCCCCTCGTGGTCAAGACCGTCGCCGGGACGTTCCTGGTGGTGCTGGCCTCCAACGCCTACAGCATGCTCGAGATCGGCCACCGGACGGAGGAGCTCGGATCCCTCTCCCCCACCGACCAGGTCCTCATGAGCCGCCACCTCCTCGAGTCCTCCCTCATCGGTACTCTCTCTCTCTCTCTCTCTCTCTCTACTACGCTCTCAATTTGTCGATGATTTGTTCCTTGTGTCCGACGCGTATCGGACACGCCATAAGGCATTTAGAAAGTTGTGTATGCGTGATCTTGGTATTCTTTGATCTCGCTACTTCTTGGTTTCTGGAGGGGTTCTGAACAAAAAACTACACATATTTAGCTGAGAAAATTTGGATTGTCATTCATTTCCATTCTTTGAGGGTTTTAAATATGAATGTTATTCCTATAACAAAATGTATGATATTACCAGACTCTTTATAGTCAGGAAACATTTTGGTTCCTCTCATTTTGTGAGTTACAAGTTACTACAAGTTGCATCATCTTTCTGTTAGGAGTTGCTCGTTGTAGCCATGAATCCTTTATTGGATTGAATAATGAGTTGCATTAATTAGTTTGCATTCATTCTAGGAAGATGATTTTTTTTTTCTTTTCATGTAACCTTCATTTGCATTAATCCATGTGCATACATTGCTGGTGTTTTTCCACTTTGCTTTGGGAGTTTTAGTCCCACATTGAAAAACCACCAATGTGTATATCTCATTATATAGCTTTGCTTAGTATTGGTATATGCACATGGGGTGGTGGCCCATGTGGATTGATTTTTCTAGAGGGATTAAGTGTGAACCCTATTATGACAATCTTTATTTTGTCACCACCTTTGGGAAGTTTTCCTTAGAAGCTAAGCCCCGAAGACTCAGGCTCAAGGGCGCAAAGTGGCGCTTTGTTGGCACACTTTGCACGTCAGTATCGTCGCATGGCGCTCGTGCGCTCATTTTATGCGCGAGTTGCATACACGGTTGTTTGCTCGGGCGCATGCTTCGTGGCTCTATACGGCCAGTTGTTATGTGGCCAGGGGCTATTCGGCCTGGCGCTATGCGGCCAGGAGCTATGCGGTCAGCGAGCTTGTATGAGCGAGTCACGTGTGGAGGGGACAGGGTCAGCTGTTGGCGGCGCATGCGGCGAATGGTTATCCGTGCCATTCGGTTTATGCGGCGTATGCGGCGCGAGGGTGACTGCACTGTAGCGCCCCATTCTCCCGGTGCGGAGAGCGTGGCTAAGAAACACAAGACGGTATCGTTCGATCGGGATAGATTGAATTAAGAACTCGTCCTCGTTATGGATTTGTTTCTTCGGAATCGATTCCCATATTCAGTGGACCGTGCCCCAAGGATCGGCTTAGCGGCAGAGTCAGGAGGGACCTCTCCGCTGCTATCTTTTATTGCCTCGGTTTTCGATGTCGCTTGTTGCTTTCGTGCTTTGAGTTGGTTTTGGGAATTGCTTGTTTTCCTTGAACGGTTTCGATGGTTTTCATTGTTTTCGTTCATTGAACTGCACTTCTATTCCGAGATTGGAAAGAGAGGAAGAAGTATTAATCGAGCTGTTCGTGTGCAGGTGAACGAGCAGTAGACGGCTCGCGAGCGGAGTCGTGAAGCGCCTCTTTCCTTCTTCTTTCCAAAATCTAAGTGAGTGGCTACCAACCCGATTAGCTAGCCTTGCTTCCAAGCTTCACTCCTTCGCCCCGATCAAACGATACCAAGTAATAATAAAAGAAACCAAGATAAAAGATAATAGACTTGGTTAATACTGCTTGTCAATCAAACTGTGAACGGTTACTTACTTGCATGCGTGTTCGCTCGGAAATATTTATCATATGCATAATACAAGTTAGAATGTATGCTCTTCTTTAAATTATGCTATGAACATAACTCATCCTGAATGCAATAATCTGATAGGGAGACTGCAAATTAGCTCTCCTCCTGTTACTGTCCTGTGCCTGTTATTGTCCTGATTTGCCTCAACTGCTAACTTAGTGTATATGTTGATCACGGACAACTTGTGCACAAGGCCCTTAGTTCCTGCGGACGGTCGCTGGGGCACTGGCACCGATCCGATCCGGGCGGGAACTCTCCTGTTTAGTCATCCTGTGCAAGGACGGAATGGCGTGCAGCACTCCCGTGCTCTCGCTGCATACCATCCTCGTCAGTGACTAAAATTGGTCCAATATGGCATCCAGCCAGTGATCCCCTGTATATTTAAACCTGTTGCATACTAACTTGTGTCTTCGTGGCAGGGAAGGCATGGTAAGTATTGTGCAGGTAATTCAGACGGTCAGGTAAAATCCACCTAACGGTGGCACGTTCATTTCAGTAAATTCTATATGCTGCTTACTTGTAAATGAACTAAGGCAAGATAGAAACCCACAAAATATGCATGCTTCACTAAACAACGTGTTGATTGGTATAGTTCGGCTAGCTCGCCTTCACCAGCATGTTTCGATATGCTGACCCTCGTTGAAACAGGTTCTCCGCACTAAGACGAACCGAGCGAGGAGCCGAAGTCGTCTTCCCGATCCAGTCCAGCTATTGGCGCATCTTCACCGCGCCCCTTTGAAGCGTTTTGAAGCCAGAAGCTGCAACTCTTCATACACAAATGCAGCTCCGTGGCAAAGCTATCCTCCAGCCTGGAGGTCTATATCTTTTGAAGTTTAGTAAAGGGATATAATGTACAGGACTGCTATCTCATTTTGAGTCATCTCTTTTGTAAGCCGTTCGGCATATTAGCTGACTCGTTCAGGAGTTTGTAATAGATGTTCATTATCAATAAAGAGAACTTTTCCATGTTTCAAATCTGTGTTTCAATTTATCTGCGTACTCTGAATATGTGCTTGCTATGCAAATCATTAAAGCCTTGTGCGGGCGCAACTCCAGGCCCGCACGGCGGTCACGATTCGGGGGACGCCTCAAGTGATTCTACGGAATTGGGTCGTGACATGCACAATGGCTGTTGCTTTCGGCGCTTGGCGGCGTTTGATGGCGCTGTCCTGTGCAGCGTCACCGGCGGCAGCGACGACGCATGCAACTCCGGCGTAGCATGCTGCTACGGCTACGCATGCGGCCTGGTGTCGGATAGCGCATATGCGGCCTTGAGCTTTCTCAGGCCGCATATGTGCTATTTTCCCCTATATATAGAGGAGCACCAGAGCAATATGCGGCCACAGTGAGCACCCTTCCACAAAGTGTTTTTCGATCCTCTCAATCAAAAGTAGACTGAACCTCAAGACTGGCCATCTGTCCATCCATGCCTGGCAATACGATCTCTATCCCAAGCTCCTGGAGATCCTCTAGCAATTGTCGCTGTGTCGTCAAAAAGTATGCCATGGGCTTCCTGCTTAAGGCATCTGCTACGACGTTCGCCTTGCCAGGGTGGTACTGTAGCTCAATGTCATAATCTGTCATCAACCCTAGCCAGCGTCTCTGCCTCATATTGAGCTCCTTCTGCGTGTAGACGTACTTCAGGCTTTTATGATCTGTATAAATCTCAACACGCTCACCATAAAGGTAATGTCTCCATAGCTTTAGTGCAAATATCACCGCAGCTAGCTCCAAGTCGTGCGTCGGATAGTTCTTCTCATGAACTCTCAACTGTCTCGATGCGTAGGCTATCACCTTGCCGTGTTGCATCAGTACACAACCCAATCCGCTCCCTGACGCATCACTGTACACTATAAATCCTCCTGATCCGGAAGGCAGTGTCAAAATCGGTGCTGATGTCAGACGCTTCTTCAGCTCATCGAAAGCCGCCTGACACTCGTCGGTCCAGATAAACTCTTCGCCCTTACGTGTCAGTCGCGTCATAGGCGCAGCTATCCTCGAAAAGTTTTCCACGAACCTCCGGTAATATCCGGCAAGTCCGAGGAAACTCCTAACCTCCGTAACTGATGTAGGGGTAGGCCAGGTCTCTACTGCAGCTATCTTCTCCAGATCAACTGATAGTCCATCTCCGGTGATTGTGTGTCCCAGAAATGGTACTCTGTCCAAGCAAAACTCACATTTGCTGAATTTGGCGTACAGCCTCTCATTCCTCAGCGTCTCCAACACAATCCTGAGATGTCTCTCATGCTCCTCCTGGCTCTTGGAATATATCAAGATATCGTTTATAAATACCACCACGAACTTATCTAAGTACTGGTGGAAAACATTGTTCTTCAAACACATGAATACTGCTGGCGCGTTGGTTAAACCAAACGGCATGACTAAAAACTCATAATGGCCATACTTCGTCCGACAGACCGTCTTCTGGATGTCCTCCTTCCGTACCTTGATCTGATGATATCCGGATCTGAGATCGATCTTCAAAATTCATATGCGCCACTTAGCTGATTCAAATAAATCTTTGATGTGCGGCAATGGGTACTTGTTCCTTACCGTTACTGCATTAAATCCTGTAATCGATACACAAACATACCGTCCCTGAAATCAATACGCAGACGTACCGTCTCGTCCTTCTTCGGTACTATAAGATGGTTGCTTCTCATGGAAAGACACTAGCCCGACCGAAACCCTTGTCTAAGAGGTCCTCTATTATGGACTTCCAACTCAACCAAACTCTGTCGGTGCTAGTCTGAAGACAAAAATAATCGACTCGGCTCTTGGAGTCAACTCTGTAACAAACTGTTTCTGTCAGATGGCAGGCCTAAAAGATTATCTAGGAAATATCCTCAAATCCTGATATAACATGGTGGTACACTGGTTCACCTCCTGCATTGTATACCCCTATGGTAGATGGGCACCATACTCCTGGGTTTTCTAAACTCAACTCAGGGTAGCCTGGTGGTCTAAAAATATAATGCACTACGTCGAAAATCTAGTGTCGCGTGGTATTGGCTCAATCAACTCATGCTAGGACGGTGTCATCGTCCAGACTTAACCTCAAAATAAATCCTCCTGTTCTGTTTACCACAATAATCCTCCAAAAGAAAATTTCCTTCTTGCCTAATGTATAATTTCTCTTCTCCTCAAGTTTTACCTAAATTTTTATTCCTCGATTTTTTTTTTCTTTTCGTTATTTATCTCTCCAAGTCACCTGTACAATAATGGTATCACTCAAGCACATACTAGAATTCCTGGGATCTGATCATTATCTTCCAAGTGAGACCCTAACATTTTATCTCCTCTAGTTCATAATCATCGTTCCTAGCATTTCTATCATATACAACTACTTGTTTCCTTCATCAGGCTATGCATTCACATAAATCATTCTAGGTCATGATCAACAATCCTTCCAGCTCTCAGTACTTCCAAGATCACTGCTATCTCAAGCACGGGTAGGGTACTACTAGGTCCAACTCTCTTGCTAGACTTCCACTCTAGTTCTAAAATCCAAAGATCCTATCAATCTGTCCTGATAAGGTAGCACTCTTCTCCAAGAAAGGTATACGAATTCTGTCTCCTGTCGTCTGGTCTTCGAGCTTCTTCTGGAGGGAAGTCATCAGTCACAAACATTCGTCTCCCCGAACAATAGTGGACGAGAAACAAGGATAGCGACATTGACGAAGATTGAACGAATGCAAAGTGGAAGTCCAAGGGCGATAATCACATACAAAGAGTTTTAAAATCGATTATGGATTGAGATCCTACTCAACAATCATAACATCTATTCCTAATTTGCAGGCTCGCTTGGCACAGTCAGGTGACCAAGACGATTTAAATCGGACCTGCATGGGCCACCACAAAAACATGTCACGCCCCAGTCCCAAAATACGTAGGACCAGGAATACGTGACACGCCAGCTACGCATTCGACCAGACTCTGGTCTGACTCGAATACGTATAAGCTGTAATATAAAAGGGCACTATCTAGAATTTTCCATAAATGTAAACCTCTATGTCTCAATCCACAATGTAAAACAGTATACAAGAAAGAGTTAAATGTGATAAGGTCGGCCGCCCAATAACACACTAACTCGAATAGACTCGAGAAGAAGTATGAGTCTACAAAACTAGGCTACAACAGCGGATGAATAATCAATGTAAAATAACCATAATGCCGGTAGATATAATGTGAGTACCTGGTACCATGCTCGCAAGATATGCCACTCCATCAGTATCTCCAAGTGCTCCGTAATCGTCTATGCTGCAAAACTGGCAGGGAACCAGGTCCTCAGAGGGACGTAACAAGGTACAGAAATATAGCATGCCAAGTAAACAGAAAGTACAAGTGCACGACAGGGTACTCTATCATAACCAACTAGTGTGACACAGTTTAAAGACAACGTTCGACGCGTGGGCTTTCTAAAATAAAACCGTAGCTCCGGACACGGAAACACACGGCACGTACCGCAGCTCCGGGCAAAGAGTCACACGGGTGAAACAGCTACACTAGAAACAGGTATCACTAGAAACAGGTATCACTAGAAAATACTACATATATATAAGCGCGTGCAGAGTAGCCCAAACGTCTAGTAACTGTCTTCCCCTTCCCAAGCGGTCAACGATTGTGCATTGAACCTGAACCTCTAACTACAGTCTCGACACAAGGAATAACTCAACAGACGCGACCCTAAGGTCGTCCCAGTCTCTGGTCATGATGTCAGTATCAGGATACAGGAATCTGGCACGATCACAGTGTATGAGTGTGTCCTGGGGTATCGATGTACTCTGGTACGTGCATCGAGGTGCTATGAAGCATCTAGTATTTATTCTAAGACGTTAAGTCGAATGTCAACACCCGGTTGCGATTCGGATGTGAAGTATCGAACGTCAACATAACTATGTGCACAATGTACATAACGAAACAATAAATATCTGTAAACTGAAATACAGGGTGGCAAGGTACACTTGCCTGCGTGCGGCTGCTGATGACGGGGATCTGGTACCGCGTCCAAGTCCTCAGGTCCCGCAATACCTAGAGATAAATCACAAACTAGAATCAATGATCTAATTAAGACAGACAGGTGTGCTACACACATCTACATCTAGACTCAGTCTCAAACACGACTCTCAGGGACAAGTCACTAGGGGGTTGATTACGGTTGACGGTTGGTACGGTAGTCAAAATCAACTAGTCATCAATATGCTCTCCTCAATTTAATTCTCCATAATTAAATTAATAATGTCAATCATGAACCATACATCCCGATTATTTATTTAAAGGACCAAAAACTCACTTTACCTCGAATTCATAATTTAATTTATTTGTTATATTTCATGTCGAAAACATTCTTTATTCCTCAGTCCAACTTTATAAAATACGAGATACAAGCTCACTATACTACAAAACCCTAAAACATGATAACACAACCTCAAGTCACTAGAGCCACATAAATCTTAATCCTTTAGTTCAAATATTTCACTACACTATCATTTATATCATCACTATGTAAACACCAGAATTATATTAACCTCATTAAACCCATCCTCAAGTCATTCTAATTTTCATATGCATTCACCTAAAATCTCATCTGAAATAACCAAAGTATATCTTAACACATAGTGCAACGTAAACCTACACTAACCATTTATATATATATTCAAGAATCCTTCTTTCAAATTTGTAATTAATCCACATGTAATTTATTTATCATTTCCTTCACCCATGCATATATCCATGACACTTATTCATGTTTAATTAACATAACCTCATCCATGTTCTTATTTAATCATCATTAGCATAACCAATGTTCTTATTTAATCACTTAGTTCAAGTACTCCTCCCACTAACCATACATATCCACATAATGTATATATCACCCTAACAACATTCCACATAACTATACATTTAATAAAAACTTATTTTAAATGATATACAAATCTGGAAATAAAAGACAAGGGAGGGGAAGGAATGAACCTCAACGAGGCTCACCGGAGTTGATGCTGCTCGGTGGTGGTGATGAAGCTTGATGGTGAGGGAAGGGGGCTGGTTGGTGGTGGTGAAGGGACTGGTGTGGGGCTGTGCACAGCAGCCGTGGGGGTGTGGGAAGGGGCTGTGGTGAAGGTGGTGAAGTTATGGAGGTGTTGGTGAAGTAGGGAATTAAATGGTGAAGAAGGAGGGAAGAAGAAGAAGAAGAAGAAGAAAAGAAAAGGAAGTGGGGAAGGGGTCGGCCGAATGGGAGAGGGAGGGAGGAGAGAGAGAGTGAGGGGAGGGGGGTTTTCAATGCTCCTAGATATTAGGGCCGGCCTAGGGATATGTGTGTGAGGGGGGAATTATATAGGAGAGTGTGTAAGAATGAGTGGTGGAGAATGATTGGAATTAATTGAATGAGTGGTTGAGATTTCTCATGATGGATGAATGAATCCATGTGAAAAAGAGGGGGGTTGTGACCGGTCAAAAGAGGGGGGGGGGCTTTCTTCATTGGTCCAAACCAATGGGAAAGTGACACATATTGCTACTTTTGCACATTAGCCCCTTAAGTTCGGAAACTTGTACAAACACATGAAATGACGCGAATATTGTGCCGAAAATTGCGTTTATTAAATTGTATGACTAGGGGATAATGTGGGTGAGGAACGGGTTTAATTAAATGGGTATTGGGATTAATTTAGGATTTAAATGGGATTTACCAAGTTGGTAATCCCGAATTTAAATAGAAATAAGCGTCCCGTGAATTTAATTTAATTTGGGGCACTTGGGGTCAAAATCCGGAAATGGCGCAAAAGCCAAAAATGGTGGGGGCTTGGAGTCAGTCTTGGACCATTTTGTTGGTCCGGCTCAACGGGTTAAGTTAGTATCCCAAAATTTAGAGTAACGACACAGGAGTCCGACACGGAATTAAATACGGGTTACGACTTTTGGAAATGTTGTGCAATTAATTTAGAGCACACAAAAGTTGATTTTAACAGTCAGAAAAGTCCAGTGCCTAATTTGGCGAGTTGAGTCGAGTGTACAATATTTGTACAGAATTTATGGGCTGATAATGTGCTCCGAATAATTAGACAAAGATAGGGTGTGCCAATGTTTTAATTAATTGGATTAAAATTCCAGGTAAATATCCTTTACTCTAAACCTCAATATCTTCTATCAAAATTTTTCCTGGCCCACTCTAACTATCTACAGAATAAATTGAGGGGGTTTACAAAAGGCACCGCACTGGATGGTGCCAGCATAATTAAAAGAACTCAAGGTACAGTTACAAAAGTTGCTTGACCGAGACTACATCCGTCCGAGCGTTTCCTCATGGGGCGCTTCGGTACTATTCGTAAAGAAGAAGGACGGATCAATACGGCTATGCATTGACTATCGGGGACTAAACAAAGCCACTGTGCGGAATCAATATCCTTTACCTCGGATAGACGACATGTTCGATCAACTTCAGGGAGCAACGGTGTTCTCCAAGATTGTTCTCCGGTCGGGCTATCACCAGCTAAAGATTAAGCTTGAAGACGTGACGAAGTCAGCATTTCTAACCAGATACGGGCATTACGAATTCCTAGTGATGCCGTTCGGTTTGACGAACGCTTCGGCCGCATTCATGGATATGATGAACAAAGTCTTCCGACCCTTCGTAGACAAATTCGTGGTCGTGTTCATCGACGATATCCTTATATATTCAAAGAGCACGTGGAACACTTGAAGACCGTACTGCAAACCTTGCGAGAGCATAAGTTGTTTGCCAAACTAAATAAATGCGAATTCTGGATGAGTAGCGTGTCATTCCTAGGACACGTTGTCTCAGCAGAAGGCGTCTCGGTGGACCCAAAGAAAATTAAAGCGATAGTAGACTGGAGGCAGCCTACGTCTTTATGGCAAAATTAAACTAAGTAAATGCGAATTTCTGTATTTTTTTATTTTCTTTCATATTTCATTCATCTCTTTACAAGAAAATGATTATGTATAAATAACATTGCAATGGAAACTATGCTGCACACAGCTTCCTTATATGGCAGGATTGTCAATCTTTATGGCAAAATTGTCAATTAATCCTTACATGACATGATCTTATTCTTTATGGCAAGATTGATTGTCAATCTTTATGGCAAGATTGTCAAATAATCCTCACATGGCAGAATCTCATTCTTTATGACAAGATTGTCAATCAATTTTTTTTCATAACAATTCCGGATGACAACTCACGCCAACAAAAATGTGGAGCAAAAGAGAGAGAGTGGAATATTGAAAACTTCACTATACCAGAGAGAGTTTACAACTACTTGGATAGTGAACAGCAAATGAGCCTCTCACTTATTTATAGGGCCTCAAGGGCCTTACGTTAAACTACAAGAAACTTTAGTAAGAAACTTCTAGAAAAAGAAATATCTATGCCTAAGATATTTACATGTGTTGCAAAATTATCTATGCCTAAGATATTTTAGAACTTCTAGAAACTTAGAGAAGCCTATTGAGAGTTCAAAATGACTCCACCATATTCCTGAGAATTCTAGAGACTTCCAACTAAACTCCTTAGTTTGGTATGTGTTGCAAAATTATCCCGATGGAGCAAAAAATCTTGTGCGTTTCAGCATGGAGACTTGCTACTTGACGATGTTTGTAATGTCTCGGGGCATTAAGCTTCAGATTCTACCTCTTCTTTTGTGCTTTGGTGTCGAGTAATGAAGAGCCAATTCCTTGCCCTCAAAGGGACTATAGCAGCGATGAAATATTGACCTTAAAGTCGACCTATCTGACTTTGAAGGTCGCATCAAACATGGTGAGTTCATATATTGGCTCAACACCATTGAGTGAGTTTTTGAATACAAAAAAGTTCATGAAGATCGCAATGACAAGATCATCGCCAACAAGCTTAAGTAGCGTGCTTCTATTTTCATGAAGGAAAACCAAAGATTAGATCATAAGAGAAATGAACAAGGAACTAAAAGAAGTTCTTACCCGAGAACTATATGATACATTCCTCAAGCTCCACCATTTCTCTAAAGAGCATTTCTCCGTCGAGTATTACACCGTTATGATTACACGGAGGAGTTTGATTATCTTATGATGCATTGTAGCCGAATCGAAGGAACATAGTGTTGCTCGCTATCTTGGTGGACTTCGTAAGTAGATTTTTGATATTGTTCAACTCTAACCTTATTACACATATCATAATGTTTTCAAGCTGGCGAGAAAGGTGGGAAGACAACTCAAGGCAAAGAATGATTGTTAAGTCGTCAAATACTTCAAATGTTCAATCTCAAAGCTATGGAAATAGTTATAACCAAGAGAGTTCTTCTCAATTGACAAAACCTACAACTTGGAAGTCATCTTCTAATAATTCTTCTACTTCTAAAGTTGTGAATGCGACTAGTTCAAGTCATCCACCCATTCAATGCTACAAGTGCCAAGATCTTGGAAATATTGTGGTTTAGGGCTTAGGGGTGTTCATGATTACTCGAAAATACGGTTAATGGAGTGAACCGAACCGATGGCCTTGATTGGTTCAATTATAAGTCAGGTTCGTTACATTTCCAACTTGAATTAACCGTCAATATACCGACTGACCCGGATACCCAAAAGAAATTATTTTAATTATTTTATACCTGTTAGTTATGCAAGTGTGTGTGTGTGTAAATGAAAATATGAATTTGGCTATAGCTTAGATAGTCATATTTTGGCCAATTTTTTTAGTAACTTAAGTCTTCAAAATTGGCATTTAGGCCTAGAAAGATTCATAATTTAAAACTTTATGTGAAATGACACTGGTAAATTAATTTGGTCCTAGAAAAATATAATTATTTCATGGGATTTTAGTACATCGACTATTAACTGAATTAACCAACCTATCCACGAGTCTAGTCGGTTACCAAACTGATCAGTTGAGGGGCCTTTAGGTTGGTTTTTGTACAAATTGTATAACCGACTAGGTCTGTTCGATTGCCAAAATTACACATCCGGTCGGTTAACAAACCGAGTACACCCTTATTGCCATTAATTATCCTAACAAAAAGATTGTATCTCTTGTAGAGGAAAGCTTTGATGAGGAGCCTCTAGAAGATTTGCTATCTATATTTGATGAAATCCCGTGGAAAGTGTTACATATGGCGATGAAGGCGAAGCTCTTGCCCTTCGACATGCCTTGTACTCCTTATGTTGATGACGATCGGTGACTTTGTCGTAACATCTTGCACACCCAATATATCTCGCATGGCAAGGTGTGTAATCTTATTATTGATAGAGGAAGCTGTGAAAATGTAGTCTCCCAAACTATGGTGGATAGGGCAGAGCATTCGATCGGTTGAACCGAACCGAAATTCTGCAAAACCGAACCGTTTTATTCTCAGATCAAACCAATCCTATTTAAATAAAAATCGAACCAAACTAAATGGATCAGTTTTTTTGTTTTACTCGGTTTGGTGGGCCTTGGGCCGGGCTAGAAAATTATAGTCAATTTTTTTCAAAGATTTTCATATAAAATACAATATGGATACTCTAAAATACATTAAGACACCCAAAATTGGTGCCGAATCGTCAAACCGTCTCCCTATTGTGTCATGTCATATTTGTGTCCGTGCAACAATGTGTTCCTAGTAGGAAATTCCAGGATAGGTATGGGTTATCTTGGACTTCTTTGATCTGGGTAGTTCCTGATTGAGTATGATGAGTTATTTATGTGTTGCCTCTTCCATCATGGGTGTGATCTTGTTCTTTATTTGGGTATTCTTGATTTTGATATATGAAGCATGGGCACCAATAGTTTGGTGCCGTGTCGGAGTTGCCTTGTGTGGGACATGTATTGGACAAATTCCAAACTAAATAGAACACTAAAATTAACTTGCTAGAGTCAACATACAACAAGAACTAGAACCACAATACAAATACCAAAAGTACATATCATCCAAACTGATCATCACAGACAACTACAACTCCTCTAATTAGATGTCCACCCTTTCTTGTGATGCTTACTCGGGTTCTGAGTAGAGAGGCTTCGTCTCTTTTTGCCTCTCCCTGGAGCTTCCTTTTCCAAAACCTGATGTAAGGCAAAATAAGAGACATAAGTAGTTGTGTTTCTATGTTTATTGTTAAATGCTCTCTACAAACCCTAAGCCAACTTCTCTACATGTATTATCATCTCCTATAAGAATCTTTAGCAGTTTCTGCAAAAGATAGCTATCATCATGTTTGAATACATAGTGTACATGATATCAAGTATGAAGGATTTGTAGTTAGTAGATTTTGTCATTCTTCTATGTGTGGTTGGCCTTGTTTGGAATAACTTCTGTTGGATTACTTTTCCTTCATACTATGAACTAATCATTCGTCATTCTGTGTTTAAACTTTAAACTTCAAAAGGCATCACCATGATATTGTTGCATGAGATGCCTTTGTGCATTCAACTTGTAATAAAAGGAAATTTTGGTAGAAGAAAACATGTCAAAACATACTGTCGGTAATACGATCTGAGGAAGTATCTCAGAGTTATGTAACAGATACTCTTGAAAATGAATATAATATTTACATAGTTATTAACTGGTATCTTCTTGTGCCTTGAATTTTCACATGCACCTGCTATTACCTGTAGTCTAAATATAATCCTTTGCACGTATTTCATATGTTATTGAACTAATATGAGATAACATATTGAGTTGATGACTTGAAGTTTAAGTGTTTTGTCAAAAAGAGGGCCATACTTCGTTCAATTTCCAGAAAACCATACATTGTTAGATTATCTCATGGTCAGTTACTGGAGTATTTACGAAAATTAACATTTGTTTCCATGTTTAACAAGAAATTTTGTTAGGTATGTTTTTCTCCTATGTTTCCTGGAACCATCTTTTTGATACAAAAGTATCGCCTCTTTGGCAGGATACTCTTTACTTCTTGCGCTGATAATTGATAGACTGCATCATTATATCAGAAGGTTACGTGCACTGAAAAAGAACATTGAGGCTGTAACGAAACAGAATAGAGCATTGGAAGAAGCAAAAAGTGGGGACATGGGTGAGGTAAAATCAAAGGAGAAAGAGATTGCTAATTTGAATGAACAGATAAAGCTACTGAAAGCTGAATCCAACGCAGGGGCGAAGGAGGCAAAGGCTGCAGATGCTAATGCTCTGGCCCTGAAAAAACAATCTGAAGGATCTCTTTTTGAGTACAACCGCTTGTTGGAGGAGAACCACAATCTGCGGAACCAACTGCAGTCAATTGATCGGGGATTGTCAATCTCTGATAACAAGAAGAACACTTGAGACTTCCAAAAGCGCTTTACCTGGGAATCATCTTTTTACAGTTTTATTAAGCATAGTACTGACAGCTGAGCCCATTACTACTGAAAAGGCAATGCATGCTGAGTGTTATTCTCAGATTAAGAGCATAATGTAAGACCAACAACCGAGTTACATTGAGATGTGATTTTGGACGAGGAGTTATACAACTTTAGTTCATTGCCGGTACTTTTAGTTGGTCACCTGTAAATAAGCGTGACATGAATAGGCAAAGGCACATCACTGGAACTTTTGTGTATGTTTGGTCCGGAAAACTCAAGTCTATATGCTTCTATTTTTAGTTCATCATACTAGTTTTGATTGATTGACACTTATTTTGAGGATCTGCTGGATGATATTTGCTTAGTTCAGAATTATTTGTCAGCAGCTTCTTCGGTGGGATTTTCCAAAATCCCATCTATTTGGTGATTTCATAAATATGGTGGTACTTTGATTGGTGACTTGTGAGAACACAAACTTAGCAGCAGGGAGTTGCATGCATATATCCCCTTATGTGTTGGATTTGCACCAAACAAGTACAACAAGTCAAACCCAGGAAGACGCTTCGCGCTTGCATCTATCTACTTTTCTGTTGACCAACTCTCCTGTTCACTTTTCCCACCTTCAATTCTGTCACAAATTGACCCACTTCCAAAGTCAACAAACTGCGAGTTCCTACCTACGTCCAGAGGGAGGAGAAGCAAAGTCATATGTATCATGCACGTGGTTGAATGACCATTCAAAGCAACCAGACTCTGTTTTTCTTTTCATTTCCTTACTATTGGAAAGAAAAAATTGACCATTTTTTTATTAGATTTGTGTATATTTATTTGCTAAAGGTTTTAGGTCGCTCATAAGATTGTGATTTGTGCTCGGCAAAACAATCTTATTCATCTAAACTCTTATAGTGAACATTAGAAACGGCTTAAAATTGAATAGTCTAAACAGTTTGTAAATTCTCCACTATTTATTTAAACAAAAATTAGGGTAAATTTTTTTTTTTTCCCTTTCTCTTATATATATATATATATATATATATATATATATATATATAAACTAAATTTAAAACAGTTTAAAATCTAAATTAAAAGTTAATTTAAATAAAAATATATTATAAATATTTAAATTGTTTAACAAATCATAATTTAAAAATATATTTAAATATTTGAACTATTTTCAATGATATCATATAAATATTTATTTTACGTACAACGCATGTAAATTTAATAGTATTCTTGTAATTACTATAGTCTATACACAAAAGTAATTAATATATATTAATTTACACCGGGTACGTGTGCATAAATTTCGTAACAAATTCTCGATTAAATGGAAGAAATAATATGTTCTCGTGGCTCGATCCACTGATCTTCTGCCATTCAGCCAAGATCTTATTCCTAGAAATGTATGCGCTTAATTTGTCGTCCGTAGTCTGCGTCTTAATTTGTTTGGCATTTGGATTTTTAGTCCATGGGTGTGCTGATAAGAATTTTTGTGGTGTAGACTAGAGACAATTAGACCAAGACGATTGGAGTCAGAGTTTGATTGAAGACAAATAACGTCTTCCTCCTCCGCCATCAATTCCGTGTCAAAAGTGACGATTAGAGGAAAATCTACTTGCTCTCTAAAACCACATAGCACCGAAGCTAATCGCATTTGTCTTAATTGTAAAACCCATTTCATTCAAAATATACTGATAAAAAAAAAAAAAATCATGGTAGGTAAAATTTACTGGTCAAGAGAATGGAGATTGGAATGGCTATTGTGGATATAGTAAAATTTTTATTATGTGTAACCAGTTGAACTAAACTTTAATAGATACATGAGAGGTTAAATAGTTATAGTATAGTTTCCAAATATTATATAGTCAATTTTTTTATATTTTTGAAAATCAAATTATAAAGTAATTAAATTTTATAAAAAAAAATATATTATCATATTTTGTAACTATTTAAATATTTCCCCAAAAACTCAGAAAAATAACAAAAAATGAAAACAAAAATATTCTTAAAAAATTAAAAATATTGAAAAAAGCACAAACAATCTTTAAAATGATAAAAAATAACAAAACTGAAAAAGCAAATAAAACACAAAAAAAATCTTAAAAAAAAGAAAAAAGGATAAGAAAAAGAAAAGAAAAAAAGAAGATTTTTTTTAAAAAATTATAAAAAACAACAACAAATTTTACCCGCACAAAAAAAAAAAAAACTTGTTCTTAAGAAATAAATTCTCATGTTTTTTGGGTAAATTTTTTTAGAATATATATTTTTTAATCTAAACCAAACATGGGAATAGATTTTCCATCCTAATTTTGTCTGGAAAAAAAAAATTTCGTGTACCAAACTTCCCCTAATAGTTAGATGCATGGGAGATTGTGTAATTATAATATTGTATGGTTTGTCCATTTCAAACCAAACTGATTCATTTTTCCAGAATCTAAATCTAACCACAATAACAATTTTAAAATCACCGAACTCGAGTGACTCTTGTGGTTAGTTAGGAGAAGATCAGTGGATCGAGCCACGGGGACGTATTATTCCTTCCATTTATAAATGGTGAAAGTTGGGAGGGAGACATCGGATCCCGTAAGTTATGCTGGAAAGTAAAAAAAAAAAAAAAAAAAAAAATTCAAATTCAAATCACAAATTGAATGTCTCTCCAAAATGAAAATATAATAGTCTTAGGTTGGATTTGCATTTGCTTATATCATAGCTGCTTTTATATATATATATATATATATATATATATATATATATATATATATTTGACAAGAACAGTTCCAAGAGATGGTTGGTACCAACAATTTAACAAAATAATAAATAAAAAATCAATTCATTTGTGAACCCAATTTTAACAACAAGTGAAAGATTTTGGGGAAAAAAACCTAAACTGTTTACGCTGGTGAGAAAGGGGTGGATTCTGAGTTGCTTGAAAGTGAGGATGAATTTGTTGTTTTCTTGTTTTTTTTGATAAAAAAGAAAAAGAAAAAGAAAGAAAATAGAAAAAAGAAGAAGAAGAAGAGTGTGGGATTGACAAGGAAATGGTTGGTTGAACCATAGGTCCTTTGTAGTGCTCACATCACATGTGAAACATTCGGGCACGTACAACACAAGGAATGTTTCAGAAGAGCATTATATGGTTGCACTTAACTCTCGTGTGTGAAACAATCAACTAGTCCTTCTCTCTAATCTCAAGTACTAGGGTCATTTTGAATGAATTGCTTTTAGCCTTCAACTAAAGGCTAATTTGTAATTACTTTTTTTCCTTCAACTAAAGGCTAATTTGTAACTTAAATATCTTGAACTTTCTTCGATTTTTAAATTCTTGTTCTAAACTATCAAAATTATAAGTAACAAATTGTGTCTTCCGTAGATATTCACGGAATAAAGTATTATAAGTAGCAACTAATTGTCTTAGAACATTTTTGAATAACAATTTATTACTCTATGCCGGTAAGATAGGATACTACTAAGAAATATGAGAATATAAACACATATGAAAAAGTCAAAGTATTTCAAAATTAGATGCATGGGTAAGATTTTTCTTGTTCTAAACTATCAAAATTATAAGTTACGCTTGACTGATGCATGGGTTAGATTAGTAATGATTTTCATGTCTCTGTTTAGTGTTGGGCATTGTCTTCCATAGATATTCACGTTTTTTTTTTTTCGTTTTTTTCGGTTTGGTTTGGTTTGGTTTGACTTGGTCTTTTTATATAAAATAAAATAAAAACCCAAGTCTAAGATTTGGTCAATTAATTATTTGGACTAATTAGAGTTTAAATTTGAATTTTATATCAGCTTAGAGTTTAAGTTCTGACATATCCAATTAAAAATTTTATCCTAGAATTTTATTTTTATTTTTATTTTATTTTTTTCATTATATCCTTCCTAATCTATATAGAAAAATTTCAATGTTAAACATGGAAAAAAGATATAATAAAAAAAAACTAAAAATAAAAAATACACACACACCAAAGGGTTCAGTCATAAGGGGATTGTTTGGATTCAAGTATGTGTAGATACATAAGAAAAAAAAAAACACTTCTATATTACTCATTATAATTTATTTTATGCTTTATTTGATGTAAAGGTGAAATTGGTGTAATATAAACTTTTCCAATTATTGTAACTTTATTGCTGCCAAAAATGATCCTATCACCTCTTAGACCAACATTTATTACATCATCTCAACATTCTCTCAAGTCTAAGTCAAAAAAAAAAAGAAAAAAAAAAAGAAAAATTCTCTCTCTCTCTCTCTCTCTCTCTCAATTGAAACATCACTAATTAGAGAAGTTGGCTGTAAATACATGCTGTCACATTTACATCAATTCTAACATCTATTTTTTTTGTTGGTGTCATAAATAGTACAATACTTATTACTTTTTAGGGAACCTTTGGTATCCGAAATAGTATATAACCAAGAATTCTATATTTTCATAAATCAAATTTTCGTTAAATATAAACTGAATATGAGCCATAGTGCTCATATTTCTACATAAGTCATGCACATGTGGATCAATAGAAATAAAGTTTACTATTACATATAGGTGCACATGGAATATGTATGACTTCATTCATATTGTCCACATGTACATAACTCATGTAGTAATATGAGCAATATGACTCATATCTCGTTTACCCTTTCGATAATTAAATTATCTGAAAACTTATATTCTGATGTTTGGTATATAAATATTCACAAAAAATAAAAAAGTTGAAAAAATGATAAAATTGAGATTAAAAAAAAAAAAAAAACATACACATAATTTTGAAAAAAAATGAAAAAATGAAAAAAAAATTCCAAAATTCTTTATCAAAAAAATGAAAAAATGAAAAAAATGAAAAAAAAAAAATCCAAAAATCATTCTTAAAAAAGAAAAATATAATAAAATGAAAAAAAATAAAAAAATGAAAAACAAAAAAAACAAAAAATCTTAAAAAAAATGAAAAATAAAAAATAAAAAATAAAAAATAAAAAATAAAAAATAAAAAATAAAAAATAAAAAATAAAAAATAAAAAATAAAAAATAAAAAATAAAAAATAAAAAATAAAAAATAAAAAATAAAAAATACAAGAAACAAATTTTTTTTAAAAGAGAACTAGAGTAAACAAAATTATCCAAAAAAATTCCCTCATATTATTGAGGGTCTAGTAATGTGCACGTGCATAAAAAAAAATATTAAATTTTTTTAATGTGAATTTATTATAAAACTATAATTTCTAGGAATTGAACTTAAACAATCAAGAAAAATATCTTCCACCTTAACCACTTGAGTTAGAATTATTTAGTTATAAATATATCATATTAGATAGTTAAATGCTTAGTTAATTTTTTTAAATAATTAATAAAATATTTAGGTAGTTCTTATTAATTTTTTAATTCATTTAAATGATCACATACGATTTGGACGGCTCAAAAACCGTTTCCAAACCGCATTGTAGTACTAGAGATATAATTTCTATGTTTTGAGAGTAAACTTTTTATCCGAGTATTCATAATTTTCGAAAATAAAACTTTGTAACCTAAACAAGTATGGAAATAGATTTTCTATTCTAAATTTGTTCGAAAACAACAATTTACCTATGTACCAAACAACCTCTTAAGTATATATCAAAATAATATAAATACATAACTCCCAATAGTAGTCGACCATTTTTAAACTTTTGGTACAAATTTTTGGTTCTTTAACCTGATATCAGAATAATTCAAGCTCAAACCAGATGTGAAAACGATGCTCTCAAAACATGATATAGGTGTTCAATTTGCAGGTGAAGTATATTTTCCTATTTACATTTATTTATTTATTAGAACTAAAAGTCGTAGTCTTTTATTATTCGGATTCTTGACATTTGTGGCTAACTCCTCTTTCTTTCTTTCTTTCTTTCTTTCTTTCTCAAGTAAAGACTCCAAATTAAGTTGATAGAGAGATGGACAATTAATTAGTTGTTATAATTGAGAACGTGGAAGAAAGAGGACGTCACATTGAAGCCAACATGAGCTTAAGCATTGATATAGACTCGAAAGCTAACGAAATAACAACCAACCAATAATTAACAAGTCCGTGGAAAATATGATAATGGTGGGGGTGGTTCGTTGTTGCGTGTGGTGATAGCTATTGATCATTCATTTGTAATCACAATTATTTCTAACCGTGGTTTTGTTGCTACTCGTTGCTTTCCTTTGCTTGGTGGTGTAAAACTTGACGATTAATTAAGAGAACATATATATAGGTAGGCAATCATGAGTAGCTTCTACCTCACCTCGAGTGCTTGTCGGGAGTAGTTTTGCCCCTCTATTCAACATTAGAGTTATTTAGTTTTATAGCCTATCTAAAATTGATATTTAGATTTTATATTGTTCAGAAAATAAATCTAAACTTCGTCATGATAGTTGATTTAGATTGACCATCCAAAATTGATACATAAACATAAATTTTGATTATTATAAAAATCTAAATGAAATCTAAACGAAATTTAAACTTCGTCAATTTCTGAAAACATAAAGCACGTGCTACATTAAAAATATGTCTATATTTTCGTTCGACCCTCCCATTTTGCTGAGGTGTACCTACGCAAGATGTCTGAAATAAAATACCAATATATGCAAAGTAATCGCGCAGGCAATTAAACTCAATACCATTATCACTTCGCACAATGCGAACTTTGGAATTAAATTTTCACTCGATCATAGAAAAAATGGCGAAAATATCCCGTATACTTCATTCTTATCAATCAACAAAAACACCCAAACAGCACGAGAAAAATCATCCACAATCGTAAAAAAATATCGAGCTCCACACGAAGAAGACGTAAGATACGACCCCCAGATCACAATGTATCAAATCAAAAATTACAACAGCCCGAGAGTCACTGACAGGAAATATACCTCGAGTTTGCTTTACCTGATGGCAAACTTCACATGTCTTATTAACTGAACTACAAGAGCTACTGACAACAGGAAGTCACTTTACTACTTTATCAGAAGGATGTCCAAGTCGCTGATGCCAAATGTCCATAAAAGTCATCCCAGCCTGAGTCTTCGGTACGACATGAAAGTAGTAGAGTCCGTCCCGCCGTTTACCGATGCCAATTAGGGCCCTCAAACTGGAGTCCTGTATCACGCATAACTTTTTAGTAAATTATACCTCACAATTTATATCATCAATAAGATGGGCCACATAAATTAAATTATAATGCAATTGAGATACGAATAGAACATTCGTGAGAACCACGTCTGGTGCAAGAGCAACACACCAGCAGCACGAGGCAACTGCAGTCCGTCCGAGAGTCCAACTGGACACTCCTCCATTGCCGTCACCCCCGACAATAAATCCAAATTTTGGGTAACATAATTCGAAGCGCCTGTATCAATAATCCAAGGTGCAATGGACTTACCCACCATACGATCCTCCGGAGATTTGGCTGATACCAAGCATAGAAATAAGTTGTTGCCATTGGTCCTTAGTCAATCCGGGCACACCGCTACCGCCTGCACCATCATCTGACACCCGCGTCTGTGCAGCAACGAAGCCACGTCATGCCACCGCCTGCACCATCATCCCCCCACCAATTTGGAAAGTCGTGTTTCTCGAAGCAGGTGGCTTTTTCATGTAAACCCCCTGAATTTTCAAAATTATTAAAACTTGGATTTTTCCAATTTTCTGGAATTTTCTGGAAATTTTCTGAAATTAAAATCAAGGTTCTTAATTATTAAATGACTTTAGTTGTTAATAAATAATATTAAAATATCATGAAAATAATATTTTTGGGTGTAAAATGAAAAACTGGACTTAGGATAATTTTTCTGGATTTTTCTGGGCCTCAGACCTATTTTTAAATGCCTAAAAAAAACTAATTTTAATTAATTATATATTTAACTGTTTATTTATTATTATTTTATTTATTATTTACTTTATTTTTATTTTTATTTTTTCTTTCTCTTGGGCCCGGCCCGGCCCAGTGGGCCGAGCCCAACAGCCAGCCCCAGCCCGCCTTCCTTGCGGGTCGGGCGGGTCTGTCCGGACCCGTTAGCCGCCCGACCCGACCCGCACGAACCGATCCCCCAGCCCCACGCCGCCCGACTCCACCGCCGCCCTCCGCGCGCAGCGCCGCCCACTCCGCGCCCACTCCCCGCGTCCACCGCGCCACGTCCCCCTCACCCTCCGCCTAGCTCGGCCCCCTAACCGCCCCTCACCCCTATAAATTGCCCCGAGCACCTCCCCTCCGGCCATCACCTCACCCTAACCCTAACCCTAGCCTCCGTCCCCGGCCAACCCTCTCCGCCGTACCCCGCCAACGACCACCGCCGCTGCCCAGCCACCCTGCCACCGCCGTCGCCGTCGCCGTCGCCTCCAGCCGCCTCCCCCTCTTCTTCCCCGTCGACAGCAGCCGCAGCGCCGCCCTGGGCCGCCCCCACGCCGCCGCCTCCGCCCGAACGCTGCGCCACCCTCCGCCGCAGCACCCCCAGCCCCCTCCGCCGCAGTCCAGCCGCCGGAGCCGCCAGCCACCGCCTGAGAAGCAAACCCTAACCCTAGTTCAATTCCTGTGTCCGACACGAGTCGGACACGACTCGACCCTGTTTTCGGGTCCCCTTTAGGTGCGTGTAATTTTTTGTTCGTAGCTCCGTTTTCAATTCCGCAAATTGCGTTGTGAAGCCTGTATGACCCTCTCGGTGCCCGGACAAACCGTTCGGGGCATCGCGTCCTGTGGTAATCGCACACCGCGATCCAAAAACAGGAAAAACCAGACCTTGTTTCACCCCGGAACTGAGTGCGCCCCGCCAAACGGGACGACTTGGTCGCGTGCGGTCTTCACAGATACGTGCGCGTCATCGATACGGACGTGTGAGTTTTCGCTGAAGCTGATTCGGGTGTGCGTGCACACCGGAACCAACGCGTATCCGCGAACATCGTCTCATATCCGACTTTTCTGCAATTTGCCCTAACTTCTTGTACACTTGTCAGATCGAGACGAAACTTGCGCCATCGGACTCGTAGCGATACGCTGGTCCTGTGGGTCAAGTTTGGTTCGATTCTGAGAACGTTGACGAAATCGCGTGTCGTGGGCCCCACAAGCCCCGCTCAACGGGCGATTTTGTGTTTGGCTCATCGGAATCCAAATCTGGAAGTTCCGTTGGGTTCGTATCAGCGTTCCTGACCTGTTGACACTAAGTTTGGTGAATTTGGAGACCATTGACCCGGATGCATTTTTCGGTGCAAAGCGGGCCCCACCGGCGGACCCCGTTTTGACCCGAAACTGCCGTTTTTGTCCTTGTCTCCAAATTGGACCCAAGGATAGGCGTTTCTAGCTATTTAACATCTTCTGAATGTGATGGTAATGTCTATTTCAGCTTTTGGACTCATCTCTGGATAATTTTCCCAAGAACAATTAATCAGATCCAAACAAAAGGCAAGTACCTGCACTTCAAGTTAAATCTTTATATTATGATAATTAATTCCCTGCTTTACTAGTATCCTTGATGATTACACCTAGTGTTAGAAATGCTAGATTTCATGTCTTGAATATTGGAGTTCATGTCTTGTTTTTCATGTCGGGTAGGAGAATACTAGAAGGCATGTAGTTTACCCTTTCCCCTGCCATGTTTAATAGCTGTTGGTACGCGACTGTACCTCAGCCGAATCTCGATTTTCTCTGTTTAATAGCCGTTTATGATGGCCGGATTAGCCTTATAAACCCCTACATGCCAACTATGTATTCTAAAAATAAACACAAGTTCACATAGATAGTTTCTGGTCTTGTTATATATCTTGCTGACTGTTGTAGTTTCATTTTCTGTTTCATTTATTTCTGTTTTCTCATATTCCTGTTTACAGCATTAACTCTGAGACATTGATGTTCTTTTATGCAGTTTCTCAACATGATATTCAATTTAATTGTCATAAATATTTAGTTTAATCTTGTTGTGCACTGTGTACTTTGCTCCTTTCCTGACTGGATCTGTTGATTTAGGCGATGATGAGGACCTTGCCCCTACATATTATGGTCCCTATGAGGGGACAGATGATACTTATGAGGAGCCAGATCCCACCCAGGAGACCCCTGCTGCAGAGTAGCTAGTAGTAGCTATCTTTTATTTCTGTTTCTTATCTTAGTAATCGGGTTTGTCCCCGATTTCATTCTGATTTCTGTACTAAACATTTGAATCGGTTGTCACATTTATTTCAATTGCAATCTTAAGTATCTGTTTCTCATTATTATCTTGCCTATGTATTTGTGAATGAGCTAGTTTAGTAAATATGAATTTGACCTAGACAGCGTACTACCGCCGATTCTGCGGCGTAGGCTGGACGTACCCACGCACTCGTGCCCAAATTTTCGGGTGCGGATCGTGACACATTTTTATGGTGGCCCATGCAGGTCTTATCCTTAAATAGGGTAATACCCTAGGACAGGGTATGGAATAAGATTGAGGATTCTAGGAAAAGCTCATTCACAGTATAGGGTCCTTATTTCAAATCTTGATATCATTTCTGCTCAATTTTCCTATCGCCTTTGATTTCCAAGTAATCTATTCTGATCTTCCTATCCCTTAATCTTTCAGAATGGTCCAGACAAGGAACACAGTAGGAGGCACATCAGAACCAGCTGAGCAAAATATGCCCGAGACTCTTGCACTCCCGCCGCCTCCATCTGTTCCGGCAGTTACTCTAGATGGGGCACAGCTACATGGAGTATTCCAAGGACTGGTGGAATCCCAGAAAGAACAGACTGCACTCCTGCGGACCAGCCTCTCAGAAGCTCTTAAGTCCCAGGAGTCGCCACTCAAGAGGTCAGGGAGTGCCAAAGACTTCAAGAATCTTAGACCCCTGGAATTTTATGGAACTGAGGGCATTCTCTATGCCGATGAGTGGATAGAGAATGTCGAGAGACTCCTGAAGACTGCTCGGGTTCCAGATGATCTCAAAGTGGAGTCCGCAAGCCTGCAACTGTTCGACATTGCTCGAACCTGGTTCAGAGATGAACCCCAACTATCTGCTCCTGACCTCACCTGGGAAGATTTTAAGAGGCTATTCAAGGAGAAATTCTACCCCGAAGTGGCTCGGGAAGCTCTCGAAAGCCAATTCGAGAGACTGGAACAAGGTAACCTGTCTGTTGATGAGTATACTGCTGAATTTAGCAGGTTAAGCTGTCACGACCCGCACCCGGAAGTTCGGGCACGAGTGCGTGGGTACGTCCAGCCTACGCCGCAGAGTCGGCGGTAGTACGCTGTCTAGGTCAATCTATCTAAACTGGTCTAACTCATTCACAATAACATAGGCAAGATAATAAGGAGAAATGAAACTTAAGATTGCAACTGAAAATAAATGTGACAACAGATTCAAATGTTTAAGTACAGAAATTCAATATTCAAATCGGGGACAAACCCGATAAATAAGCTAAGAATGGAAATGAAAGATAGCTACTACTAGCTACTCAGCAGCAGGGGTCTCCTGGGTGGGTTCTGGCTCCTCATAGGTATCATCAGTCCCCTCATAGGGACCATAATAAGTAGGAGCAAGGTCCTCATCATCGCCTAAATCAACAGATCCAGTCAGGAAAGGAGCAAAGTACACAATGCACAACAAGGTTAAACTAAATATTTTATGACAATTAAATATTGGATATCATGTTGAGAAACAGCATTAACAGAACATTATTATCTCAGAGTTAGCTGTAAACAGGAATATGAGAAATAGAAATAAATGAAACAGGAAATGAAACTACAATAGCCAGCAAGAAATATGACATGACCAGAATCATCTGTGTGAACTTGTGTTTGTTTTTAGAATATATAGTTGGCATGTAGGGGTTTATAAGGCTAATCAGGCACGCCATAGGCGGCTAGCAGTCAGGAATAATCGAGTATCAGGCTGATGGTACAGTCGCGTACCAAAAGCTAGCAGTCACGACAGGGGAAAGGGTAAACTACATGCCTCCCAGTATTCTCCCACCCGACATGAAAAACAAGACAGGAACTACCAATATTCAAGACATGAAATTCAATATTTCTAACACGATGTGTAATCATCAAGGGTACATGTAAGACAGGGAATTAATTATCACAATATATAAAGATTAACTTGAGGTGCAGGTACTTGCCTGTTGTTTGGATCTGGTTAATTTAGTTCTTGGGAAAAAGTCCAGAGATGAGTCCAAAAGCTGAAATAGACATTACCATCACTCTCAAAAGATGTCAAATAGCTAAAAACGCCTGTCCTTGGGTCCAATTTGGAGACAAGGACAAAAACGGCAGTTTCGGGTCAAAACGGGGTCCGCCGGTGGGCCCGCTTTGCACCGAAAAACGCGTCCGGGTCAAAGGTCTCCAAATTCACCAAACTTAGTGTCAACAGGTCAGGAACGCTGATACGAACCCAACAGAACTTCCAGATTTGGATTCCGATGAGCCGAACACAAAATCGCCCGTCGAGCGGGGCCTGTGGGGCCCACGACACGCGATTTCGTCAACGTTCTCAGAATCGAACCAAACTTGACCCACAGGACCAGCGTATCGCTACGAGTCCGATGGCGCAAGTTTCGTCTTGATCTGACAAGTGTGCACGAAGTTAGGGTGAATTGCAGAAAAGGCGGATACGGGGTGATGTCCGCGGATACGCGTTGATTCCGGTGTGCACGCACACCCGAATCAGCTTCCACGAAAACTCACACGTCCGTATCGACGATGCGTACGTGTCTGTGAAGACCGCACGCGACCAAGTCGTCCCGTTTGGCAGGGCGTACTCAGTTCCGGGGTGAAACAGGGTCTGGTTTTTTCCTGTTTTTGGATCGCGGTGTGCGATCACCACAGGACGCGATGTCCCGAACAGTTTGTCCGGACATCGAGAGGGTCATACAGGCTTCACAACGCAATTTGCAAAATTAGAAACAGAGCTACGAGGCGAAAGTTACACGTACCTGAAGGGGACCCGAAAATCAGGGTCGAGACGTGTCCGTGTCGTGTCCGACACGGAATCCAAATTAGGGCTAGGGTTTTCGCCGGAATCCGGCGGAGGGCGGCTGCTGGGCGGCCGGGATCGGGGGCACGCGGCGGAGGGCGGCGTGGCGAGCCGATGGGGTCGTCGGCGGCGGCTCAGGGCAGCCGGAGGCGGTGGCTGCGGCTGCTCGTGCTGCTGCTGCGGTTGCTGGTCGACGGAGGAGGGGGGGGACGGCGCTGGCGGAGCTAGGCGAGACGGGGCTGGGTACGGCGGGGGTCGACGGCGGTGTGAGCGGCGGAGCGGCGGGTTAGGGTTAGGTGGCCGGAGTGCGGGATGAGGCGGAGGAGGAGAAAAGGGGGAGGGTTTTATAGGGGAAAGCGGCGGTTGGGGGAGGCCGAGCACGGCGGAGGCGAGGGCGACGTGGCCGCGGAAAGCGCGGCGCTGCGCGCGGCGGCCGGCGCTGGACGCGGGGCTCGCCGGAAAGGTCGGGCGTCGTGGCTGGGGGGGAGAGAACGTGCGGGTCGGGTCGGGTGGCTAACGGGTCTGAACAGACCCGCCTGACCCGCAAGGAAGGCGGGTGACGGGTTTGCGGGCGGGTCAGGTTGGCTGACCCGACCCGACCCGAAAGAGCGGGTGGCTGGGCTGGGCTGGGCTTCGGCCCACTGGGCCGGGCCGGCCCAGAAAACAAAATAAAATAAAAAATAAAAATAAATAATAATAATAATAATAATAATAATAACAGTAAATTAAATAATTAATTAAAATTAGTTTTTAGGTATTTAAAAATAGGTCTGAGGCCCAGAAAAATCCAGAAAAATTACCCTAAGTCCAATTTTTTATTTTACACCCAAAAATATTATTTTTATGATATTTTAATATTATTTATTGCCAATTAAAATCATTTATTAATTGAAAACCTTGATTTTAATTACAGAAAATTTCCAGAAAATTCCAGAAAATTGGGAAAAATCCAAGATTTAATAATTTGAAAATTCAGGGGGTTTACAACCTACCCAACTTACAAAAATTTCGTCCTCGAAATTTAAGAATAACAAGGCACGAAAAGAAGGGCCGAGAAATAAAATATACCTCAGGGTTCAAAAAGATAGGGGTATCGCTCTCTAATATCGTCTTCTCGCTCCCAGGTGGATTCGCCGGAGGAATGGTGCTTCCAAGCTACGCGAACCAGGAAGATAACTTGGTTCCGTAGGACTTTCTCTGAGCGATCCAGTATCTCCACGGGTTGCTCTTGGTAAGTCAGACTTGGGCCTACTTCGAGCTCTGAGTGATCCAAAATGTGGCTGGGGTCTGACACGTACTTCCTCAGCTGGGACACGTGGAAGACGTTATGTACTCCATCCAGAGAGGGTGGCAATGCCAGTCGGTATGCCACTTCTCCGATTTTCTCCTGTATGCCAAAAGGTCCAATAAATCTTGGGCTGAGTTTTCCACTCCTTCCGAACCTAATGGTGCCACGTGTCGGGGAAATCTTCAAGAACACCAGCTCTCCAACCTTTAATAAAGTCATAATCAAGCCTTAGTTCCATAAGCAAAATATTTAAATTGACTTGAATAAATTTAATTACCTCAAATTCCAAGGGCCTTCGGTGGCTATTTGCCCAATGTCGTTGCCTGTCTTGAGCCACTCGAAGTCTGTCCCTTATTTGCTTTACCTTCTCAGCTGAATCGATCACCATCTCTGGTCCCAGCAGAGCTCTTTCTCCAACGTCGTCCCATGATAGCGGGGTACGACATCTTCGTCCATACAGAGCTTCAAATGGAGTCATCTCAATACTTGCTTGGTAACTGTTATTATAAGAGAACTCCACCAGATGTAGATAGTCTTCCCAGGATCCTCCAAAATCCAGAACACATGTACGGAGCATATCTTCAAGTGTCTGGATTGTACGTTCTGATTGTCCATCGGTTTGGGGATGATAAGCTGTGCTGAATTTGAGTTGAGTCCCAAAGCTGGCTTGTAAGCTCTTCCAGAAGTGAGAGGTGAACCTTGAATCTCGGTCGGAGACAATACTTACTGGGACTCCATGCAGCCTGACAATGTGTCTGATATATAAATCTGCCAGCTTCTCTGTAGATAGCCCTACTTTGAAAGGTAGAAAATGTGCAGACTTGGTCAGTCTATCTACTATCACCCAGATTGCATCCTTACCACTAGGTGTCCTTGGAAGTCCGGAAACAAAATCCATTGTGATATGTTCCCACTTCCACTCCAGAATGGGTAGGGGTTGAAGCAGTCCTCCAGGTCTTTGTCTTTCTGCCTTGACTTGCTGGCACACTAAACAACGAGATACGAACCTGGCTACTTCTCTTTTCATGCCATGCCACCAAACATGCGTCCTCAGGTCCTTGTACATCTTGTTGGCTCCTGGATGTATAGAGTATTGCGATCTGTGCGCCTCTTGCATAATTTCTTCTCTTATGTCTCCTTGAGGTACACATAATCTATCGCCATGCCTCAGTGATCCATCTTCATGAATTCTGAAATCTTCTACTAATCCAGCTTGCACTTGACCTCGAAGGCTTCGCAGGCCTTCGTCTTGAAACTGAGTCTCCTTGATCTTGTCCATTAAAGTAGACTGAATCTGCAAGTTCATCATTTGGCCTTCTTTTCCTGGGATAATTACTTCAATACCTAAACTTTCCAAGTCCTCCAGCAGGTGTCTGTCCATAGTCAAGTACATCGCCATAGGATACCTGCTTAGAGCATCAGCAACTACATTTGCCTTTCCAGGGTGATATTGAAGAGTGATATCAAAGTCTTTCATTAGTTCCAGCCACCTTCTTTGCCTCATGTTTAGCTCTTTCTGAGTGAAGATATATTTTAGACTTTTATGGTCTGTAAATATTTCCACCCTTTCTCCATAAAGATAATGCTTCCATAGTTTAAGAGCAAAAATGACAGCTGCCAATTCTAAATCATGAGTTGGATAATTCTTTTCATGGGGTCGAAGCTGTCTAGAGGCATAGGCTATTACCTTCTTGTTCTGCTCCAGTACACAACCTAGACCTTTTCCAGAAGCATCACTATAAATAGCGAAACCTCCGGTTCCGGAAGGTAAGGTCAGAATAGGGGCAGAAGTCAGTCTTTTCTTCAATTCCTCAAAAGCATGCTGACATTCATCAGTCCAGGTGAACTCTTCATCCTTCCTTGTTAATTTTGTCATGGGCTCCGCAATTTTTGCAAAATCCTTCACGAACTTCCGATAGTAGCCAGCTAGTCCCAGGAAGCTTCTAATCTCTGCTACAGAGTCTGGAGTGGGCCATGATTCTACTGCAGCTATCTTCTTAGGATCTACTGCTATTCCATCTCCAGTCACAACATGTCCCAAGAATTCTACTTTATCTAGGAAGAAAGCACATTTAGACAATTTTCCATAAAGTTTTTCCTTCCTCAAAGTCTCCAATGCTAACCTCAAATGTTCTTCATGTTCTTCGGGGGTCTTGGAGTAGATCAAAATATCATCAATAAAGACCACTACAAATTTGTCTAGGTATGGCTGGAAAACTCTGTTTATTAGGTTCATAAAAACTGCTGGAGCATTCGTCAACCCGAACGGCATTACTAAGAATTCGTAGTGTCCGTTCCGGGTATTAAAAGCAGTTTTAGGGATGTCTTCCTTTCTCACCCTTACTTGGTGATAACCAGACCTCAAATCAATCTTGGAAAAGACCCGAGCTCCACTCAACTGATCAAATAAGTCATCTATCCTGGGCAGGGGATACTTATTCTTAATTGTCAAGGCATTCAAGGCCCTATAGTCAATACACATTCGGGATGTTCCGTCCTTCTTGGGCACAAATAATACTGGGGCTCCCCAGGGTGAGACACTAGACCTAATGAAACCTTTGTCCTCTAGCTCTTTGATTTGTTCATTTAGTTCTATTATCTCCTTCTTGTTGATTCTGTAGGGATTTTGAGATACTGGTGCTGCTCCTGGCACTAAGTCAATGGAGAATTCAACTTCTCGGTCTGGGGGTAGGCCTGGGAGATCCTCAGGGAAGACATCAAGGTATTCAGAGATAATAGGTAGTGGCACTTCTTCTGTTACTAGGGCTCCACAAATTTTGTTATTACCCATTTCTCTAGAACCTCTAGCAAATTCAAATTCTGGCTTGTCAGGGGGTCTGAAGATTACACTACCTCTGTGGCAGTCTATAGTGGCATGATGTTGACTTAACCAATCCATACCCAGTATAATGTCAAAACTGGGCACTGGCATTACAAGTAGTCTAGCATACAGTTCTCTTCCACATAATGTAATAGGACAATTGTTACAGGCATCACTAACCGGGATAATTCCTCCACCGGTAATGATCTTATAACAATTCCTAAGGGGTTTAGTGATTAAGCTATGCTTCATAAGGAAATCTACTGACATGAATGAATGCGAAGCTCCAGAGTCAAATAAAGTAATAGCTGGTATTGAATTTATAAGCACAGAACCTGTGATCACGTCTGCTGTGGCCTCAGCTTCTTCCAGAGTCATTGCATAAGCACGACCTTGCTGCGGTGCACCCCTCTGTTGCTGTTGGTGCTGAGCAAAGCGTTGTTGTTGTGTTGGAAGTGGGGGTCCCCTTTGTTGTACTGCTGGGGCCCTGGTCTGGGCTGGAGCCTTTGGTGCAGCTGGGCGTTCTTGAGCAGCTGGACAGTCCCTCATTTGATGCGCTGCTGAACCGCAGTAGAGGCAGGCACCTAGCCTCTTCCTGCAGACTTGCCAAGTATGACCTGGTTTTTGGCAATAGCCACAAGGGGCAGCTTGTTGGTTCTGTCTTTGAGCCTGGGGTTGGGGTGCTGGAGCTCGAGGGAGAGGACGCTGAGTTTGCTGCGGGGCCCTCTGCTGTTGTTGCTGTTGTTATTGTTGAAAAGGGCGTTTGTTGGGTCCTGCATTTCCGGTATCTCTTTTCCGCTTCAGTTTGTGCCCCATATCTCTCTCTACGCCTTGTGCCACGCTCAGGATTTCTTCATAGGTACGAGCTCGGCTGGTGGTGACAGCAAGGCGAATATCCGGAGACAGCCCCTTCTTGAATCTACGGGCCCTGTCCTCCTGGGTACGAACCATGTACTCCGCAAAGTGGCTTAACCTGCTAAACTCAGCAGTATATTCATCAACAGACAGGTTACCTTGTTTCAGTCTCTCGAATTGGCTTTCGAGAGCTTCCCGAGCCACTTCGGGGTAGAATTTCTCCTTGAATAGCCTTTTAAAATCTTCCCAGGTGATGTCGGGAGCAGATAGTTGGGGTTCATCTCTGAACCAGGTTCGAGCAATGTCGAACAGTTGCAGGCTTGCGGACTCTACTTTGAGGTCATCAGGGACCCGGGCAGTCTTCAGGAGTCTCTCGACATTCTCTATCCACTCATCGGCATAGAGAATGCCCTCAGTTCCGTAGAATTCCAGGGGTCTTAGATTCTTGAAGTGTTTGGCGCTCCCTGGCCTCTTGAGTGACGTCTCCTGGGACCTAAGAGCTTCTGAGAGGCTAGTCCGCAGAAGTGCAGTCTGTTCTTTCTGGGATTCTACCAATCCCTGGAATACTCCTAGTAGTTGTGCCCCATCTAAGGTAACTGCCGGAACAAATGGAGGCGGCGGGAGTGCAAGAGTCTCGGGCACATTCTGCTCAGCTGGTTCTGATGTGCCTCCTACTGTGTTCCTGGTCTGGACCATTCTGAAAGATTAAGGGATAGGAAGATCAGAATAGAATACTTGGAAATCAAAGGCGATAGGAATAATTGAGCAGCAATGATATCAAGAATTGAAATAAGGACGCTATACTGTGAATGAGCTTTTCCTAGAATCCTCAATCTTATTCCATACCCTGTCCTAGGGTATTACCCTATTTTAGGATAGGACCTGCATGGGCCACCATATAAGCCACTTTGCGGAGTACATGGTTCGTACCCCGGAGGACAGAGCCCGTAGATTCAAGAAGGGGCTATCTCCGGATATTCGCCTTGCTGTCACCACCAGCCGAGCTCGCACCTATGAGGAAATCCTGAGCGTGGCACAAGGCGTTGAGAGAGATATGGGACATAAACTGAAACGAGAGAGAGATACCAGAAATGCGGGACCCAACAAACGCCCTTTTCAACAACAACAACAACAGCAGAGGGCCCCGCAGCAAACTCAGCGTCCTCTCCCTCGAGCTCCAGCACCCCAACACCAGGCTCAAGGACAGAACCAACAAGCGACTGCTTGTAACTTTTGCCAAAAACCAGGTCATACTTGGCAAGTCTGCAGGAAGAGGCTAGGTGCCTGCCTCTACTGCGGCTCAGCAGCGCACCAAATGAGGGACTGTCCAGCTGCTCAAGGACGCACCGCTGCACCCAAGGCTCCAGTCCAGGCCAGGGCCCCAGCAGCACAACAGAGGGGACCCCCACTTCCAACACAACAACAACGCTTTGCTCAGCACCAACAGCAGCAACAGAGGGGTGCACCGCAGTAAGGCCGTGCTTATGCAATGACTCTGGAAGAAGCTGAAGCCACAGCAGACGTGATTACAGGTTCTGTGCTTATAAATTCAATACCAGCTATTACTTTATTTGACTCTGGAGCTTCACATTCATTCATGTCAGTAGATTTCCTTATGAAGCATAGCTTAATCACTAAACCCCTTAGGAATTGTTATAAGATCATTACCGGTGGAGGAATCATCCCGGTTAGTGATGCCTGTAACAATTGTCCTATTACATTGTATGGAAGAGAACTGTATGCTAGGCTACTTGTAATGCCAGTTCCCAGTTTTGACATTATACTGGGTATGGATTGGTTGAGTCAACATCATGCCACTATAGACTGCCGCAGAGGTAGTGTAATCTTCAGGCCCCCTGACAAGCCAGAATTTGAATTTGCTAGAGGTTCTAGAGAAATGGGTAATAACAAAATTTGTGGAGCCCTAGTAACAGAAGAATTACCAATACCTATCATCTCTGAATACCTTGATGTCTTCCCTGAGGATCTCCCAGGCTTACCCCCAGACCGAGAAATTGAATTCTCTATTGACTTAGTGCCAGGAGCAGCACCAGTATCTCAAAATCCCTACAGAATCAACAAGAAGGAGATAATAGAACTAAATGAGCAAATCAAAGAGCTAGAAGACAAATGTTTCATTAGGTCTAGTGTCTCACCCTAGGGAGCTCCAGTATTATTTGTGCCCAAGAAGGACGGAACATCCCGAATGTGTATTGACTATAGGGCCTTGAATGCCTTAACAATTAAGAATAAGTATCCCCTGCCCAGGATAGATGACATATTTGATCAGTTGAGTGGAGCTCGGGTATTTTCAAAGATTGATTTGAGGTCTGGTTACCACCAAGTAAGGGTGAGAAAGGAAGACATCCCTAAAACTGCTTTTAATACCCGGAACGGACACTACGAATTCTTAGTAATGCCGTTCGGGTTGACGAATGCACCAGCAGTTTTTATGAACTTGATGAACAGAGTCTTTCAGCAATATCTAGACAAATTTGTAGTGGTCTTTATTGATGATATTTTGATCTACTCCAAGACCCCCAAAGAACATGAAGAACATTTGAGGCTAGCATTAGAGACTTTGAGGAAGGAAAAACTTTATGGAAAATTATCTAAATGTGCATTCTTCCTAGACAAAGTAGAATTCTTGGGACATGTTGTGACTGGAGATGGAATAGCAGTAGATCCTAAGAAGATAGCGGCAGTAGAATCCTGGCCCACTCCAGACTCTGTAGTAGAGATTAGAAGCTTCCTGGGACTAGCTGGCTACTATCGGAAGTTTGTGAAGGACTTTGCTAGAATTGCTGAGCCCATGACAAAATTAACAAGGAAGGATGAAGAGGTCACCTGGACTGATGAATGTCAGCATGCTTTTGAGGAATTGAAGAAAAGGCTGACTACTGCCCCTATTCTGACCTTACCTTCTGGAACCGGAGGTTTCGCTATTTATAGTGATGCTTCTGGAAAAGGTCTAGGTTGTGTATTGGAGCAGAACAAGAAAGTAATAGCATATGCCTCTAGACAGCTTCGACCTCATGAAAAGAACTATCCAACTCATGATTTAGAATTGGCAGCTGTCATTTTTGCTCTTAAGCTATGGAAGCATTATCTTTATGGAGAAAAGGTGAAAATATTTACAGACCATAAAAGTTTAAAATATATCTTCACCCAGAAAGAGCTAAACATGAGGCAAAGAAGGTGGCTGGAACTAATGAAAGACTTTGACATCACCCTCCAATATCATCCTGGGAAGGCCAATGTAGTTGCTGATGCTCTAAGCAGATATCCTATGGCGATGTACTTGACTATGGACAGACACCTGCTAGAGGACTTGGAAAGTTTAGGTAATGAAGTAATCATCCCAGGAAAAGAAGGCCAAATGATGAACTTGCAGATTCAGTCTACCTTAATAGACAAGGTCAAGGAGACTCAGTTTCAAGACGAAGGCCTGCGAAGCCTTCAAGGTCAAGTGCAAGCTGGATTAGTAGAAGATTTCAGAATTCATGAAGATGGATCACTGAGGCATGGCGATAGATTATGTGTACCTCAAGGAGACATAAGGGAAGAAATTATGCAAGAGGCGCACAGGTCACAATACTCTGTACATCCAGGAGCCAACAAGATGTACAAGGACCTGAGGACGCATGTTTGGTGGCATGGCATGAAAAGAGAAGTATCCAGGTTCGTATCTCGTTGTTTAGTGTGCCAGCAAGTCAAGGCAGAAAGACAAAGACCTGGAGGATTGCTTCAACCACTACCTATTCCGGAGTGGAAGTGGGAACATATCACAATGAATTTTGTTTCCGGACTTCCAAGGACACCTAGTGGAAATGATGCAATATGGGTGATAGTAGATAGACTGACCAAGTCTGCACATTTTCTACCTTTCAAAGTAGGGCTATCTACAGAGAAGCTGGCAGATTTATATATCAGACACATTGTCAGGCTGCATGGAGTTCCAGTAAGTATTGTCTCCGACCGAGATTCAAGATTCACCTCTCACTTCTGGAAGAGCTTACAAGCCAGCTTGGGGACTCAACTCAAATTCAGCACAGCTTATCATCCCCAAACCGATGGACAATCGGAACGTACAATCCAGACACTTGAAGATATGCTTCGTACATGTGTTCTAGATTTTGGAGGATCCTGGGAAGACTATCTACATCTTGTGAAGTTCTCTTATAAAAACAGTTACCAAGCAAGTATTGAGATGACTCCATTTGAAGTTCTGTATGAATGAAGATGTCGTACCCCGCTATCATGGGACGACGTTGGAGAAAGAGCCCTGCTGGGACCAGAGATGGTGATCGATTCAACTGAGAAGGTAAAACAAATAAGGGACAGACTTCGAGTGGCCCAAGACAGGCAACGACATTGGGCAAATAGCCACCGAAGGCCCTTGGAATTTGAGGTAATTAAATTTATGAAATTCAAGTCAATTTAAACATTTTGATTATAGAACTAAGACTTGATTATGACTTTATTAAAGGTTGGAGAGCTGGTATTCTTAAAGATTTTCCCGACACGTGGCACCATTAGGTTCGGAAGGAGTGGAAAACTCAACCCAAGATTTATTGGACCTTTTGGCATTCAGGAGAAAATCGGAGAAGTGACATACCGACTGGCATTGCCACCCTCTCTGGATGGAGTCCATAACGTCTTTCACGTGTCGCAGCTGAGAAAGTACGTGTCAGACCCCAGCCACATTTTGGATCACTCAGAGCTCGAAGTAGGCCCAAGTTTGACTTACCAAGAGCAACCCGTGGAGATACTGGATCGATCGGAGAAAGTTCTACGGAACTAGGTTATTTCCCTGGTTCGCGTAGGTTGGAAGCACCATTCTCCCGGCGAATCCACCTGGGAGCGAGAAGACGAGATTAGAGAGCGCTACCCCTATCTTTTTGAACCCTGAGGTATATTTTAATTCTCAACCTTTCCTTTCGTGCCTTTGTTATCCTTAAATTTCGAGGACAAAATTTTTATAAGTTGGGTAAGTTGTAAACCCCCTGAATTTTCAAAATTATTAAAACTTGGATTTTTCCAATTTTCTGGAATTTTCTGAGAATTTTCTGAAATTAAAATCAAGGTTCTTAATTATTAAATGATTTTTAATTGTTAATAAATAATATTAAAATATCATGGAAATAATATTTTTGGGTGTAAAATAAAAAACTGGACTTAGGGTAATTTTTCTGGATTTTTCTGGGCCTCAGACCTATTTTTAAATGCCTAAAAAAAACTAATTTTAATTAATTATATATTTAACTGTTTATTTATTATTATTTTATTTATTATTTACTTTATTTTTATTTTTATTTTTTCTTTCTCTTGGGCCCGGCCCGGCCCAGTGGGCCGAGCCCAGCAGCCAGCCCCAGCCCGCCTTCCTTGCGGGTCGGGCGGGTCTGTCCGGACCCGTTAGCCGCCCGACCCGACCCGCACGAACCGATCCCCCAGCCCCACGTCGCCCGACTCCACCGCCGCCCTCCGCGCGCAGCGCCGCCCACTCCGCGCCCACTCCCCGCGTCCACCGCGCCACGTCCCCCTCACCCTCCGCCTAGCTCGGCCCCCTAACCGCCCCTCTCCCCTATAAATGGCCCCGAGCACCTCCCCTCCGGCCATCACCTCACCCTAACCCTAACCCTAGCCTCCGTCCCCGGCCAACCCTCTCCTTCGTACCCCGCCAACGACCACCGCCGCCTTGCCCCCGACCTCGCCGCTGCCCAGCCACCCTGCCACCGCCGTCGCCGTCGCCTCCAGCCGCCTCCCCCTCTTCTTCCCCGTCGACAGCAGCCGCAGCGCCGCCCTGGGCCGCCCCCGTGCCGCCGCCTCCGCCCGAACGCTGCGCCGCCCTCCGCCACAGCACCCCCAGCCCCCTCCGCCGCAGTCTAGCCGCCGGAGCCGCCAGCCACCGCCTGAGAAGCAAACCCTAGCCCTAGTTCAATTCCTGTGTCCGACACGAGTCGGACACGACTCGACCCTGTTTTCGGGTCTCCTTCAGGTGCGTGTAACTTTTTGTTTGTAGCTCCGTTTTCAATTCTGCAAATTGCGTTGTGAAGCCTGTATGACCCTCTCGGTGCCCGGATAAACCGTTCGGGGCATCGCGTCCTGTGGTGATCGCACACCGCGATCCAAAAACAGGAAAAATCAGACCCTGTTTCACCCCGGAACTGAGTGCGCCCCGCCAAACGGGACGACTTGGTCGCGTGCGGTCTTCACAGATACGTGCGCGTCGTCGATACAGAAGTGTGAGTTTTCCCGGAAGCTGATTCGGATGTGCGTGCACACCGGAACCAACGCGTATCCGCGGACATCGTCCCGTATCTGACTTTTCTGCAATTTGCCCTAACTTCTTGTACACTTGTCAGATCGAGACGAAACTTGCGCCATCGGACTCGTAGCGATACCCTGGTCCTGTGGGTCAAGTTTGGTTCGATTCTGAGAACGTTGACGAAATCGCGTGTCGTGGGCCCCACAGGCCCCGCTCGACGGGCGATTTTGTGTTCGGCTCATCGGAATCCAAATCTGGAAGTTCCGTTGGGTTCGTATCAGCGTTCCTGACCTATTGACACTAAGTTTGGTGAATTTGGAGACCATTGACCCGGACACGTTTTTTGGTGCAAAGCGGGCCCCACCGGCGGACCCCGTTTTGACCCGAAACTGCCGTTTTTGCCCTTGTCTACAAATTGGACCCAAGGACAGGCGTTTCTAGCTATTTGACATCTTCTGAACGTGATGGTAATGTCTATTTCAGCTTTTGGACTCATCTCTGGATAATTTTCCCAAGAACAATTAATCAGATCCAAACAAAAGGCAAGTACCTGCACTTCAAGTTAAATCTTTATATTGTGATAATTAATTCCCTGCTTTACTAGTACCCTTGATGATTATACCTAGTGTTATAAATGCTAGATTTCATGTCTTGAATATTGGAGTTCATGTCTTGTTTTTCATGTCGGGTGGGAGAATACTAGAAGGCATGTAGTTTACCCTTTCCCTTGCCATGTTTAATAGCTATTGGTACGCGACTGTACCTCAGCCGGATCTCGATTTTCCCTGTTTAATAGCCGTTTATGACGGCCGGATTAGCCTTATAAACCCCTACATGCCAACTATGTATTCTAAAAACAAACACAAGTTCACATAGATAGTTTCTGGTCTTGTTATATATCTTGCTGACTGTTGTAGTTTCATTTCCTGTTTCATTTATTTCTGTTTTCTCATATTCCTGTTTACAGCATTAACTCTGAGACATTGATGTTCTTTTATGCAGTTTCTCAACATGATATTCAATTTAATTGTCATAAATATTTAGTTTAATCTTGTTGTGTACTGTGTACTTTGCTCCTTTCCTGACTGGATCTGTTGATTTAGGCGATGATGAGGACCTTGCCCCTACATATTATGGTACCTATGAGGGGACAGATGATACTTATGAGGAGCCAGATCCCACCCAGGAGACCCCTGCTGCAGAGTAGCTAGTAGTAGCTATCTTTTATTTCTGTTTCTTATCTTAGTAATCGGGTTTGTCCCCGATTTCATTCTGATTTCTGTACTAAATATTTGAATCGGTTGTCACATTTATTTCAATTGCAATCTTAAGTATCTATTTCTCATTATTATCTTGCCTATGTATTTGTGAATGAGCTAGTTTAGTAAATATGGATTTGACCTAGACAGCGTACTACCGCCGATTCTGCGGCGTAGGCTGGACGTACCCACGCACTCGTGCCCGAATTTTCGGGTGCGGGTCGTGACACTTCATGTCTGTTGCGTTTGCAAAAATTGTAAAGCAACTCCGATTTATTCCGAGCATCCAAACGAGATGTCCCACGGTTAACAGAAGGAGTTTTAACCGCAAGCGTCATAACCTCGTCCCGTTCAGAGGAGACCTGTGTGGACGTGCACAATTGTTCCTCCTGCAACATGGATTGATAAGAACGCTCCAAAGTAGAAAACAGATTATGTGCCAATAGAGTCGAGCGAACGTTGCCATAGAGTTCCTGGTTGATCCCATAAAGAAACTGATGAAAGTGTTCTTCATCAACTCGTTTCTGCAGCTTCTTCGGGATATCACACGTACATTTGCCATAACTACACGCCGAAATAGGTTCATAAGTCCCCAACTCATTCCAAAGAGTCTGCAATTGGTCGAAGTAGTCGACAACTGACATGGATTTTGTTTGGCGACCCTCTGCCAACAAATGTTTAATTTGTTGAATTCTAGCGTGATTCCCTACGCTAAATCGATCCTTGAGCGAATCCCACAATGGTTTTGCCTCCTCAAAGTAGGGTATCATCTTCTTCACTGAAGCGTCGATAGTATACAAAATATACTGCATAAGCATCGATTGGACGCAATACCAATCCTCCAATTGATCATTCTCCGAAGGTTTATATATAGACCCATTAACAAAGCCAAATTTTCGTCGAGCCCGTAGAGAAAGCCGAATAGATCTCGACAATTCCTCATAATTCTCCTCACGAAATACCACTTTCGTAATTGTATTACCCGGATTGTCATTAGAACCAAGGTAATACAGGGATGTGGGATCGATCTGCGATGCCGCTGAAGTAGAAGTTCCGTCGCCGCCGCCACCGCTTGTCATGTCGCCGCCGCCGCTCGACATACCGCCACCGCCGCCGCTAGAAAAAAATGTGCCATAACCGTCAGGCTCTGATACCATGTGAAGAAGTGATAGGAGATAATATTCTAGGTATTTCATTCATCATGATATTACATATATATACATCCACATATCAACTTGGGACCTAAGTCACATGTCCAATCACCATAAAAACAATTTAATGATACAATTTATCCCAATATCCCAATAACCATATATATTCAGCCAATCACCATATATAACTAATCATCATAAATGTAATTTAATGAGACAATTTAATTCCAATATTTTTTTTATAAATTATTGTTGAAATATCCAGTAATGCTTAAAAAATAGTTTAGATGAGAATAAATGAAATCAGTAAAACCAATTTATAACACTAGTTTTAGTTTCCTATCTCATAATATTTAATAATGTACTTGATAAATAAAAATTCATGAAAATTCACAAGTCTATGACAATTCCCCTACTACATCTTGTCGATGAAAAAAATAATATTATATAAAGATCTGAGGGCACCATTTTTAGAGTTCGTCTCAGGTATTAAAATTTAAAGTCCGGCACTACTCCTGGACTGGCTCTGCTACCTAGTTATAAGTGGAATTAAGGACTGAATGAAGAATTCTAACTTTTTAGTCTAAAACTAAAAAAAGAATTAATTTTATTTTTGGAGCACTGACGGCTATATGTGAGTTGGATAGTTGGATTTGGCTGAGATAAGAATTGGAATAACTGCCAAACTCAACTGGCTCTTATGGTCAGTGAGAAGAGGTATAACCTTCCTGGCTGGACGGATGTCTCGGAATCAAACTGCGGGAGAGATGTTGAGATAATGAATCCAAATAACATGTAACATAGCGTACGTAAAGTTTCGTATGTATCGTCGGACATCTAAAAAATAAATAAATTGGAATAACTGACAAAAGTTTAGACTAGACAAAATTTTGGATTGAAAATGTGGTATGGTGTACTGGATCCCACCTCAACCAATACATAGGTTGGCCAGTGGAATTTGTACACTATAATTGAACTAGAAATACCAAACTCTGCAAATTTTGGATATCACAATTTTTTCTTTTTTTTCAAAATGTATTATTATTTTTGATATAAATTTTCTCGGTTCAACTCATCTTTAAAAATGAAAATATATATATATATATATATATATATATATATATTTCATACTGAGTTTTCAAGTTGGCATAAATAATATGCCTTTGCAGTTTTCACTCATATCATAACAAATATAATAATTTTTCTAAAGTAAAATTCTGTTTTATTCACTATAATATAATTATAATCGTAATAAAATTAAAATTTTTTTTTATTCGATTCTATTTTGGCTACAATTACGTTGAAATAAACCAAACAGAACTTAAGTCTCATCTAATCAATTTATTCTTAAATTTTTTGTTTTGTTTTTGTTTTTTAAGTCTCACTTGTGCTCACAACAGCATAGTTCATTTTGCATTCGGCGAGAGAAAGAGCTGCTTCGGCACATGCTATATATGCATGTGCTGAGAAGAACGTCGGCATGATTTGTGCCAAATTACGCATATGGGTGGCATGATTTTACATGTGTTGGCAAGACCAACTAACTCCTTCATTGTTTTTTTTAGAGATAGGAAAGAGAGAATTTCAAGTTATTACTTGAGGAATCATTTTTTTTATTAATTAAATAAACAACTGCATCATTAAGCTGTTACAATAGGAGAACTACAAGTACATTCAATAGTAAATACATATAAAAAAAAAAAAAAAAATCTTTGGCTTGCACTGCACTGCACATGTCTGTGCACGCAGATGGCGGGCGCCTCTTCCCCCCTACCCCCTAGTGCTCGGCGTTCGGCTGCTGTCTACGTGTACACGCGCGAGCAAAGCAGCAAAGCTATTTTTTTTATGTGGTCCGACATTACCAATGAAACTTTGTGCATGCTGCGTTACACGTCATGTGGGCCATCAGTAAATCTATTGGTACTTAATTCTCACCTCCCACATTATTTCCATATATGTCCATGTGAGTTGTATATATTTCATACTATTTGAAAACAACAAATAATAGTTTAGTTTCTTCTTATTATTTTTTTAAAGTTATTTGTATTTACCTTCTATTTACTATTCATAACTTCTTCATTTCTAAATTAATTAATTACTGCAATTTTTATTTCATACATTTAGCAATTATTATTTGTATTTATCTCCTCCCCTATCACCATTATTTAACACTAAATGGGGGGACATGGTTATGAATAGTAAAATTGGGTAAATATTTTTTTTTTTTATACTAAACAACATTTAAATTTTTTTTTTTTACTACTTGAAAATACCAAACAAAAGTCCATTACTATTTTTTATATACATAATTACCTAACTATTTATGTTAAATTAATGAATATTTTAATTACTAAATATAACTAAGAATATTTTTGAAACAAAAACTTTCACGATAAACCCTCTACTTTATATATATATATATATATATGTATATGTGCTTTGTATATATTTTAAATGTCTATTAATTAACTGATCACATGGGAGATGTGATCAGGACCAGTCCAGTGATAAGTCTTACAAGACTTCAAATTTGGACAACCACTTTCCATATGACAATTTTCTAAACCATTTGGTTTTCTTAAGATCGGTTCGACCTAGACCTAATTTAAACTTATATCTTTTTAATAGATAAGATGGACCACAAAAATTAGTTTCGTTTAAGACTACCCAACCTCCTGAGCCGACCTCGGATGTGATAAGTAAAAATGGATGCTTGAAATCCTCTCTTTCCATCCCCTTTGAGTCTGTTGCAACCAGATTCAAAACCGTTGCGCCAAATCAATTCAAATACAGATAAATACTTGATCACAAATATATGTTACATTAGCAAATTAGGTTTCCATGCTTGATTAAGTAAATTTTGAGAAGTTTTTTTTTTTTGTCTAAACATGTGGCTTAATTAATCTTCTTAGAATGTGCAGTGAAGGGGGCTAATGCGGTGGTACTATTTGGTAGCCAACTAAAACTCGAGCATCCACCTGCAATACAAGTGTGTGTGTGTGTGTTTGTTGAGTTGATGACATCACAAAGTTTAGCATAGTATGGGGTTGACATTCCTATTTCCTTTAGATAAGTTGCAACAAGTCAAACTCAACAAAATGTCCATCCAACTTTTCCTGGTTGACCAACTCTTCATCCACTCCACTCTCTTAATCCCAAATCGACCCACTTCCGTTGAAAAAACTTGGGAGGGCAGGATATCTAATTAGAAAATGACTGATTGAGTGAAAGTGGGAAACATTTTTTCTTGAGCATGTTGAGCATTACATAGTAGGGTAAGCATTGTTATATTTTGGACCGAAAATTGATCGAATAAAACAGATTTGAACCGGATAAAAGATTCTGTTCGGTTAAAAGAAAAAAAAGTCAGTTGGATTTCGATTTAAAAGTATTATAATTTTTTTTATTCATTTTTGGTTTCGGATTTCGGTTTCAGTACAGGATCGAAAACACAATAAATTTTACGCAATTATGAAAATAATTTCAATTTTATACATATTTTATGAGTAAAAATATGTATATTTTTGTGTATATTTTGAAAATAACAATTCTACATTTGTGTTTAAAAGTCTAATTTTGATAATTTAACAACTAGTTCAACTTTGGACATAATTTTAAAATACAATAATGGTACGTATAAAAATTATATTTTTAATATAATTTAATCACAATCCAACGTTGGGCCAATGCATTAAATAATAAAAAATAGCACAACCGAACAAAACCAATCGATTATCGGTTTGATTTGGATTCGGTTATGGTTAATTTTGGTTCGATTTTCGATTTTCAGAAATTCATTTTATTCAGTTTTGAAAATTTCGGTTGAAACCGAATAAACCAAACGCTCACTCCTAATATATAGGTCCTGACCCTCATTCTGTTTGCACTCTACACAGGTTGTATAATATATATATATATATATATATATATATATATATATATATATATATATATATATATATATATATATATATATATATATATATATTCAATCTAAAACTCAGGATAGGTATATTTGAGTATATTCTTAAAAAAAAAAAAACCTAAAATCCTATAATCTATAGGTTTCATCTATAATATTTTGTTTTAGGATCGAATTGCGGTCAATACAAGGACTAGACTTTAGCATAAGCTTTTCTGCTTTCTTTCTTTCTTTTTTTTGTATTTTTTTTTGTATTTTTCGAGAGGACGAAACTATGTCCATCTAAACTAGACCTGGGACTGAATCCTGTATAATCACACTCCTTGTATTTCCTCAGAAACGGCCATGTGTACAAATATGTTAATTTCAACGAAGTCCAAATACGAATCCAAATGTTAGTTTCGAAGTAGGATCAGAAAAGAAACGGTCTACAAAGTAGAGACTAACACAAGCATTCATTTCTACTATCTCTAGAAGAGAAGTTGGTGCACTGAAATTCACACAATAGTTGCTCTACTGTGACAAGCAACCACCAAGAAGCACAGCACCAGGAACATGTTACAAATTGGCTGAACAAGAAAATAAAAATACAACAACAAAGGAGAAAACGTTCTTCTCTTTACGGTTCGCAGACGCTACAAAGCGAAAGATGTCACGCCCCGGTCCCAAAATACCTAGAACCAGGCCACGTGACAATGGCCAGCTATGTATCCGAGTGGACTCCAGTCCAACTAGAATACGTATAAGTTATCCTAGATTCATGTAGTTATCTCTATATCATATTTATATCTCAATCCATAGGACAAGAGCATAAGGAAAGGAAATATGAGTACTAGCCTGCAGCCTAGTAATCATATTTGTCCGAATAGACTCGAAAGAAATAAATGAGTCTATAAATACTACCCAATCAAGCATATATGAAATACCGAAATAAAATAATATATATACTACGAAAAGGTAAATACTTGTAATGAAATAGGTACTCGCCAACAATCCAGAAAAAAATCTCTGTAATCAACTCAGCAAGCCTGAGAAGGAATCAGGTCCTCAGAGGGACATAACAAGATAAATAAAAATATATCACTAATGAAACAAAAATACTGCAATGAATAAGGGTGTACCAAGCTATGTGTAAATGCAATGAGAACTACGTTCGATGCATGAGCTGTAGGCTAATGGGATCGGCATAATTTTCTGGGAAAAACAGAGGCATAAATATGGCATAGCGTCGTGGACACCAAAGTCTCTCTCTCTCTCTCTCTCTCTCATAATCATAAATCCATGGTCGTCATACCCGGTACTCCGACGGAGATGGCGGTTAGAGAAGAAAGTGTAAAGATAGACCATACATCTAGTGAGTGTTCTCCCTATCCAATGCTGTTGTATTTATCATGCACCACGACATGTCCAACTCCTACTCCTAAGTCAAGATCAAAGTATCTAAATGCTGTCGTCACGCATCTCGATTGTACCAGTATACGGTGGTACAAGAGTCTGCTTCCACACATGAACCACTCCGTGTCATAACTGTGTCAAGGTCATAGAGAGATTGGGGCACCTCTCAAATAAGGGGTTTGGTTTCTAAGTATCGAGTCACGCATAATTGGTCTAACACCGACTTGCACCCAAGTTATTCTTTGACGCGCAATATCGTTCAATCAGAGTAATAAAATAAGATAAATAAAGTTACATTATTTAAAAATTGTAAAGAAAAGTGGCAAGATATATTGCCTAGATATCCAAACTGCAATGTAAAGAACCTGCTCCGGCATCCAAGTCTGAAACGAACCCAAGAGCCTATATATAGCAATCCCAAATCAGTCACTATGACACGGTTCACCAAGTATGCACAAGAGAACAACTATTCTACATCATTAGTCATACATAGTCTAAACCAAACAGGGTTCTAATTAGGTGGTTTGACTAAATAAGCGTCAAGAAAAGTATACAACCATCAAGTCCTCTAAATATACAACATCCTCAAATTCACAACTTTTGATACGCGTGGTTGCTAAGTTGCTCCTTAAACATGTGGGTGCTAGGTATTCTTTACACTAGGGTTTTTAGGCATAAGTGTGACACATTCACAAACTCCAATATATATATATATATTACAAGTGTCAAGTAAAGCCTTGGTAGTTACTAGTGTTTATCCTCAAGTTCTTGTAAATTAAACAACCAACTTAATACCTAATATCGTATATATATATATATATATATATATATATATATATATATATATATATATATATATATATATATATATATATATATATATATATATATATATATATATATATAACAAGTGTCAAGTAAAGCCTTGGTAGTTACTAGTGTTTATCCTCAAGTTCTTGTAAATTAAACAACCAACTTAATACCTAATATCGTATTGAAATTCACTTGCACCATCCTCATTCTATATTACACATGTAAACAATTAATATAAACCTATCCTCAACATGTTAGGGTTCCCATTTTAACAACATCAAATTTATATATTATTACTACAAAGATCAACTAGTCATTCACAACTTTATCATGTTAACAAATAGAACCATCTACATGCAAATGCATAACTCACATGTTCTATAATCTGGACATAACATTAATCATGGTATTAAGCTTGTCATAAGCTTGGTTTTTTTATATTTCTCATGGCTAAACAATCTTAAATCTGGACATTATTCTAGGTTCATGTTAGCATAGCTTAACATGGTTTTAAGTTGTTTAAACATATGATAGAGTGAGGGTATGCATACACGAGTCTTGGCAAGTTAAATAAAGGAGTTGGGAGTGTTACCTATGAAGAAGGGTGAAGAGACAAGGCTCAAGAGTGTTGCTCCTGTTTTGGACAACGGCTCGACAAGGGGATTGCTTGACTATGAGCTTAGGTAGGGCTGTGTATGTTGGAAGGGAGCTTGGGAAAGCAGTGTTGGCTCCTTGCTGCTGTCCTCGAGTGAAGGCAGTAGCTCCTTTTCGAATTGGACAGCAGAAGAAGCAAGGAATGGCAGCAAAAGTAGCAGCAAACGCAGCAGCAAGAACCACCATGACCAAGGAGGAAGGAAGGGGATGTGAGGAGAGAAGTGAAGGAGGTGGAGGTAATGGTGGTGGTTGGGTTGAGGGAGAGGGTGGTGTAACGACCCGTTCCATTCAAGCGGACAACTGATTCAAACGGCACAAGTACAACGACCCAACCTGCCTTGCTCAGCAAGATAACTCGTTTGAGGCAAATAATTCAAGACTTGGCCCTTCATGAGTTCAGACTTAGACTTTCAAAGGCTCGCTCGGAGTATTGCTCGACTTAGTTGAATCATCGCTAAGGTGAGTGGTTATGATGAACTTGTCTTTACTTAGCCAGCACACTTAAAATATGGATGATACATGCTAGTCGTTAGGTGAATCACCCCATGTATGCTAATAAAGAATATAACGCACCTAGCCAAGGGAATAATACCATCTTCTATTGCTTGTGTTAAACATGGAAATAAAACTTGGCTTATAAATGGACCCTCACATGCTACCTTAGCTTCGTGCAAGTAGACCCGCTATGCCTCGAGTAGATCATTTTTTACTCTTCGTAGTGCAATGCTTCACATGTTTACACTGTTTGTCTTATGGATTATGTCGCTCGATATGTCCCTGTATGGATTCACTTCTCGTAATACCCCTTAGACCGTGCAAACGTAAATGCTTATATTTCATATAATGCATGCTTGCCTTCTTACATTGTAACTTGTACTCATTGTCTCATTGTCTCGTTTTAATATTTGTCACTTATATGCATACCATAAATCATCGCACTTCACTATCTATGATTCGCTCAGTTGAGACAGAAAGGCTATCACGATAGTCATTCCGAGCCAAGTATAGAACATTGAAAGTATTCGGGACCGTTAGGTCGCTAAGGCATTTTTTGAACTAGGGGACTGCACTATGAACTGATAAGCAAGATAATATCATGACATCTTTGAAAATCAACACTCGTTCGGTACTGAATCTGACGACTAAGAGAGTCGATATGTACCTGATAGATTTTGACTGAATCTGAATCTGTAACTGTATCTGTACCTACAAGAATCTTAAAAACTTGAGGATACGCATGGTCACGAAAAACTTGTGCACAAGGTGGATTTTTGAATCCAGTTTCACGGACGGTCGTCGGGGCACTAGGGCCGATCCGATCTAGACGAAACCAACTGGTAGTCATCTATTATCTTTGGGATGGGTACAATGCCAATCGTATTATATATTGCTTGCACACCATCTTTGCCTCAAGACTACACCATCCATTATGGAAGTCATGCCAGTGACCTTCTGTCACATAGATTAAGATGACTCAATTGTGGCAACCTGCGTGCGAGTCATTGGATTGTAGGCGAATGTTCTAAGTAATACATCTGTATCAATGTCTGCATGTGAATACCTAAGACTTCTGAGTATAACACATCTAGGTATCCTTATAACTCTTGCAACCTGAATAAGAACCCAGCTCATGACACTTGTGTTTGCTGATGCAAATTGACTTGGATTTCATATATATAAATTCGTGCTTGGTTTAACTTGATTTTATCGTTAGACAGGAAAGAAATAATGGTAAATTGGTAACTCTCATCGTGTTACTCTTATATCATACGATGCACTGCCACACGAGTTAGGATTTATATTACGCCATAAAACTGATCCTAAGACAAGACTAGAAAGATAACTTAATAGATGGTCTACGAAACCTATATAACGTGTTTGGATTTGTCGAGCGGACGAGAAGCCTCCCCACCAGTGCATTCATATATTGATAATCCACCAGATTGCTTGTAGGGTGCGAAAGAATCTCGTTTGGTGCAAAAACCCCTTCGGGCGTGTTAAGGTATGGAGTTCGCTCTGGAGTATTGTGTCCTAAGTTGAAGATCATATACAAGACATAATATTGAAACATCGCCTATGTATCATTCCACAATTGTAGCCACTTGTCATACTTTTATTGTTTCGAGAGAGGAACTTGAGCGACTTGTAATCTCGGCCTAGCGCCGCTTGTAATACTTGTTCAATTTTAATAAAGTGATTGTTTTAATTTTATATTTATGTTATTCAATGCTTTCACTATTGACAACTTTGTGAACTTGTTACCAATCGCCTGTTCGTTTCTTATTCTGCTATATTCAGACTATCTGTGCAACTCTGTGGCTTAGATATTTTATTGCCTGTTCGGATCATGGCCTTGTACGGGCGCAGATTGTACTCGTGCGGCATCACATCCAGATAGAAAAGATTATCCCACGGAAGCACTGGCATGGTGATTCGCGCCCAGCGGGGACGGCCCATTCCTGCGGGAGATCGGGGCATGACATGTTGGTATCAGAGCATTGGCTTTAGGTCTTTGGACTTCTTATCGATTTTATCAGTTTTGAAAGCTCGTCTGTGGGTTATGTGCATACACTCTCTCTGGTTGACCCGTTGGCATGTTCCATACAATGAGTCTAAATAATTTCAAAAAATTGCATATGAATGGTATGATTGCTTAAACTGGATAGTTATGCGAAGGCTTTTGTTCCGATCTGTGTTAGACTTTATGGGAATAGACTCTTGCTAGAATATTGCAAGTTATGTGCAAACCCGAATACCTATACATGATTATCTAGCTAGTTAGTCTGCTAGATAGAATATCGTTTGGACGGTTAGCTATGCACGTAGCCTTTCGGCTAAGTTGTGTTGAGTATCGCACTCCAAGACCCTTTGGTGCAAGCTAGTTTGCAAGCAAGATTGGGATATCGTTCAGATAAGAATAAGTAAGACTTAGAATGGCAACCGATAGAAACCTTACCAGTTTATCGTTAAGGCGAATATAGTTGATCGTGCTTAGATTTTAAGAAATAGGTTGAACGGTATTTCGTGTCGGCAGATACAAATAAAAATATGATTTACTTGGATGATTATCAATATGAATATATACGAGACTAAGATTTATCAGGCGATGCTTAGGTATTGTACAGGAGTTCTAAGGAACGACTTGGTGAATATGCTAGCGAGTGATGCAAACACGATTGAGAATTTAATTGGGTGACTCAATTCCTGAGTGGTGTATGGATCATTTTAAAAATGTTCAAACGAATTTATAGATCTCGTGCGATAGTTGGTTTGAACGATTGAGAATGTATTGAACAAGTGATAAGTCTTATATCGAATAGGGACTCAAGATAATGGAAACTTGATAAAAACTTGATGGATCGTACGAGCGATTTCAAATTGAATCAAACGAATTAAAACTTGAGTTGGATATCGCTCGATAGAAGTTAGCCTGAGAATGGATATTATGATTTTGAATCAATAGACTTAGCATGGTATCAATAATTGGAAGATAGCACGGATTGATACAAGTAAAGAAATATTATGGTTCGATGAAAGAGGTAAGCGATAACGAATTCGATCTGGAGTTTAAAAGAATGATCGTGAATCTAGTTCGAAAGATAACTCTTGACAATCAGTCCCTGTCGAGAACTATTATCCCGTTGGCGTGGTGATTTCACATCTGACGGGGATGATCGAACTCACAAAAATATGTTCGGTGATTATTCAAACGAACTCAATGAATGGAACGTGTTAAAGGTGGATAGACTTTAGCTTGAATATTTGAACTTAGTTATTTGAGGAATGACAGAAGTAGACTATGGAATTATCAAACGATAACATTGAAGTTGGACGATTGACTAGACGAATTATGATCATGGCATGAACGGATATAACTTGAAGGATTATATATATATATATATATATATATATATATATATATATTGGATGGAGAAAAGTGTAAATGATATGGTGTCTCGATCGTTTCGATCATAACCATAACGTTTGATAAGGTATCTTGTGTGCTCGAATTAGGACGATTATCCAGCAGAAGCATTGGCGTGGTGATCTCACGTCCAGCAAGGATGATCGAACTTGCAAAAGACCGTAGCATGATAATTGAAGGATCATCTTGACTAGTGGTTCGACACGATAAGACAATTTTGAGAATACAAGTGAATCAGAAGTATTTCAAGGATAAGCTAGTCTAGTCTATAACCTGGAGTAAGTCACGCTTGATGGTTTCGTGAATGGATACATAAATCTTGTCGGACGACTTGAAGTTATGATCGAAAATTTAGAATTGAATAATTACTTGATGGTCTAGACTTAGAATGGATATATGGGTTCTCTCAAAACATGTTTGAGAAGATAGAGTATGCAAATTGCTAGGCTTGTCATGCATCTTGGATATAGCATGGATTTGACTGAACAAACTCGGACCCTGTACAAATGAACGTGTTATTGTGAGTAGGATAATCTGTGCTCGATATTTAAAAATTTAAGTAAAACGAGCTTGGGTAGAATATCCCGTGCAAATGAACAATAATTTGACCTTAGAAATTAGGGCGAGCATCGTACGCCAAATTTGCACGATGAATTATGTGCTTGAACTTGTACCTATGACCATGTGAGCTGACCTGGTAATTAGGCAGACGATCCTGTGTCGAGTGAAAGAACTCGTGTGACCGACTTTAGTGTATTGCTTAAGCAAACCATAGAACTGGGGCAACAAGACTTAGTGTTAGACTGGGAATGATAAGTGTGTGCTATGTTTGACACCAACAGAATGTACAATAAGACATGGACGCTAGTTTGTTGATCAGATAGATCGTGCTTAACGGTAGTGCAATGCTTGAGTTGAGTAGGATTAGAATAACTTAAAATTTTGATTGACCCTGTCGGAAGTATCATTATGATTCATAAGACGAGAACCCTTGAGATTTTTGCAAGTAGCTTATCCGTCTTCATAATCGCTAAGTTTGGTTGAATTCATATATTTGAGGATACCTTGAACGTGTGCACGATCCATGACTCAATGATATGTTGAACTCGAGTGTAAAGACTTTGCTATCACTAAGTTGGTTGATATGCATATATTTGAGGGACGCTTTGAATATGTGCACGATCCAGACTTGCGATATACTGATATCGAATACTAGCGCAAGTGAATGTGTTAGATTCACGTGGACAAGTATAACGATTTGGATAAGTTTTTCTTAGCCTTAGATCATCATTCAAGATGGATCATACCATACCCTCCATTAAGCGATATGTTCCGCGCTAAGGCGCATTAGAGACTGAGTCAGATCTTGGATTGAATGATAGAGTCATTCAATAAGACAGACCCAATACACACGCGATATGATCATTATGCTTGAGATAGATTTGATAGTGCGATAAAATAGTTTGCGCTCAGGAAGTCTCGAGGATGAGACTTTTTTTGAGTGGTTTATAATAAAATGACCCGTTCCATTCAAGCGGACAGCCGATTCAAATGACGCAAGTGCAATAAACCGACCTGCCTTGCTTAGCGAGATGACTCGTTTATGGAAAAGGATTCCAGACTTGGCCTTTCAGGAGTTCAGACTTACGCTTTCAAAGGCTCGCTCGGAGTATCGCTCGACCGAGGCGAATTATCGCTAAGGTGGGTGGCTACGATGAACTTATCTTTGCTTAGCCAGCACACTTAAAATATTGGTGATACATGCTAGTTTCTAGGTGAATCACTCCTTGCATGCTAATAAAGAATACAACGCACCTAGCTAAGGAAATAATCCCATCTTGTATTGCTTGTGTTAAAACATGGAAATAAAACTTGGCGTATAAATGGACCCTCGCATGCTACCTTAGCTTCGTGCACGTAGACCCCGCTATGCCTCGAGTAGATCATTATGTACTCTTCATAGTGCACTGCTTCATATGTTTACACTGCTTGCCTTATGGATTATGTCGCTCGATATGTCCCTGTACGGTTTCTCTCATCGCACTCCCACTTAGACCGTGCTAACATAATTGCTTATATTTTATATAAATGCATGCTTGCCTGCTTACATTATAACTTATACTCGTTGCCTTATTTTAATGTTTTTCACTTATATGCATGTCATAAATTATCATACTTCACTATATATGATTCACTCAGTTGAGGCAGGAAGGCTATCAAGATAGTCGTTCCGAGCCAAGTATAGAATATTGAAAGTATTCAGGACCGTTAGGTCGCCAAAGAATTTATCGAACTAGGGGACTACACTATGGACTGATAAGCAAGATAACAACATGACATCTTTGAAAATCAATACTCTTTCTGTACTGAATATGACGGCTTGGGGAGTCGATACTGTACCTGATAGATCCTGACTGAATCTAAATCTGTAACTGTATCTGTACCTACGAGAATCTTAAAAACTTGAGGATATGCATGGTCACAGAAAACTTGTGCGCAAGGTAAATTTTTGAATCCAGTTTCGCGAACGGTCGTCGGGCACTAGGGCCGATCCAATCTAGACGGAACCAACTAGTAGTCGTCTATTATCGACGGGATAGGCGCAATGCCAACCATATTATATATTTCTTGCACACCATCTTTGCCTCGAGACTATACCATCCATTATGGAAGTCATGCCAGTGACCTTATGTGATATAGATTAAGATGACTCGATTGAGGCAACCTGAGTGCGAGTCATTGAATAGTAGGCGACTGTTCTAAGTAACACATCTATATCCGTGTCTGCATCTGAATAACTTAGACTTCTGAGTATAACACATCTAGGTATCCTTGTAACTCGTGCAACCTGAATCAGAACCCCGCTCATGACACTCGTGTTTGCTTATGCAAATTGACTTAGATTTCATATATATACATTCGTGCTTGGTTGTCACCCCCACTTTTTGGATTAGGAGTATTTTCGTCTTTTCGTAATTAATGTATAAATAATTTGCACGATATTAATTATATTTAAATAATTGATGATGATTATTTGATTGTTGCAATTTATTGTTGTTTCGATAATTAGGACGCTATACGAGCCTTGTCTTCCAACTGATGTCTCACCCTTGTCCTAGACGTGCTAAACTATTACTTCGATCCTTGTGTGACTCATAACCACGTCTCGTTGTGTTTCAGTTTAGATGCGCAACATTCGTCACAACCCATTGTATCTAATCCTCAATAAATTCAATTTTGTGCAATTTTTCCCTATTGTTGGACACGACACGCGAATAAATCCATTTTCCCTTCATGTATATTTTTTCCATAATTTTGGGGATTGTGACATTGCAACATTAATCTTCTCGAAACCATAGCCTCAAAAATCTTGAAACTAATGTAAACTATTCTACCATTTTAATTCTATTAAATCTTGGCCCTTGAAACATCTCCATAAGAGGCAAATTCTAAGAGAGTTGACCAGTCAACCCAATCCTAGGTCAACCCTTACATAATACTATATATATAAACCTATTTCCTCTTTTTCTTTTTCCTTCCCAACCACAGTCGACCGAGTACTACTCCATCCCTGTTCTCAAACACGACAGCCCCGACCTTCCCATTGATCCCTCGAGCACCCCGCCGAATCTCGACCACGTTCGCCTGCACGCTGTTCACGCCGTAGCCCTGCAACTCGACGACGACCAACCAAAGTTGGAGAGCTGCTGTACTTGAGCGGCTGAGATCCCGTCGGACACCTGCTCCCCGCCCTCGTCGACTGGAGCCGACCGGCAAAAGCGCTGCCATCACTAACCGGCCGAACGACTCGAGCGCTCCGCCGAGTCCTCATCCGTTCGAACGGAGGCCGCTGCCCGCGCGGACCGACTGCGCCAAGCGCTGCCATCACCATCGACCGAGACTCGCATATACCCTGCAGCGGAGTTCGACGACCGCTGCTGAACGCCTGGACACCCTGCGCTGATTGCTCGACGCCGCCGCCGACCGAGAGTTCCCCCGCCTATGCGCTGCCGACCGACTGATCGACGATGCTGCCGATCAGAGAAGCCCGAAGATCGACGACAGACCGTGCGCCCGACCGGCCTCCCCTGTTCGTGACCATCGCCTCGTCGTTATCATCGTCTCATTTTCGCACGCAGGTTCGACGTAAACCTAATCTCGAATATGTATACCTACGTATATCGTGTGTTAGTATGTGTGGATATCGGTATATGCATGTATGTACGTAGTTGCATACGTATAGGTATATAGATATTATATGCTCTCAATAATATTTATACGTACATATATATATGTATTATAAGTATCATAGTATGGATATTAAATATTGTATACATGGTATAAGTTTTGATAATATATATATATATGTACAAAGTATAATTGATTAGTATGTAAACTCTATTAAGTAGCTAAATGCACATATCTATTAAAATTGTAATTAGTAGTAGTGATGTTTAGGATACATAATAATAGGCATTATATGCCCGTGTACTAGGTGACCCTAACAAAATTATGGATACCCATAGCTATCTTGACCGGTGACCCTGTAGCATGATAAAAGACTGCCATATGTAGATCGATGTACTGCTATACCGTACCATTTACTGTCTGTTATGCACAGCAACGACAGACGTGACCATCCTAGCGTAGTCCCTAAGATCGTAGTGTTGTTTGTGTATTAGTGTAATGTCTGATGCAGTATTATATTTATGATATATCTATAGGACTATTGGATCATTCAGACGATACCTTGGAACCCGGACAGTGGTATTGCCAGCTAAGGACCACAGGCGAGTACATTCTCTGACAGTTTTCATTATGTTGATTATCTCTATAATTCTTGATGTATAGCGTACATGACTCTGACACTGTTCTTTACACGAGTTGGCATCATTGAGACCTGTCACGAGGAGTCGTGATTGGAATCCATCGTGCTAGCTGGGGAAATGGGGAAGTATTAGTAGTTTATGTGATCATACCCAACTTACATGCAGCATTAGCTCACCCACATTTCACGTCGGTGCAGCCTTACCCTTACATGCCTCATCGCTGTTATATCTGGTTAGCCTGACCTGTTGGGGATGATCGCTAATCCATGTAATGAGTCATATAGTCCCAAGTCGATCACATGATATGCTGATATTTCACACACTTAGATAGATGATTTCTTGACATGTATCTTGATAGACTGATCCTGTATTTCCACATGTTCTAGTTGTTGTTCTTATACACACTTACATACTAGTTTTTTGTACTTGCGTACACTTATAGTTCTATTCCTTGTCAGATGCATATTGATGATGATGTTCCAGTACTTTATTCCAGTATTTCTCATTGCCAGTATTTCATTCTGTCTTGTATTTTTTTACACTGTATTATAGTTTTTGTCAATATATGTGGAACTGCTGTTAGAGGTGTATTTCGTTCCAATCCTGACTGGATATTTTTCCAGAGAACCTTGAGAATTTCTGTACCATGCACTACGGACCAGGTATAGATGCAGACTATGTACCAGAGATCCTAGAGGAGACCATGCCCCTAGACGAGGCATTACCTACAGCTACCTAGATAGTATTTATTTTATGCTTGAGACTTGTGGAGGATATTTTAGTTTATGTTTAGACTTATGTTAAGTTTAATTGGAGACTTGTGTTGGACAGCTAGATTGTGATTTATCTTTATGTTTGGGACATGGTGTTTAACTATGTCATTTCCTTTTATCTTTTATCGTGCCTTATAGTTGTTGTGATTGAGTTATATTATGAGATTATGGAGGAGTATATTATTGACAGGTGTTAGTTATTTAGTGTTATTGTGACCTAGACAGCGTTCTACCGCCGATGCTGCGGCGTAGTGTGGGCGTACCCAAGCTCTCGTGCCCCTATACCGGGTGCGGATCGTGACATATTTTTAGTGGTGGCCCATGCAGGTCTAGTTTCGCAAGTTATGCGATATCGTGGTAGTGCGACAACTTAGTTGTACTGCTGCGAGCCTGTGCTAGGATATAGGAAATAGGATCTAGGATGAGAATATGCTCAATCACACTAGGAAATTCTGAACTTCATATTGCTACTCTAATGGATTGCTTCCTTTAGCACTTTAGTGTCCTTCCTTGATAATATCATATCTATCACCTTAATTGATTCTTTGATCTATATTCAGGATGTCGCCGAATACTAGATCCATGAGAATGGGAGTAGCCAATTCAGAGAGGACTGCCACCTCTCAACTTGACGAACAGATACTTGGAGATTCTCCTGCATCTCCTGTTCGTGTGGGAGTGTCTACAACTAACGAGATTCCTCCTCCACCTATACAGAGGATTTCCCTAGCTATGACAGACAACCTTCCACCACCACCGACACTGATATTTGGAGGAGTGCCCGCTGACGGGGCACAGATGTTCGCACTGATGCAGGGCATGCTAGAGGCCCAGAGAGTAACAGCAGAGGCTCAACGTGTTCAAGATGAGGCTCAGAGAATGCAAGCAGAAGCACACCAGGCGCAGACCGAAATGATGAGAGAGAGCATGGAGAATGCTCATCAGGTGACTCTCCAAGCTGTGGAGAGGGTAGCACGACAACCGCAATATCAAGGTCAACAACAACAGAGGCCCGGTACCATAGTGGACTTTAAGAGGATGATGCCTCGAGAGTTCAAAGGCACAGAAGGAATACTATATGCTGACGAATGGTTAGAAGACATAGAGAGGAATCTGCGCTTATCACAGATTCCAAAGATTCTTCAGATTGAGGCCGCTGGCAGTCAGATGTTTGATATCGCACTGACGTGGTATCGTACAGAGCCGAGACTCGCCGCTGAAGGAATTACTTGGGATGACTTTAAGGAACTCTTCAAAGAGAAATTCTTTCCTGACGTAGCCTTGGGAGCATTAGAAAGTCAGTTCCATGACTTAGTCCAAGGAGGTATGTCAGTCGACGAATATGCTGCAGAGTTTTGTCGATTGAGTCAATTTGCACCATCGATGGTTCGAGACCCAGGAGACAGAGCACAGAAATTCAGGAAGGGATTAAATAGGGAGATCAAGTCTCGTACTTCGGGACGACGTACTGCTACATTTGAGAGTATTCTGATGGATGCCCAGATTGCCGAAGACGACTTGGACCTCAGGCCCAAAAGAGGACACGATACATTTGGAGCAACAGGAGGTAACACAGGACCAGCCAAGTGCCCACACTTTCAACAACAACATAGGCCATACCAGCAACAACACCAGCCACAACACCAGCAACAACACCAGCAACAGGCACCAGTTCGAGGACATGCTCAACAACAGCAACCACAAAGACATAATTAACTCGTTACCCCATATTCGTATTGCGGAAAGATGGGACATACAAGAGACATCTGCAGAAAAAGGTTGGGCACTTGCTTATCATGTGGATCAGCAGCACATCAGCTGAGGGACTGCCCAGCTATTCAGACTCGCCAAGGAGGAGGAGCAGCTCAGAGAGGACCAGCCAGAGCACCTATTGTACCAGGAGGCCAGCAGAGAGGACCTCCACTTCCATCATAGCAGGAGAGGTTTGCTCAGCAACAACAGCAACAAAGAGGAGCACCACAAGGACGCGCTTACGCCATGACCACTGAGGAGGCCGAGCCAGCTGGAGACGTGATTTTAGGTTCAGTTTTACTCGATTCTATTCCAGCACTTGCATTATTTAATTCTGGCGCTTCCTATAGTTTTGTATCTGTATCTTATGCCCTTAAACATCATTTAGAAATGGAACCATTAGATAGGACTTGCAAGATCACGACAGGAGGAGGCATTATCCTAGTCCGTGATTGTTGCAAGGATCGAAGAGTGTCATTGGAAGGCCGAGAGTTGAGCGTGAGTTTACTCGTCATGCCACTTCCGGTATACGATATTATACTCGGAATGGACTGGTTAAGTAAACACCATGCTTCTATAGATTATCACGGAGGTAGAGTAGTATTTCGACCACTAGGAGAGCCAGAGTTTGAGATTGCCAGAGGAGCAGAGGAGCGGAGCAGAGGCACTTTTTGCGGAGCCAGGGTGGAAGAAGAAGAGATACCACATCCACTTATAGCGGAGTTTCTGGATGTATTTCTAGAGGAGTTGCCAGGTTTGCCGCCAGACAGAGACGTTGAGTTTTCTATAGACTTGATACCAGGAGCGGAGCCTATTTCGCAACATGTCTATAGAGTTAACAACAATGAGTTGGTAGAACTAAAGAAACAAGTTGAGGAGCTGCAAGACAAAGGTTTTATTAGATCCAGTTCATCGCCATGGGGAGCACCGGTATTATTTGTACCAAAGAAGGATGGCACGGTACGTATGTGTATCGATTATAGAGCTTTGAATAACCTCACTATCAAAAATAAATACTCGCTGCCGAGGATAGATGATCTTTTCGATCAATTGAGCGGAGCGAAGGTGTTTTCAAAAATGGACTTGAGATCAAGCTATCACCAGGTGAAAGTGAAGAAAGAAGACATACCGAAGACTGCCTTTCGAACCAGATATGGCCAGTTTGAATTTACAGTAATGTCGTTTGGTTTAACAATGCACCAACAGTATTTATGAACTTGATGAAGAAGGTGTTCCACCAGTACCTTGACAAGTTCGTAGTGGTGTTTATTGACGACATTCTAGTATATTCAAAAACCCCCAAAGAGCATGAAGAGCACTTGAGAATAGTCTTAGAAACTCTCAGGAGAGAGAAATTATACGGGAAGCTTTCAAAGTGTGAGTTCTTTCTTGAAAAGGTTGAATTTCTTGGACACATGGTAACGGGTGACGGAATTTCAGTTAACCCAAAGAAGATAGAGGCAGTGAAGTCATGGGCTACCCCCAGTACGGTAGCTGAAATCAGGAGCTTTCTCGGATTAGCAGGATACTACAGAAGATTTGTACAAGACTTCTCCAAGATTGCAGAGCCAATGACTAGGCTGACCAAGAAGGATGTGGAATTCATCTGGACAGAAGAATGCCAAGCCGCATTCGATGAGCTAAAGAGGAGATTGATGACAGCACCAGTTTTGACGTTGCCATCAGGGACAGGTGGATTCACTATCTACAGTGATGCTTCAGGAAAAGGGTTGGGATACGTTCTTCAACAACACGGGAAAGTAATTGCCTATGCTTCAAGACAATTATGCCCTCATGAAAAGAACTACCCCACTCACGATCTGGAGTTAGCGGCAGTTATCTTTGCCCTAAATCTGTGGAAGCACTATCTGTACGGAGAGCGTGTGGAAATCTTCACAGACCATAAGAGCTTAAAGTACGTGTTTACACAGAAGGAGCTGAATATGAGACAGAAGGTGGTTAGAATTGATGAAAGACTTTGATATCTCATTACAGTATCATCCAGGGAAAGCCAACGTAGTCGCGGATGCCTTGAGCAGGTACCCAATGGCTATGTGTTTGACTTCGGATAGACACTTATTAGCTGATCTTGAGAGCTTGGAAATTGAGGTATTAGTTCCAGGAGCTGAGATTCAGATATGGGGACTGCAGATTCAATCAGAGTTGATAGACAGAATTAGAGCTGCGCAGTATGATGATGAGACTCTAAGGAATATTAGGGCACAAGTTCAGGCAGGATTGATAGACGATTTCACTATTGTGGATGATGGATCCTTACGACATGGCACGAGGATGTGTGTGCCAAGCAGAGACCTGCGCGAAGAAGTTTTACAGGAGGCACACCGCTCTCAGTACTCGATGCATCCCGGAGCCAACAAGATGTATCAAGATTTGAGGAAGCGTGTATGGTGGTATGGTATGAAGCGCGAAGTAGCACGCTTCGTATCCCGATGTTTAGTGTGCCAACAAGTGAAAGCAGATCGACAGAGGCCAGGGGATTGCTTCAACCTTTACCCATTCCAGAATGGAAGTGGGAGCACGTGACTATGGACTTCATTTCAGGACTTTCTCATTCTCCAGGAGGAAAGGACGCAATTTGGGTCATCGTGGATAGGTTGACCAAATCAGCCCACTTCTTGCCTTTTAAGGTGGGTACTTCGACGGAGAAGCTAGCAGAGATGTTCGTACAGCAGATTATCAGATTACATGGAGTTCTTGTGAGTATTGTCTCAGATTGGGATAGTCGTTTTACTTCCTATTTTTGGAGGAGCCTGCAGTCTAGCTTGGGCACTTAGCTCAAGTTCAGTACCGTATATCACCCTCAGACAGACGGGCAGTCTGAGAGGACTATTCAGAATCTTGAAGATATGCTACACACTTGCGTATTGGATCTCGGAGGTTCTTGGAAGGATCATCTACACTTGGTAGAGTTTGCTTACAACAACAGCTACCAGGCCAGCATTGAGATGTCACCATTCGAGGCTTTATATGGACAGAGGTGACGTACCCCTTTATCTTGGGATGATGTTAGAGAAAGAGCCTTGTTAGGACCAGAAATGGGCATGGATGCAGCAGAAAAGATAAAACTTATCAGAGACAGACAGCGAGTGGCGCAGGACAGACAGCGACATTGGGCAGATAGTCACCGTAGACCCCTAGAGTTTCAGGTATTGTTTTGATTTATTTTGTTTGGTTTGTGATTGCTTTCTTTAGGTTGCATGTTAAGATCGTTGTTCTAGGTTGGCAATTTGGTGTTCCTACGGATTTCTTCGACACGGGGCACGATTCATTTCGGCAGAGGAGGAAAGCTTAGTCCATGATACATCAGGCCCTTCAGTGTTCTTGCAAGGTTCGGTGCAGTGGCCTATAGACTAGACTTGCCGCCTACTCTAGATGGAATGCATAACGTGTTCCATGTATCGCAGCTGAGACGGTACATGGCAGATCCTAGTCACGTATTAGATCACTCGGAGATCGAAGTTGGACCGACACTCAGCTATCCTGAACAACCGGTGAAGATCTTGGATCGTAGAGAGAAGATATTGTGGAACCAGACTATTCTCTTTGTTCGTGTTGCATGGAGAAATCACTCTCCAGGAGAATCAACTTGGGAGAGAGAGGATGAAATGCGCGAGCGGTATCCATATCTCTTCGAGACTTAAGGTATAATTCATTAATTGATTGCTTGTTCTAGTGATAGTTATTTTAAATTTCGAGGACAAAATTCTTTAAGGAGGGTAGACTTGTCACCCCCACTTTTTGGATTAGGGGTATTTTTGACTTTTCTTAATTAATGTATAAATGATTTGCACGATATTAATTATATTTAAATAATTGATGATGATTATTTGATTATTGCAATTTATTGTTGTTTCGATAATTAGGACGCTATACGAGCCTTGTCTTCCAACTGATGTCTCACCCTTGTCCTAGACGTGCTAAACTATTACTTCGATCCTTGTGTGACTCATAACCACGTCTCGTTGTGTTTCAGTTTAGATGCGCAACATTCGTCACAACCCATTGTATCTAATCCTCAATAAATTCAATTTTGTGCAATTTTTCCCTATTGTTGGACACGACACGCGAATAAATCCATTTTTCCTTCATGTATATTTTTTCCATAATTTTGGGGATTGTGACATTGCAACATTAATCTTCTCGAAACCATAGCCTCAAAAACCTTGAAACTAATGTAAACTATTCTACCATTTTAATTCTATTAAATCTTGGCCCTTGAAACATCTCCATAAGAGGCAAATTCCAAGAGAGTTGACCAGTCAACCCAATCCTAGGTCAACCCTTACATAATACTATATATATAAACCTATTTCCTCTTTTTCTTTTTCCTTCCCAACCACAGCCGACCGAGTACTACTCCATCCCTGTTCTCAAACACGACAGCCCCGACCTTCCTATTGATTCCTCGAGCACCCCGCCGAATCCCGACCACGTTCGCCTGCACGCTGCTCACGTCGTAGCTCTGCAACTCGACGACGACCAACCGAAGTTGGAGAGCCGCTGTACTTGAGCGGCTGAGATCCCGTCGGATACCTGCTCCCCGCCCTCATCGACTGGAGCCGACCGGCAAAAGCGCTGCCATCACTAATCGACCGAACGACTCGAGCGCTCCGCCGAGTCCTCATCCGTTCGAACGGAGGCCGCTGCCCGCGCGGACCGACTGCACCAAGCGCTGCCATCACCATCGACCGAGACTCGCCTATACCCTGCAGCAGAGTTTGACGACCGCTGCTGAACGCCTAGATACCCCGTGCTGACTGCTCGACGCCGCCGCCGATCGAGAGTTCCCCCGTCTGTGCGCTGCCGACCGACTGATTGACGACGCTGCCGATCGAAGAAGCCCGGAGTTCGACGACAGACCGTGCGCCCGACCGGCCTCCCCTGTTCGTGACCATCGCCTCGTCGTTATCATCGTCATCGTCTCGTTTTCGCACGCAGGTTTGATGTAAACCTAATCTCGAATATGTATACCTACGTATATCGTGTGTTAGTATGTGTGGATATCGGTATATGCATGTATGTATGTAGTTGCATACGTATAGGTATATAGATATTATATGCTCTCAATAATATCTATACGTACATATATATATGTATTATAAGTATCATAGTATGGATATTAAATATTGTATACATGGTATAAGTTTTGATAATATATATATATGTACAAAGTATAATTGATTAGTATATAAACTCTATTAAGTAGCTAAATGCACATATCTATTAAAATTGTAATTAGTAGTAGTGATGTTTAGGATACATAATAATAGGCATTATATGCCCGTGTACTAGGTGACCCTAACAAAATTATGGATACCCATAGCTATCTTGACCGGTGACCCTGTAGCATGATAAAAGACTGCCATATGTAGATCGACGTACTGCTAGACCGTACCATTTACTGTCTGTTATGCACAGCAATGACAGACGTGACCATCCTAGCGTAGTCCCTAAGATCATAGTATTGTTTGTGTATTAGTGTAATGTCTGATATAGTATTATATTTATGATATATCTATAGGACTGTTGGATCATTCAGACGATACCTTAGAACCCGGACAGTGGTATTGCCAGCTAAGGACCACAGGCGAGTACATTCTCTGACAGTTTCCATTATGTTGATTATCTCTATAATTCTTGATGTATAGCGTACATGACTCTGACACTGTTCTTTACACGAGTTGGCATCATTGAGACCTGTCACGAGGAGTCGTGATTGGAATCCATCGTGCTAGCTGGGGAAATGGGGAAGTATTAGTAGTTTATGTGATCATACACAACTTACATGCAGTATTAGCTCACCCACATTTTACGTCGGTACAGCCTTACCCTTACATGCCTCATCGCTGTTACATCTGGTTAGCCTGACCTGTTGGGGATGATCGCTAATCCATGTAATGAGTCATATAGTCCCAAGCCGATCACATGATATACTGATGTTTTACACACTTAGATAGATAATTTCTTGACATGTATCTTGATAGACTGATCCTGTATTTCTACATGTTCTAGTTGTTGTTCTTATACACACTTACATACCAGTTTTTTGTACTTGCGTACACTTATAGTTCTATTCCTTGTCAGATGCATATTGATGATGATGTTTCAGTACTTTATTCCAGTATTTCTCATTGCCAGTATTTTATTCTGTCTTGTATTTCTTTACACTGTATTATAGTTTTTGTCAATATATGTGGAACTGCTGTTAGAGGTGTATTTCGTTCCAATCCTGACTGGATATTTTTCCAGAGAACCTTGAGGATTTCTGTACCATGCACTACGGACCAGGTATAGATGCAGACTATGTACCAGAGATCCTAGAGGAGACCACGCCCCTAGATGAGGCATTGCCTACAGCTACCTAGATAGTATTTATTTTATGCTTGAGACTTGTGGAGGATATTTTAGTTTATGTTTAGACTTATGTTAAGTTTAATTGGAGACTTGTGTTGGACAGCTAGACTGTGATTTATCTTTATGTTTGGGACATGGTGTTTAACTATGTCATTTTCTTTTATCTTTCATTGTGCCTTATAGTTATTGTGATTGAGTTATATTGTGAGATTATGGAGGAGTATATTATTGACAGGTGTTAGTTATTTAGTGCTATTGTGACCTAGACAGCATTCTACCGTCGATGCTGCAGCGTAGGCTGGACGTACCCACGCTCTCGTGCCCCTATACCGGGTGCGGGTCGTGACATTGGTTTAACTTGGTTTTATCATTGGACAGAAAAGAAAGAATGGTAAGTTAGTAACTCACGCCGTGTTACTCTTATATCGTACGATGCACTGCCACACGAGTTAGGCTTTATATTATGCCATGAAACTGATCCTAAGGTAAGACTAGAAAGATAACTTAATAGATGGTGCACAAAACCTATATAACATGTTTAGATTTGTCGAGTGGGCGAGAAGTCTTCCTATCAATGGATTCATGTATTGATAACCCACCAGATTGCTTACAGTGTGTGGGAGAACCTCGTTCGGTGAAAAAACCCCTTTGGACGTGTTAAGGCATGGAGTTTGCTCTGGAGCATTAAGTCCGGAGCTGAAGCGCATATACAAGACATAATGCTGAAATATCGTCTATGTATTATTCCACAATGTAGCCACTTGGCATGATTTTATTGTATTGAGAGAGGGACTTGAGCGACTTATAATCTCGGCCTAGAACTACTTTTAATACTTGTTCAATATCAACAAAGTACTTATTTTACTTCTATATTTGTGTTATTCAATGCTTTCGCTATTGACGACTCTGTGAACTTGTTACCAATTATTTGTTTATTTTTTATTCTGCAGCATTCGGACTATCTGTATGACTCTGTGGCTTAGATATTTTATTTCCTGTTCGGATTGTGGCCTTGCACGGGTGCAGTAATTCGCACGGGAGCGCTGGCACTGTGATTCATCAGATGAGAAAGATCGTCCCGCGAAAGCGCTGGCGTGGTGATTTGCGCCCAGCGGGGACAGCCGATTCCTGTGGGAGATCGGGGCGTGACAGGTGGTGGCCGGGCTGTGTTGGAGAGTGGTGAGGGAGGTGGTACAATAGTGATAGAGAAAAGTATAAAGGACAGCAGTAGTCGCAGCAACAAAAATAGTTATGGTAACAAGGTGGGGTGGTCGTGAGGTGTTGGTGGTCGTGGAGTGGGATGGAGTGATAGTGGTGTTGATGAAGATAAGAGGGAGATAAAGGTGTCGGGGTAGAGATGGGGGTCTTGGGTTTTGAAGGAGGAGATGATGGTGAAGTCGACTGTGGGGTGGCGGAGGAAATGGAGGAAGGAGATAAAGTAAAGAAGAAGAAGAAGAAGAAAAAAAGAAAAAGAAAAAGAAGAAGTTTTGATGAAGAGAGAAGGGTTGGAATAGGGTTAAGACCGACCAAGAACTAGGTTATATGTGAATTGGAGTTGTGGGAATGGAGGGTGGTGTTGTGTGGGTAGTTTTGATCAAGTGTTAGAGAGTTATTGAGTGAGGGGTCAGCCAAAGGAGTGGGGAGGTCTGTACTCCAAAAATTTACACCAAAATAGGTGTACAAACAAGTATGGAGGAGGGAAAGATGGTTTGTGTCTACCCAAAAATGGACATGGCTAAATTCAAATGGGTTTAAAATTGGAATTTAGTGTGCAAAAATTGATGTTTGGTGTGTTGTAGAGAGGAGAATTGGTGTGGAGTATTTTGTATGAGCCATAGGAGTGTGAGTGTGGGTTTGGGTTAGAAGTTTGGACTTAGTTTTGGGCTTGGTCAAGTCGGTTGTCCAAAATGAGTAGAATTTGTGTCATTTGTGTTTGTAAATGAATTGGAAGAGCATAGGATTTCAATTAGATGGAACACAAGTGTCATGGATGTATTAGACTTATAGTAGATCATTATCATATATTGGGTTATAAGGAACGGGTCGAAGTTGTGTCTCCAATTTTAATTAGAACGGACATAGGTACACAGTATATATTCAGATTAGATATTATGTGACGAATATTGTGCGATTAAAATAAAGCACAAGTGAGTGTATTTATGAGTGACAAAAATATAAGGATTGAAGATTTGTTTGCCTAGGTCAAGGGAGTAAAATTTATTGGAAGACAAAAGCTAGTGTTGTGCTCTAGATATTTAAATAATGGTAAGGTAAAAAATTGATTCAAAAATAAAATAGGTGAATTAGAACTCCAATAATTAATCCAGAATAATTCTAAATTAATTCCTATACTTAAATTTTGTGTCGGAGGGTTTACAAAAGAACAGGCATAAGAAGGAAAGTACAAAGAAAGAAACTCCTTGCTAGGGTGATCAAAATCATCGGTGCTCGAGGCAAGATTCGCCCTACACGACGATCTGCCCCCAAGATCCAATAAGTTTACATAAGAACTTCTTGAATGCTCTAAGTCACATTCGGATCACTTGAAATTCACTATTTTGGAGGTGAGATCTCTGGGCCGCATATGCACTGGTGTTCTTAATTTTTTCTAACAATTCAAATGAAAGAGAAGGTCCTATATATATAGAGAAAATTAGCACCTATGCGGCATGAGAAAGCTCGTGTCGCATATGCGTTATCCGACTAGACACCAAGCCGCATGTAAAGACGTAGCGGCATGCGTCGCCGGAGCCGCATACGTCACCGCCGCTGCCGGACATGCTGCACAGAGTAGCGCCGCCAAACGCCGTCAAGCGCCTAAAGCAGCAGCCGCTGGGCACAACCCCCCCCGCGCCGTATGCGTCGCATGTTTTGGAAGGCACGGATAACCATGCGCCACATACGCCGCGAACAACAGACCTTGTCCCCTCCACAACAGACTCAATACCTTGTCGCATATCGACCTGGTTGCATGGCCCTGGCCTCATGAGCACTGGCCGCATGGGCTCCTGGCCGCTTGGGCTCTTGGCTGCATGCACTTCTGGACGCATGGCAACTCAACGCAAAGCGAATGAGCATGCTCTCGAGAAAGCAACCATGCATGCAACTCACACATAAAATGAGCGCATGAGCTCCATTCGATGATGCTGACATGTTAAGTAAAAAAGTGCGTCAACAAAGCGCTATTTTGCATCCTTGAGCCCGAGCTCGAGCCCGAGTCCGAGTTGCTAGCTCCTAAGGTAAACTTTCCAAAGGTGGTGACAAAATAAAGATTTTCATAAAGGATTTCACACTTAATCCCTCTAGGAAAGTCAACCCACATGGGCCACAACTCCATGTGCATATACCAATACTAACCAAAGTAATATATTGAGATATACACATTGGTTTTTTTTCCAATGCGGGACTAAAAATCCTAAATCCAAGTAGAAAACACCAATAATCCCCCACATATATCACAATATATAGTCGAGCGTTCCTCACAGTGACTTCCCGTCATGTATTAGGATAGATGTCGCTCACGACTGAAATATTTTCGCATGGGTCAAACAACAGTACGATACAAGAATGGACTAGGCGTTGAATTCTGAACCAAAGTTGCTATTATTCCCACTCGCACAATGACATCAGTTGTGACTCCAGTCGCACAATAAAGGCCCTGTGCTGACCTGGTTTTGGTGTATGTATCTTGGGTGTCTACAAGTTTACCCTCAAGAGATGGCCTATATCTCACTACCAAAATCTGCGCTATTAGCGACGCAAGTTATTGAAGTCACTAATTTTTGTAATATTAGCGATTCCAATAAAAAGTATCGCTAAACATTGCTAGTTGCGACGTTCAATGATAAAAAATTATATTGTAAAAATATACGCTAGTACAGGTCGCTGAACGTCGCTAAATTTTTAATAAATAGCGACGTTGTTGCAATATGCAGGGTCGACAGTTCTTATTTTAAAAATATACTCCGACAAAGGTCGCTGATCGTCGCTAAATTTTTAATTTATAGCAACGTTTTACATTTCTTTCGTCGCTATATTTTTATTTATCTGCGACGTTTAGCGATATTTACTTCGTCGCTAAACTTTTATTTATCTACGATATTTAGCGACGTCTATTTGGGACATCTCTAAATTGTTTAATATAGGGTTGGCCAGTTTCATTTTCCTCCATTCTCACCCAAATTTTTGATCTCCCCCAACGGCTCCCCTCCACCAGCTCCCCTCCACCGGGCGCCCCCCTATGGCACAGCTCCCCCCCGAGCGCCCCCTTCGGCACGGCTCCTCCCTTCGCGTAGCTAATCCCCTCGTGCGACTCCTCCCCTCCGATGACCTTGGACTTCTCCTCCTTCTCTCCACAGCTCTGGACACCTCTAGGTAAACCCTAACCCTATCTCTCTCTTTCTCTCTCACTCTCACAGATACGGACATGACACAACATACATACATACACACTGACACAACACTGACACAGATACGACACACACATGTATACGGTGGCCCGGGCCATGGACTCGTGGTCCAGGACGTCGTGCTTGATGACCGGTCTAGGCCGGGGAGGGGGGGGGTGCTCGGGTTTGACTGGCAGCGAGCTAGGCCATAGACGGTCCACGGTGCGCCGGACGCGTTCGGGCTCTTTAAAGCCTCCACGGATTCCAAATTTTATATAATAAAGAACTTTTTATCAAACTTTATATATATATATATATATATATATATATATATATATATATATATATATATATGTATACAAATTTTTATAGTTTTGAATAACAATTCTTAGTTAGTGGAGCAATTAATTTAGCTGACTAATTTTAATTAATTCAAATCTTGAGCAATTAATTTAACTTAATTGTTAAATGATAGGTATGACCATCCTAAATATGGTTTCTATATATGTATAGGAGAAACAAGTCGAAGGTTTTACTTATGCATTAATGTAGTGTAAAGGTTATGAATTAGTCTATGTTTTAGTAGAGTATATTAGAACGTCAAGGAGAAGTGTTAGTAGTGGTTGGTGTTAGAAAGCATTATTACATGCAAAAGACACGTGACGACACCCATATCCTTATTTATTTATGTCCATATTTGATGAACATGCAGGTGTATCCATCTTTACATCCATTTGAACGATATATACTCGAATAACGTGTATCTATCTTACAGAAGTATCTAAAAGTGGATATTAATTACTATCTACGACATCGTTCATGGATATAGAACCGTCATCCAGATGATAATGTGCGATGTGCAGGATAAATTCATAGAGGGTTTACACCAGTTCTTGTAGTTTGCCAAGACGTTCCCTCAGTACATGGAGGGCACCAAAATTAAGTGTCCGTGTGTGAGATATCACAACTTAAAATATCATGCAGAAGTGTATGTGCCATATCATTTGTACTCGAGAGATTTTACGTCGAATTACTATCAGTGGACCTCACACGGAGACTTGTGCATCTAGCATCGGAGCCGGAGCCTTATATGGAGCCATATATGGATGTTCACAACCACGTTAATTACGACGACGGGTGGGTGAACATTATTTTGCTGCCGCGGGGCCTAGTTTTGAACTAGAAAATCATGATGCAGCTGAGAAAACATCGAATGCCGATTATGCGAAGTTCATGGAGTTATTGGAGAATGCAAGGACCTCATTATATCCTGGTTGTGAGAATCATTCACCGTTGGAGGTGGTTATAAGACTATTGAGCATCAAGTCTAATTTTAACATGTCGCAAGAATGCTATAACCTACTGATGGAGTTGATTATAGAGATCTTGTCGTCGGGTGCTAAGTTATCTAAAGACCTCTACCGGTCTAAGAGGATGGTGAGATCGCCCTGGATGGAATACGAAAAAATTGATGCATGTCGCAACTGGTGCATGTTGTACTACAAAGACGAAAAGGATGAAGACGTGTGTAAATTTTTTTCGTGCTTATCGCTACATGAAAACTATTACAGGAAGTCCCGTCGGAGCAAGAAAGGTAACTGGTTCGATGCACTAGTTGCCTTTGAAGCCCCGGTTGTAGAGATTATTTAGAGTGAAGGAGACTGTAGAAAACATAAGTTGGCACAAGTGAGAACAGATTGAAGGAGTCTTAGTTCACCCATCTGATGGAGAAGCATGGAAGCACTTCGATCAAGAGTATCCCAATTTTGCTTCAGATCTGCGTAATGTAATATTGGGGCTCTCCTCCGACGGTTTTACCCCATTCGGACTTTTTTGGTCTGTGATCATTACTCCATACAACCTACCGCATTGGATGTGCATGAAGACTCCTTATATGTTCTTAACCGTCAACATCCCGGGTCTGAATAATCCAAAGAGAAACATCAATGTGTACTTGCAGCCGTTGATAGATGAGTTGAATCAGTTGTGGGAAGTAGGTGCCAACACCTACGATATTTCCAAAAAATAGAATTTTCAGATGAGGGCAACACTTATGTGGACCTTAAACGACTTTTCGGCTTATAGCATATTATCTGGATATATCAATCATGGTCGTCTCTCATGTCTATATTGCATGGACCGCACTAAGGCTTTCCGCTTGAAACACGGAGAAAAAATGTGCTTCTTCGATTGTCATCGACAATTTCTGTCGTCGGATCATTCGTTCCAGAGGAATATGAATGCTTTTCGTGCAGGTGTTGTGGAGAAGGTAATTCCACCTTCAAGGTGGCCTTGAAACAGGAAATAGGAAAATGTTAAAGATTTACCAAGTGCTATCGAAGAGCCTAATAAGGGGGAACAAGTGTGATGGATTTTGTCGCACTCATAACTGGACGAAAAGGAGCATATTCTGGGATTTGCCCTATTGGAGCATCAATCTTATCATACATAACCTTGTTGTCATGCATATCGAGAAGAATATGTTTGACAACATAATTAATACTGTGATAGATATAAAGGGGAAGACAAAAGAAAATCCCAATGCCAGGTTAGACTTGAAAGAAATATGAAGACGTCCTACGTTGTATTTGATGAAGGAAGGGAATGAAAAGTATAAGCAGCCTAAGGCAATTTTTTTACTGGACAAGGAGGATAAATGGAGACTTTATAGGTGGATTTAGGTGCTAAAATTTTCAAAAGGATATATTTCGAATATGAAAAGATGCGTCGACCTAAAGAAGAACAAACTGACGGGTATGAAGAGCCACGACTGTCGCATATTCATGGAGAGGTTAATTCTGATTGTATTTTAAAAATTCTTACCGCAGGTAGTTTGGAATCCATTGACAAAGTTTAGCATATTATTCAGAGATCTTTATTTTACTAAATTGCTCGTCGATCATCTAGAAAAGCAAGAGAAGGATATTGTGATAACACTGTGCAAGCTCGATAGGGTATTTCCTCCTGGATTCTTCGACTCCAGGAAATATTTGCTAATTCATCTTTCCTATGAGGCCCGTATTGGTGGACCTTTAGGTTATCGTTGGATGTATCCGTCCGAGCAAAATTTGAACCACCTAAAGAGAAAGATAAAAAATAAGGCACATCTCAAGGGTTCTATTTGTGAAGCATATATTCTCGAGGAGATTATAAACTTTTTTTTTAGTGTATTTCAAGCCTCATGTTGCTACTAATCGAATGAGAGACCCGAGAAACGATGATGGGTACCAGGAATCTAATGATACAATACTGAAAGTATTCAATGCATTCGGAAAGCTTTCAGAAAAAATAAAGAAGAGATTTCTGAATGACGATGAGCTATGGGATGCTCAGTTGAATATATTACTCAGCTGTGACGATGATGAAGTAGAGAAGCTCGAGGGATAAGTAATTAATACATCCTCGTTCATGTCATCTCAATGTAATAGTATACGCTATTATTATTAAACTAATTTGCCAATATTTTATTATTTTTTAGCATATTTAATGAAGAGGTCATGTCGAGTAGACCATACATAACAGATGAAGAAGTAGAACAGGAAATGAGACATCATTTCCCTTTGAGTGCATATGTAAGGAGCTTGGTAATTACTTTTTATATATTCACTTTATACAATAATTAATGGAAAGTTGAACTTTCTTACCTTATGGTATTTTGGTCGATCGTCCAGACACAAACTTGAGAATAAATCTATTAGAAATCCAGATAAGGGGCCAATTTATGTCGTCAAAATCTGGCCAAGCTATTGTGTAAATGGGTTTAGGTTCAAGTCAACAACTACCCCGATCAGAGACAACTTCCTAGATCTCGATTCCACGAAAAATAGTTGTTTGTATATCAAATATTCGAACTACAAAGATGTCGATATAGGCAATGATTTCTATGGTATCTTACGGGAGATTGAGGAGCTGACATATAATTATTGAACAGAGCCTTCTAAGATCAGGTTATTCAAGTGTGAATGGTTCGATCCAATCCAAGATCAAGGTTGGAAAGTAGAAAAACATGGTCTTGTGGATATAAATTACCGGCATCGATATCAAGGATACGAACCATTTGTCCTATCAAGTCAGGCTCAGTTCGTGTACTTCACAACTTACCCTAAACGGGAAACAATGAGGTCAGATTGTTAGGCAGTATGGAAGACCAAAACTAGAAATACCTTTGACGTTGACGAAATAGCTTATTAGGAGGATGAGCTACCTCTTATAAAAAATATTATTGATGTGGACTCAACGAAAGTTCCTCATTATACGGCTAATCGTGTAGAAAAGGTAGAATTATCCGAAGAGGAAGATGAAGTAGATGAAAGTGAAGATGAGGAGGAAGAGAAAAACGAAAAAAATAATTTTTTATAAGAGGATTAAAAATAAAATAGAATCCATTTAGTCTTGTGACATGTAGATGTAAAATAAACCCAAAAAATTCAACGGAGGGTTGCTCTGGGTTTATTTATACATTTTGAACATAGAATGTACTATCTATTTACACTTGTGACATATACTAGTAATTATTTATTGTACAATTCTATTATGCCTGTGAGATTTATTTTATTTTTCTTCTTTATTTTATTTTGTTTGTGTTATATATATATATATATATATATATATATATATATATATGCGTATTTGTTTTATCATCATATGTTGTTATCAGTTATGACAGGACGACGCAGAGGGTTCAGACATAGCGGAGCATATAAAGGACACATTGCTCAGAGCGGCAAGACTCCTTCGATACTGGGTACTATGTCCGGAATATCGTCTCTGAGTACTCCACTCTTCCGACCACTTGCATCTCCTCATGAAAGTACTCTTGGGACGAGCAGTTCCAGGCCGGAGCCTACTCCTCCCTCTACCTTCCTACTGCTGACGCTACCATGAAGACCACAGAGTAGATGGACGAGGCCTAGTCCCCGCCGTCTCAGCATCAGAGAGATCCTCCATGCGCACCTCTGGACTAGCATCAGATAGAGATTTGGGCCGACGACACAAAGTAAGTTAATTAGTTAACATTTCCTTACGCATATATATATTGACTTTTTCATGAATATAATTATCTATGTATAGATATCGTCCGTTGAGGGTATAGAGATGCATGGGGATCTTTCTGAGGTAAAATTATGGTGGCCCTTGGATCAACTACTCCGATGCTCCAAACGAGAGGATGGCATTTTGGTTTGCGCACTTCAAGGTAAAAATTTATTTTGTTTTAATATCGATCATCTAATTTATTAATATTACATAACTTACTATATTAATTCTTGTAGGATACGTATTTCTATCCACCATACCCTGCCGAGGTGATCGAGGAGATTCCTTTCGTCGCCGCCAAGCTAGTCCGGGATACGATCAATGATCAGAAGGACCGTGATCATTTGGGAAAACTAATCCAAGGTTGGATCATGATTGAGCATTGAACTCAGATGAGTGCTAGATTCGACAATCCCAGGTACAAGAAAAAGTCGAGAAGGCGAAGGCGGCCAGAAAGAAGACAGAAAAGTGGTATGGTGGGTTGATTCAGATGACAGAATATTTTTGTCATATGGTAAGTATTTGAACATATATATATATATATTATTTTAATCAAAATAGGATAAAATGGTTAATTTTAGTAACAATATATATATTCTTAATTAACAAGTCCAGAGGGGTGATGACGCTAATATGGTGACCGTCTTCCTTGCCACCCATCGGAAAGGCGGACAGCTCATCGATGATAGGGCCACACAGACTTACGTAAGCATTACTTTATATATTTTTAATTTTAATATAACTTATAAAATATGTAAATAAATATCCATCTAGGTAGTAATAAGTTGCATAGATAGTAACATTTATGTTTACAACGAGTGGATAGTAACAAGTACATTTATCGATCGATTAGTTTTTTTTCTAGAATGAGTATCTACGGCTCCGTGAGAAGTCGACTCAAGATTCTGCTACTGCATCTCCCGAGGGAGAGGTCGGTACTTCCTCACGGCCACCGGCCCACCCAGTTCCGTCGGCTGACGAGCTACGGCAGACCGCCGCTGGTGGTCTTCAGTGGGGTACGTACTATGGTACAAGATCCTACGATGTCTATGTTGAGACGCAGGGTTCTAGGACCCCCTCTGTTCCTGTGTATACCCTACAACCATTTCAGGAGTTGGTGCGAGTCCAGCAGGAGAGAGTTGACCATCAAATTTTGTCTCTGCGTGATGAGTTGATAGGAAGGATTTCGTAGCAGCCCCAGTCCCAGCCACAGATGGACGATGCGAGGATCTTAGCATGTTTTGATGCGCTCGAGCAAAAGCTTTTGGAGCTCAGGACTATGACCGAGACAATACAACAGGACACTACCAGAATAAGACATATTAGAGACGTCTAAAAATGTTGCTAATAGGTAAACTAATATTGCTAAAATAATTTAGCAACGTAATTAGCGACGTTTTTACGGTTTCGCGTATTTCATGGTCGCTGACAACAAAAATGTCGTGAGTCGTCGCTATAGCGACGTATATTTGCTACAAGACGACGTCGCAGAATATACGACAATTAGAGACGTATCATCGTTAAATGGCAACATAATGTTTGGTCATAAAACGTCGCTATATTAGTGACATTTTGCTACAACAATGCTGACATGGCAAGTTTTGCCATGTCAGCATGTTAGCGATGTTTAGTGACATATTAGCGACGTCCTTGGTATCAGGTAGCGACATTCCGTTACTTTTTAGCGATGTAAATGTACATCGCAGAATGTCGCAATACATCGCTAAATTAAAAATAAAATAAAATAAAATAAAATACAATTTGTTAAATATTTTCCAACAAAGCTCTACCTATAGTTATAAAATCACAGTTTATATAAATAGATCTGGAGTAACCCTCCGTTGAATTCTCTTGGTTCGCCGACCCCTTTGATGGAACACTCAACACCGATAAATTTTGGTGTATAGTTAATATGAATAACAAACTAAACTCACATAGAAAGAAATCTACAAAGTTATATTACACTAAATATGTCCCAAGAAGTAGATAAATAAATTTAAAATAAGTGCCACATGCGTCTCAGAATGTATTAAAAAGTATAAAATTAATATATCAAAGACCCAAGAATGGGCCAATACACACAAAAAGAGTAAAACTTGTCCAAACAAGGACTACTACTGATCAAGAGGAGCACCGTCGTGCATCTGGGATATAAAGAACTAATACTGCTCCTGTGAAGGCGTCACTGATGCTGATGGAGGAGGCAACGATGGAGGTAATGTCGATTCCAGCGGACCAGGAGGATGTATTTGTTCTAATGCTAGCATTCGAGCGTTGTATGAATCCATGGCAGATACCACCCTCGAAGTATTCTCCAGCACCGACCGGATCAACAAATCCTGCGCCGCATGGATCCTCGCAAGTAAGTTGCTCATGGCCGTATGCGACCCCTCCAACTCTGTCTGTCTGTGCTCCATAGACGCTGCCAGAGTTGCCAGGCTGCGCTCTGTCATCTGACCCATATTCCTGAGCTCCATAAGGCTGTGCTCTGTTGTATGGCATAAAGTCCTGAGCTCTATAAGGCTATGCTCGAGCTAATCAAAACGTGCGGTGATCGTCGCATCATCCGTCTGCGGCGCAGACTGTGGCCGCTCCGTAATCCTCTATAGAAAATAGTCACTCAGGTCAGCAATTTGACGGTCAACGCTCTCCTAGTCTCGTGCCGACGCCTGCGAAGGCTGCGATAAATGCTCAATGACATAGGGGGCCCTGGATGACTGTGTCGCAATATAGGCGCTGTAGAATCCCGTACCGTAGTACGTACTAATCTGAAGACCACCAAAGGCGGTTATCCAGAGCTCGTTCGTCGACCGAGATATGTAGAGGGCTACGAGAAAATACCAGCCCCTCCCTCTACAGGTGCATTAGCAGTCGTTCGCTCACGTAGTTTAAGATACTCGTCCTAGAAAAGTGGTTGCTAACGTCTAAGTTACTTATTACTAACTATATAGATATCTATTTGCATATTTTCTAAGTTATATTAAAACTAACACCGGATAGTAAAACGTACATAGGTCTGTGTGGCCTACTCATTGATGAGCTTTTTGCCCTTCCGTTGGGTGGCCAGGAAGACTGTCACCATGTCAGCGTCCTCACCCCTTTTTACTTGTTAAAAATTATATTGTTTGTTATTAAAATTAAATATCTTATCCTAATTATATTAAAATAATATATATTTAATAGAATCATACCAGACAATGAAAATATTTTATCATGGGAATCAATCCACCACAATACTTTCCTGCCTTCTACCTAGCCGCCTTTGCATTCTGTGACCGTTCCTTGTACTTGGGTTCGTCGAATATCGCCTTCATCGTATTCCACTACTCAGGTATGATCCAACCGTGGATAGGTTATCCGTCGCGATCACGGACCTTCTGGTCGTTGATCACATCACGGCTCAGCTTGGCAGCGACGATAGGAAACTGCTACTCGATCTTCTTAGTCCGGTGTGGTGGATAAAAATAGATTTTATACAAGTAGTAAAATAGAGAGCTACATAATATGCATAAATAATTATTGATATTAAAAGTAAATATATTTTTACCTTGAAGTGGACAAATCAAAATATCTTTCTATCTTCAGGAGCATCTGAGTAGTTGATCCAAGGTCCACCATATTTCTGCCTCAGAAAATGCCCAGTGCTCTCTGTACCGCTGAGGAACGATATCTATAAAACGATAATTAAATTCATGAATTTATATATATAATCATTTGGAAAATGTTAACTATTCAACTTACTTGTTAGGCCCATCCTACCAAATCTCCATCATCGTCTTTCCCGAAGGCACGTATGGAGGATCGCTCTGATCATGCGCTGACGGAGTCGACTCGACCTCCTCCATCTGCTCCTCTGTCTCTATGGTGCCGTCAGCAGGAGGAAGGCTGGATGGGGGATTAGTCTCAGGCATAGAACTGCTGGTCCCATGAGTACTCTTGTCACGCCCCAGTCCCAAAATGTCAGGAACTAGGCCACGTGTCACTGGCCAGCTGACACGTCACTAAGGGCTTAATCTATTTTGGATAAACCCATAGGGATGTGCTACGCTGTCCTAAGATACTACAAGAACAACACAGGCAAACTATCTCATCCACAACAAAATGTCAGAAAAGCAAGTGCTGAATAGATATAAAAACTGAGTCTGATATAGTACACAACTGGTGAGATTACAAGCCTACTACAAAAACTGATAATAGCGCAGAAAAATCAGATAGACTAAGCAGTGTCTATCTGATCAAAACATCTCCATCTCCAAGTGGCAGGCCTCTAGGGTCAAGCATTCTCTGAGGGTGTCTCCTCGAGCTCCTCCTCGGTAACACATCTAGCCTCCTGATCAGGGCCGTACACAGTGGGGTAGAAAGCCTCTTCTAGATCTGGTAGGGAACCAGGTCCTCAGTGGGACATAACAAGATACAGAAAATGATATGCCAAGTATATAACTACTGAAATAAAGAAAATAAGTACAGGGTGCTAATCATTCTAAGTGAAATGCAAGTAAAGACCTTGTAGTACGCATGGGGATTGTATCGGCTAGACATATGCTGACGTAGTTCACCAATCATGGGGACTGGCTAGTATATGTGTCATATGCCCCCTGACTCAAGGGAACTCTGCAATCGACCATCATGGTACGAAAGTATAAAACATTTATGGAGGGGGTGTCCCATACGTCTACTAGTTATCTTTCCCATCCCAATGAAACTAAATGTCAAGTCATACTATTCCTGAATTAATCTAATCTGTGATGCGGGTCACACGTACTGGTAGCTAATCAACTACGCAGCTCGCATCCCAATATGCATTGCAACCATGTTGTGTGTTCCCGTGTTAGGGTCTAGGGGAATATTAGAATGCTCTCACAGCAAAGGGTGAGTCTGTAGGACTAAGTTAAACATGCTTTTGTCAACGTATCAGTTGACTGTACCCAAGGCAGTCTCGGGTAATCATGGTATATGAAATTTAGGAACAAAGCAGATATCAATAATTGAATTTGAACATTAACTTGGCAAGGTATACTTGCCTACTCCTTGATAGTACTGAAAACCTGATCTCCCAGTCAGGGTTGAGGGTGCTTGTGACTGGGGGTTACTGGCTGTACTGACGTTGGTTTATGTTAAAATAGACAGGGTTCGTGAATATCAAAGTTGTGATATAAAGTATATATATATACTTATATCTATATACAATATAGTTATATATATATAGTATGTATATATATATATATAGATAATATATATAGCAGTATATATAGTATATACAGAACAGAAAAAAATGCAGGTATATATAGAATTTATAATAGTAGCAGGGTATATCCTCTGCCATATATAAATAATATTATGATATCAGGGTGTATCCACTGATGTATATATATAAAATGAAAAGACAGTACAAAATTTTAATACATAAATAAATGCTGTACTATTCAGCAATATTATCAGGGTCTATATGTGACCACTGTTATATATAATAAAGTGCAATAATTGCATTATAGATAGGCTGTAATATCCAGCACAATAATATATAATAAATAATAAATTGAAATGACAGTACAAGAATTAAAAATATATAATATATATTTAAGCTGTATTATCCAGCTGGATATAGATAATATATATATATATATATATATATATATATATATATATATATATATATATATATATATATATATATATATATATATATATATATATAAACATATATAATAGGTGCAGGAAATTAAGTGCAGAATAATAAAATAAAAGAAAAAATGCATAGTATATATATATATATACCATATAAATATATATATACTATGTTATATATAAACATAATATTTATATATATATATATATATAAATAAATATATGAATACCTATAATTATATATATTACATATATATAGTTATATATAAGTAAAAACAGAATTAAAAATGCATATATACAATTTACATATATAAATATATGTATAAAATATAGTTATACATATATACAATTTACATATATAAATATATATGTATATAAAATATAGTTATATATATATATAATATATATACAGTATAATATACTGTAAGTAATAGTATGTAACATATATATATAAATATACATATATACCTATAAATATACATATATATATATACCTATATATATACATATATATATACATATATATACATATATACATACATATACAAATATATACATATTTACATATATATAGGGTTTAGGGTTATACCTACTGACAGGGGGGTCCCACGCGGTGTTGCCGGCGGGAGGACGGCGGCGGAGGCGGCCGGAGGTGGCCGGAGGAGCAACAGCAGTAGCAGTGACTGCTAGCAGCAACTGCAGCGGCAGCAGTCTGCGAAGGTGGTAGCGGCGGCTGCGGCGGAGGGGACGGCGGTGCAGGGTGGGGGAACGGTGGAGGAAGGAGTGGCGGTGAGGTTGATGGTGGTGGCGGGGGTCTACGGTGGCTGTGGTGACGGCTAGAGGCGTCGGGGGTGAGGGTGGCAGTAGCTAGGTTTAGGGGGTGGAGGCTGCTGCGGGGGCTAGGGCGGCCGGAGGAGATGTTGTGGGACGGTGAGGGGGTGGTCGTCGGAGAGAGGAGGTCGGGGCGAGTCGGTAGGTGGGGTTGGTGGCGGTGCTCGGTGGCCGGAGGCGGCGGTGGGAATGGTTCGGGTGGTGGTGGCAGTGGGTGGTGGTGTTGGGGGTTTGGGGTTGCGGGGGCTGTGGCCGGCGGAGCAGGGTGGTGCCGGCGGTGGGGCTTGGCCGGAGGGGAGAGGGGGTCAAGGCGAAGGGTTGGCCGGAGTTGGGTGGCCGGCGGTGGTCGGAGGGGAGAGTTGTGGAGTTTGAAAGGGAAGAGGGTAGGGGTTTATATAGGGTTTGGGGTGGATGGCATTTCTGTAAATAAGTGGAAATCCAGGGTTATATTGGTAATTCGATATTTTATGATATTTTCACAGGATTTCTCTGGATTCTTATGGTGGGTCCCTCACATCTATGGTCTAGCCAATAGGATTAGGCCACCTAGCATGCAATTTTGCATAAAGACCCCTAACTTTTCAATAATTGCATAAATGCATGAATTTGGTATTTTGTGTAATTTCATAATTTACCTGATTTTAAATACTGATTTCCCAAAATTCTAAATTGTACAAAAATGAGGGAAAATAGCTGGGGAAAATGTTTTGGACAGTGTGGGGTGAGTCTGGGCAGAGGCAGGGTCTGATTTCTTAGGTGATACGGGTCCTCGTATTTATTAATTAATAAATACTGCGTACGGTGTTCACTAATTATTTAGAGGCTATTAGGGTCATAATTTCTCTACGGTGTCAATACACTAATTGTAGTATATTCAGTCTAGAATATTATCGTATTTTTGTTTGGACAAAACAGGTGCCTACTGGTCCTCAAATCTCTAGGGGTACAGAGATGGGTAAAGAGCAAAAAATTAAATAGGAAATAAATACGTACGTTTGTAACGATATTTGTACGACTAAAACGAAGCATCAAACAAGGTTTCTGGAAGTTACACAAAATACAGAAAAAATAGTCTAACAAGTCTAGGGCAGGTATGTGAAATTTGTTTAGGGTTTAACAGTTAGTGGGATATCCTAATTAATTGTGTAATGAACAGGTGCACATTTAATAGATTAAATAAATAAAATTTTTAAAAAGTTGCTATAATTCTAATTAGTCTAAACTAATCCTAATTTACTGAAATCTGATCGAGGAAGTTTATAATCTACCCTCCTAAGAATATTTCGTCCTCGAAATAAAATCAATCATATAATAATTTTTTTTTTATTAAGGATATATGATGATTAAGAAAGATTGAATTTGAAATATTGGACATACCCTGGTTTTGAAATAGGTGGGGATAACGCTGACGAATATCCTCTTCTCGTTCCCAGGTGGACTCACCTGGTGCATGATGTCTCCATGCAACACGAACGAGAGGAATAGTCTGGCCTCGCAACACTTTTTCGCTACGGTCCAGGATTTTTACAGGCTCCTCCTGATATGATAAACTTGGCCCGATGGTGATCTCTGAATAGTCCAGCACATGACTCGGGTCTGGAATGTACCTCCTCAGCTGAGATACGTGGAAGACGTCATGTACTCCCTCCAAGGTCTGAGGTAGAGCTAGCCTGTAAGCAACTTCTCCGACGCGTTCCAACACATCGAAGGGTCCAATGTATCTTGGACTCAGTTTTCCTCTTCCTCCAAATCTGATAGTTCCTCGAGTAGGTGAGATCTTCAAGAACACATGCTCCCCTACTTGGAACTCGAGAGGTCGGCGATGAATGTTGGCCCAGTGCTTCTGCCTGTCTTGTGCAGCTCGTAGGTGTCCCTGGATCTTCTTTACCTTCTCCACCGTACGAATGATCAGTTCTGGACCCAAGATCTGTCTCTCGCCAATATCGCTCCAGCATACTGGGGAACGACATTTCCTTTCATACAAAGCTTCAAAGGGAGCCATTTGAATGCTCGCTTGATAGCTGTTGTTGTAGGAAAATTCCACCAGATGCAAGTGATCTTCCCCTGATCCGCTGAAATCAAGCATGCAGGCTCTCATCATATCTTCAAGTGTCTGGATGGTGCGTTCTGATTGACCATCTGTTTGTGGGTGATACGAGGTACTGAACTTGAGGCGGGTACCAAGACTTTCTTGCATACTTCGCCAGAAGTAAGATATAAATCTCGTATCTATGTCAGATACTATGCTGACTGGTACTCCATGCAGACACACTATCTCCTTCATGTACATGTCTGCCAAGACTTCTGTAGATTGTCCAACTCTAAAAGGTAGGAAATGAGCAGCCTTTGTGAGTCTATCTACGATTACCCATACAGCATTACGACCACTAGGACTTCTTGGGAAGCCCGTAACAAAGTCCATCGTAATGTGTTCCCATTTCCACTCAGGTATTGGGAGGGGTTGAAGTAAACCGGCAGATCTCTGATGCTCAGCCTTGACTTGCTGACACACCAGGCATTTGGCTACAAAGTGTGCTATCTCCTGCTTCATTCCATGCCACCAGTAATATTGTCGCAGATCTCTGTACATCTTTGTACCTCCTGGATGTATAGAGTATGTTGAGCTATGAGCTTCTGACATCAGCTCATTACGAAGTTCTACATTTGGAACATAAAGACGATCACCACATCTTAGAGTCCCATCTTCGTGTATGCGATATCCTGTCTGAATTCCAGCCTCTGTTCTTTGTCGAAGCCTCTGAAATCTTGCATCTGTTGGTAGAGCAGTTTTGATTCTTTCTACCAAGGTTGATTGCAACTGATAGTTTGATAATTGGCCGTCAAGTCCTGGCATAATGACCTTTATTCCTAAATTTTCTAGATCTCTCAGAAGACCTGGTTGGGTGATCATAAAGAATGCCGAGGGTCTTCTGCTTAGAGCATCTGCCACCACATTAGCTTTCCCTGGATGGTACTGTAGATCAATTTCGAAATCCGCCATTACTTCGAGCCATCGTCTTTGTCTCAGATTTAGGTCCTTCTGGGTGTAGACGTACTTCAGAATTTTATGATCGGTGAATATCTCCACTCGTTCGCCATATAGATAGTGTCTCCATAGCTTCAGGGCGAAGATGACTGCGGCAAGCTCCAGGTCGTGAGTGGGGTAATTCTTCTCATGAGTCCTCAACTGTCTTGAGGCATAAGCTACAACCTTCCCATGTTGCATTAAGACACAACCAAATCCTTTTCCGGATGCATCGCTATATATGACGAAACCTCCGGATCCAGATGGTATAGTCAAGATGGGAGCTGTAGTCAGACTCTTCTTCAAGTCATCAAAAGCTGTCTGGCAATCTTCAGTCCATATGAATTCCTGCTCCTTGCGGGTAAGACGAGTAATCGGCTCCGCGATTCTTGCAAAGTTTTCTACGAATCGCCGGTAATATCCGACAAGTCCTAGAAAGCTTCTCACCTCTGAGACGTTGGTCGGGGTTGGCCACGTCTCAACAGATGAGATCTTTGCTGGGTCTACCGAGATGCCTTCTCCTGTGATAACGTATCCAAGAAATGCGACACGGTCAAGGAAGAATTCACACTTGCTCATCTTAGCATAAAGGCTCTCCCATCTCAGCGTCTCTAATACCAACCTTAAGTGCTCTTTATGCTCCTCGTGGCTCTTTGAATACACCAGAATGTCGTCGATGAAGACTACCATGAACTGGTCCAGATATTGGTGGAAGACTCTGTTCATCAGGTTCATGAATACGGCAGGTGCATTAGTTAGTCCAAAAGGCATCACCAGGAACTCGTAATGACCATAACGAGTCCTGAATGCTGTCTTTGGAATATCTTCCCTCCGTACCTTGACCTGATGATAGCCTGATCTCAAGTCTATCTTCGAGAATACTACGGCTCCTGTAAGTTGATCGAACAGGTTGTAAAACCCCCTTCCTAGAAAATAGTATATACCCTTTTATTTATTTATTATTAATTAAATTGTAGTAATTAGGTCCAAATAGGAGAAATAGATTTTTTATAATTTTTATGTTAGGTGTTCGGGCACTTAGAGGACTTATGGGACCATCAGGAATTTTTCGGAATTTATTCCATGTAGGAGATCCCTTGAGCAGTTGCTAGCCTAACGATGTGCAATACCCTATTCTATAAATTTTCTTATGTGTGAATATATATATATATGTATATATACAAATATATATATATATATATATATATATATATATATATATATATATATATATATATATATATATATATATATATATATATTTAAAGAAAGAAAAGAATTAAATAAGTATAAGAATAATAATCATACTAATAATATTAATAATATGCTTAGTATACTTAAAGCTCTCAGGGGCTTTGCATTCCTTAGCAAAACTTTGCTAATTCCCTAGCAATTTGCCTCAGCCAACTTGCTAGCCTTCAGCCGTAGCATGACCCGCCCACTTTAATTAGCAAGTTGCTACAAAACCCGTTTTGCACCAGCGGCATACCCAAACCCGCCCCACTTCGCGCGGCCTTGCCCGCGGATCCGCTCTTTCCACCCCCTCTCTCTCCTAATATATATAGTATATATATAATAGCTCTCTAAAACCCTAACCTAGAAACTCCAAACTTCCTCTTCCCATCTAGAGCCGTCACCACAGCCAGAGAAGCCTCCCCAAGCCATCCAACCATCCCGTCGACGCCGACATCGCGAACTGCAGTTTCTCACTCGAGGCATCTTCGCTCCGGCGTGATTTCTAGTCGACTCGCTCGACCAAACGCTGTTCCGTTTTCATAGGTATGATCTTCCCTTAACCCTCTCCAATACTTATTTTATAGTCAACCTCGGATAACGTGTGCCCCTAGGTGAAAAACAGCGCCCAAGTCAGCGCGAGCAGAGAGAATTCTGCAATCGCAGAATTCCAGAATGACCACCCATATTGCCGATTTCGTATCTCCCACCACAGAGATCCGAATTCGGTGATTCTTTTTGATACCTGTAGATTACATGACCTAGTTTATTTTTTGTATAATAACTTTATGCTATTAGTTGCTGTGGACAAAATTGTATTCGTCACAAAACTGCGTGCACCCACTTTTTCCGGTTTTCTAAAAGTTGGAGATCGGAGCGCGCCCGCCAAACGGGACCGCCCCGCCGTGTGCCAAGTGTACCGAATGGTGCACGCAGCATAATCGGACCCGTGAAAATTCGTGGAGACTGATTTGGACGCGTGTGCGCGCCGGAATCAGGCCGTATCCGCGAACACGTTCCGTGTCGCCACTTTTGCGTATTTTGTGCACGCTTGTCAGATTGCGACGAAACTTGTGCCACTGGACTCGTGGTAACACGCTGGTCCTGTGACCCAATTTTCACGCATTTCTGAGATGGTTGACCAGATCGCCAATTGGCGGGCCCCACAGTTGACTTTTGGACCAAATTATGTTCGGCTTATCGGAATCCAAATTTGGACATACCGTTGGGATCGTATTGACATTTAGAATTGTTTGACCCATAGTTTGTCCCATTTAGAGACTGTTACCCTCGGCACGCTTTTCGGTGCAAAGTGGGCCACACGTGGAACTCGCTTTGGCCCGAAAATGACCTTTTTGCCCCTGTGTCCAAATTGGACGTAAGGTCAGGCATTTCTAGCAGTTTGACATCTTCTGAGACTGTTGGTGATATTTATTACAGCTTTCGGAGTAGTACCTACCGGATCCACCGATACCAGGACGACAGTTGATATTCAAACATCAGGCAAGTGTACCTTGCCAAACCTGCAGCTTTGCTATTTATTTCCTTGACTTAGTTATACATTAGTGGGCAAGTGTACCTTGCCATCTCTGCAGTATTGTTACCAAGTTTTCTTACTTCATATATTTACTGTGCATGCTTAACCTAGGACCGGTTGACATACTTAGCGTCCGATTATCAGTCGGGTGCCCACATCGTATGCGGTGTTGGGTAATGTCATTTAGATATGGACATACTGACACTTTATATTCTCGTACTTGTCTTACCAAGTACACTTTGACCCAGGACACAGGACACTGATCATGAGACAGGATCTTCCCGAGATATTCGTGGTGATTCTGTATAGGATACAGGACTTGACCTAGATTCTATATTCTATATACATTATGATTTGTACATTAGATATGACTCCGCTGACATGGACGTGAGACGTTATGTTCATGATTTGCGTGGTTATATTGGGTGGGGAGAAACACACAGACTACAGGCTGATCATATATATACACCCCTACTACTGTGAGGCCCAAAACTCTAAAGCCCGAGCTTGGCCCATTACTCATTATTACTGCTGCTACCGGCTCCCCTACACAGAGCTTGTAGTATGCTTCAGCCTGAGCTCTAGTGCTGCTTTCGTCTTGCATATCACTTAGCTGGTTATTTTAGTATTCCCTTATTGTTCCATCTATTGCTGGATAGATTCACAGGCTACAGGGTGATATTATTATGTCGGCTACTTAGTCTCCCGCTGAGCTAGACCACCTCATGATACCCCTGCTACAGGCTCCCCTACACAGAGCTTGTAGATGTTCAACTTGAGTACTATTGATATTCTCTCTTGCATTTATACAGATGTTACATACTTACCCTGCTTATCTCATTATTTGCTGCACTGTTTATATTCTGGCTTGTATTATTTTCTGTACCTTGCTATGTCCCCTGAGGACCTGGATATGGATTTTGTCCCCAGATTTTGCAGACCAGGTTTACCCCGAGGTTTACGGGACCGCAGCAGGAGGAGCCGATCCAGGAGCCGTACCACCATCTGAGGACGAGGTGTTAGCTGAAGACTTCTCTTGAGCATCCATGTTCATGCTCAGCTTTTATTATTTATTTCAGTCTTTTATATTCTGGTCTGTGGAACCATTGTACTAGATATTTATCGGGTTATTTCCCGAAGTACTTTGTGAGACTAGCTGATGATTTACATTCCTTATTTATTCTGTGGATCATATTTTTATCTTGTGTGGATGAGATTAGTTGTGCCATGATTGTCGTAGATTTGTCTTACAGCTTAAGTATGCCCTGATGGATCCATTAAATTGGGTTTGTCCATCGGTGCGTACTGCTGGCCATTGCCACGTATCTAGTCCCACGGTATTTTGGGACTGGGGTGTGACATAGTTTTTGTGGTGGCCCATGCAGGTCTACGACTAAATTATTCGGTTTCAACTTAGGGACCGAACCAGCCTGCCCTAAGGATAGAATAAGTTCTAGGATCTCATCCATTATTTAATCCATTGTTGAACTCTATATCGAACTCAAAATTGTTACTTGAACTGCATTCTGTATTGATTCCTATGAGCTTCTTATAGTTTATCTTTTGGTTGCAGAGAAATGGATCCCAGGAACAGAGACGAGATTCTATTGGATACGCCACACGACGCTGTGGTTACTTATATTGACGGAGTGACCCCAGGGAATGGAGGACAAGCCTCGCAGAGCGATCAAACCGGTCAGCCTAATCCAAGGTTCCGGAGAGATAACATCCCACCTCCACCACAGTTCACTCCCCAGATGCCAGCTTTCCCGCTAGGACAAGCCATGGACGGGCAACAGATGTTCCAGATGATGTATGCTATGATGCAAGCACAGCAATAGATTCAGCAAGAAGCACAACGTCAGGAGGCCGAGAATCTGAGAACCAGCCTGGTATCCGCATTGGAGCAGGCAAATCAACCAGCGAGGCGATCGGCGACGGGATCTATCACCGACTTCCGTCAGCTCAAGCCTCGTACCTTTTCTGGTAAAGAGGGACCAACAGAAGTTCATGAATGGCTCACAAACATTCAGCATCAGTTAGAAGCCGCAGAACTTTCGAGAGAGAAGTGGATGACTGCAGTCAGAATGCAGTTAACGGAGAATGCACATCACTAGTGGTTAGCAGAGGAGATGAGGCTCGGGCAGGACCGAGTCACCTGGGAAGAGTTCTCCAGACTCTTCAAAGAAATGTACATTCCGGCAGTTGCACGATCAGAGCTCAGAGACAAGTTCCACCGCCTTATCCAAGGCAGCATGACAGTGGAGGAATACAACGCGGAGTTCATACGTCTCAGTCGCTTTGCCCCAACCTTGATTTCGACCGAGGAAGAAAAAGTTGAGAAGTTCTTTGATGGACTGAAGTTCGAGCTTCAGAGATTGATTGGCTCAGTCGCACCTATATCTTATACCGACGTTCTCGCAGCAGCCCGACGCATGGAGCGCGTCACCAGAAGGGAGTCGACCCTGAAGAGGCATATCACATCAGCACCATCGAGGACAAGACATGGGGAAGCAGTAAAACGGATCCAGAGGAGTATGCCTGAGAGGATAGCGCACAGAGCCATATCTCTCCCTACTTGTCATCACTGCGGCAAGATAGGTCATATTGAGAGAGAATGCAAACGCAAGTTGGGACTCTGCCTAGCTTGCGGTTCCAACCAGCATCAGACCAGAGAGTGCACCGAGCGCAGAGAGGGAGCACCGAGATTAGCTTTGACTACACTGCAACCAGTTTACCCAGCAGTAGGAGCACCGCAGACAGGAGTTGGTGGAGTCAGACCACCAGCCCCAGGAGGGAACCAGCAGAGACCACCCCTGGCACCACAGGCAGCTCTGTTTCAGAAGGCTCAGCAGCAGCGAGGCCAAGCTCAAGGACGAGGCCAGGCATTCACATTAGCTGTTGAGGAGGAGGCTACAGCAGGCGAGGTCATCGCAGGTACTATTTTAGTAGCTTCATTACCAGCTATGGCATTATTTGATTCTGGAGCATCGTATTCATTTATAGCAGCTAGCTTTGTAGCCACCCATAGAGTAGCTACCGCACCCCTTCCGAAAATGAAGAGAATTCTTACGGGAGGCAGAATTATTCCGGTTAGCGACGTCTGTAGATCATGTTCTATAGTAGTTTGTGGCCGAGAGATGCGAGCGCAGTTTCTGATATTTTCTATGCCGGATTATGATGTCGTACTTGGTATGGACTGGTTAAGTCAGTACCATGCGACTCTTGATTGCCGACTTGGGCGGGTTATATTTAGACCGCCTGGACATCCGGAATTTGAGTTTCTCCGAGGAGCAGTAGAGCAAGGAGCTCAGCCTACTCTTAGGGTACTATCTGTAGAAGGGGAGACAGGTTACCCAAGAGTCATATCAGAATTTGTGGATGTATTTTTCGATGATCTTCCAGGTTTACCGCTTGATCGGGAAATAGAATTCACAATAGACTTAACTCCAGGAGCAGAGCCAATCACTTCAACAGTTTATCGGCTAGCACCCAAGGAGTTAGTGGAGTTGAAAGCACAGGTTGATGATCTTTTGGAGAAGAGTTTTATTCGGCCCAGTGTTTCACCTTGGGGAGCACCCATATTATTTGTGTCGAAGAAGGATGGAACAGTACGGTTATGTATTGATTACCGGGCACTGAATGCTGTGACCATCAAGAACAGGTATCCCTTACCACGCATTGATGATCTATTCGATCAGTTGAGTGGTGCAAGGATATTTTCAAAGATTGACCTTCGATCTGGCTATCATCAGATCAAAGTAAGGAAGGAAGACATACCGAAGACAGCTTTCAGGACCAAGTATGGGCATTATGAGTTCTTGGTGATGCCGTTTGGTTTAACCAATGCGCCAGCAGTGTTTATGAGCTTAATGAACAGAGTCTTTCATCAGTTCTTGGATAAATTCGTGGTGGTATTCATTGACGATATTCTCATATATTCCAAGAGCCTTGAAGAGCACGAGGAGCATCTCCGAATCGTGTTAGAGACCTTGAGACAGGAGAAGTTATATGCCAAGCTTAGTAAGTGTGAGTTCTGTATGGACAAAGTGCCTTTCTTGGGACACATCATATCAGGAGAAGGACTTTAAGTAGATCCAGAGAAAGTTACGGCAATAGAGACTTGGTCTACACCCACATCAGTTGCAGAGGTAAGAAGTTTTCTCGGGCTTGCGGGATATTACCGAAGGTTTGTAGAAAATTTCTCGAGGATTGCAGAACCGATGACGAAGCTGACACGCAAGGACCAGGAGTTTATATGGACAGAAGACTGCCAGAAGGCCTTCGAAGAGCTGAAGAGAAGATTAACAACAGCACCTATCTTGACTCTTCCTTCAGGGTTAGGAGGTTTTGTTGTTTACAGTGATGCATTGGGTAGCGGACTGGGATGTGTTTTGATGCAACATGGCAAGGTCATTGCTTGTGCGTCGAGACAGCTGAAGGTTCACGAGAAGAACTACCCAACACACGATCTGGAGTTAGCAGCAGTTATTTTTGCATTAAAGATTTGGAGGCACTACCTTTATGGGGAGAAAGTAGACATCTTTACAGATCACAAAACTCTGAAGTATGTGTATACTCAGAAGGAACTTAACATGAGGCAGAGGCGCTGGCTGGAATTGATGGTAGATTTTGACATCGATCTGCAGTATCATCCGGGAAAGGCGAATGTTGTTGCAGATGCGCTTAGCAGGAAGCCTACGGCTTATTTCTTGACGATGCAGCCCGAGTTATTGAAGGATCTACAGGAGCTTCAGATAGAGGTTGTCTTACCGGGACAGAATGGCTTGATGGCTAATCTTGAGATTCAGTCATCACTCGTGGAGAAGATTAAAGAGACATTGCCCACCGATGCTAGATTCCGAAGACTCAAAGAGAGGATAGAAGCGGGCATGCAGACAGGACTTCGCATTCACGAAGACGGGATATTGAGATTCGGAAATCACCTGTATGTTCCGAATGGAGAATTGAGACAGGAGTTAATGACGGAAGCACATAGCTCTATATACTCTGTTCACCCAGGAGGAACCAAGATGTACCGAGACTTGAGACAGTATTACTGGTGGCACGGAATGAAGAGGGAGATTGCAAGATTTGTGGCCAAATGCTTAGTCTGCCAGCAAGTAAAGGCCGAGCACCAGAGGACAGCAGGATTATTGCAACCACTTCCGATTCCAGAGTGGAAGTGGGAGCACATCACTATGGACTTTGTCACGGGTTTTCCCAAGAGTCCAAGTGGGAGAGGTGCAGTGTGGGTAATAGTGGACCGACTCACCAAGTCAGCCCATTTTATACCTTTTAGAGTGGGTCAGTCTACAGAAGCTTTAGCTGATTTATATATGAGGCAGATCGTGAGATTGCACGACATACCAGTCAGCATTGTATCGGACAGGGATTCGCGCTTCACATCGTACTTTTGGAGGAGCATGCAAGAGAGTCTTGGTACTCGTCTGAAGTTCAGTACATCTTACCACCCACAGACAGATGGGCAGTCGGAGCATACTATTCAGACCTTAGAGGACATGTTGAGGGCTTGCATGTTAGACTTTGGAGGATCATGGGAGGACCACCTACATCTTGTAGAGTTTTCTTACAACAATAGCTATCAAGCGAGTATTCAGATGGCTCCGTTTGAAGCATTGTATGGGAAAAAATGTAGGTCTCCTGTGTGTTGGAGTGACGTGGGAGAACGTCGGATTCTGGGACCCGAGTTGGTGGTCAACACCGTAGAGACAGTCAAGAAGATTCAGGGACACTTGCGAGCAGCGCAAGACAGGCAGAAACAGTGGGCAGACCTTCATCGTCGACCCTTGGAGTTCAAAGAGGGCGATCACGTCTTCTTGAGGATATCACCGACCAGAGGCACCATCCGATTCGGAGGGCGTGGCAAGTTGAGTCTAAGGTATATTGGACCATTTGACGTGCTCGAGAGAGTTGGAGAGGTGGCATATCGACTTGCGCTACCACCTTCACTGGAGGGAGTACATGACGTATTCCATGTGTATCAGCTCAGGCGATATGTGGCAGACAGCAGTCATGTCCTCGACCATTCATAGATCACCATTGGGACGAGCTTGTCATACCAAGAGCAACCCATGGGAATTCTTGATCGTCGAGAGAAGGTATTGAGGAACCAGTCTATTCCCTTGGTTCGCGTAGCATGGAGGCATGGCGCACCAGGAGAATCAACTTGGGAGCGCGAGGATGACATGCGCAAGCGTTTTCCGAACCTATTCGCAGACCAAGGTATGAATTTATATTGTTAATTTATATCTTATACCATCCTTGCATTCTATCGTGGCTTAATTTTAATTTCGAGGACGAAATTTTTACAAGTTGGGTAGAATGTAAAACCCCCTTCCTAGAAAATCGTATATACCCTTTTATTTATTTATTATTAATTAAATTATAGTAATTAGGTCCAAATAGGAGAAATAGATTTTTTATAATTTTTATGTTAGGTGTTCGGGCACTTAGAGGACTTATGGGACCATCAGGAATTTTTCGGAATTTATTCCATGTAGGAGATCCCTTGAGCAGTTGCTAGCCTAACGCTGTGCAATACCCTATTCTATAAATGTTCTTATGTGTGAATATATATATGTATATATACAAATATATATATATATGTATATATATATATATATATATATTTAAAGAAAGAAAAGAATTAAATAAGTATAAGAATAATAATCATACTAATAATATTAATAATATGCTTAGTATACTTAAAGCTCTCAGGGGCTTTGCATTCCTTAGCAAAACTTTGCTAATTCCCTAGCAATTTGCCTCAGCCAACTTGCTAGCCTTCAGCCGTAGCATGACCCGCCCACTTCAATTAGCAAGTTGCTACAAAACCCGTTTTGCACCAGCGGCATACCCAAACCCGCCCCACTTCGCGCGGCCTTGCCCGCGGATCCGCTCTTTCCACCCCCTCTCTCTCCTAATATATATAGTATATATATATAATAGCTCTCTAAAACCCTAACCTAGAAACTCCAGACTTCCTCTTCCCATCTAGAGCCGTCACCACAGCCAGAGAAGCCACCCCAAGCCATCCAACCATCCCGTCGACGCCGACATCGCGAACTGCAGTTTCCCACTCGAGGCACCTTCGCTCCGGCGTGATTTCCCGTCGACTCGCTCGACCAAACGCTGTTCCGTTTTTGTAGGTATGATCTTCCCTTAATCCTCTCCAATACTTGTTTTATAGTCAACCTCGGATAACGTGTGCCCCTAGGTGAAAAACAGCGCCCAAGTCAGCGCGAGCAGACAGAATTCTGCAATCGCAGAATTCCAGAATGACCACCCATATTGCCGATTTCGTATCTCCCACCACAGAGATCCGAATTCGGTGATTCTTTTTGATACCTGTAGATTACATGACCTAGTTTATTTTCTGTATAATAACTTTGTGCTATTAGTTGCTGTGGACAAAATTGTATTCGTCACAAAACTGCGCGCACCCACTTTTTCCGGTTTTTTAAAAGTTGGAGATCGGAGCACGCCCGCCAAACGGGACCGCCCCGCCGTGTGCCAAGTGTACCGAATGGTGCACGCAGCATAATCGGACCCGTAAAAATTTGTGGGGACTGATTTGGACGCGTGTGCGCGCCGGAATCAGGCCGTATCCGCGAACACGTTCCGTGTCGCCACTTTTGTGTATTTTGTGCACGCTTGTCAGATTACGACAAAACTTTCACCACTGGACTCGTGGTAACACGCTGGTCCTGTGACCCAATTTTTACACATTTCTGAGACGGTTGACCAGATCGCCAATTGGCGGGCCCCACAGTTGACTTTTGGACCAAATTATGTTCGGCTCATCGGAATCCAAATTTGGACATACCAATGGGATCGTATTGACATTTAAAATTGTTTGACCCATAGTTTGTCCCATTTAGAGACTGTTACCCTCGGCACACTTTTCGGTGCAAAGTGGGCCACACGTGGAACTCGCTTTGGCCCGGAAATGACCTTTTTGCCCCTGTGTCCAAATTGGACGTAAGGTCAGGCATTTCTAGCAGTTTGACATATTCTGAGACTGTTGGTGATATTTATTACAGCTTTCGGAGTAGTACCTACCGGATCCACCGATCCAGGACGACAGTTGATATTCAAACATCAGGCAAGTGTACCTTGCCAAACCTGCAGCTTTGCTATTTATTTCCTTGACTTAGTTATACATTAGTGGGCAAGTGTACCTTGCCATCTCTGCAGTATTGTTACCTAGTTTTCTTACTTCATATATTTACTGTGCATGCTTAACCTAGGACCGGTTGACATACTTAGCGTCCGATTATCAGTCGGGTGCCCACATCGTACGCGGTGTTGGGTAATGTCATTTAGATATGGACATACTGACACTTTATATTCTCGTACTTGTCTTACCAAGTACACTTTGACCCAGGACACAGGACACTTATCATGAGACAGGATCTTCCCGAGATATTCGTGGTGATTCTGTATAGGATACAGGACTTGACCTAGATTCTATATTCTATATACATTATGACTTGTGCATTAGATATGACTCCGCTGACATGGACGTGAGACGTTATGTTCATGATTTGCATGGTTACATTGGGTGGGGAGAGACACACAGACTACAGGCTGATCATATATATACACCCCTACTACTGTGAGGCCCAAGACTCTGAAGCCCGAGCTTAGCCCATTACTCATTATTACTGCTGCTACCGGCTCCCCTACACAGAGCTTGTAGTATGCTTCAGCCTGAGCTCTAGTGCTGCTCTCATCTTGCATATCACTTAGCTAGTTATTTTAGTATTCCCTTATTGTTCCATCTATTGCTGGATAGATTCACAAGCTACAGGGTGATATTATTATGTCGGCTACTCAGTCTCCCGCTGAGCTAGACCACCTCATGATACCCCTGCTACAGGCTCTCCTACACAGAGCTTGTAGATGTTCAACCTGAGTACTATTGATATTCTCTCTTGCATTTATACAGATGTTACATACTTACCCTGCTTATCTCATTATTTGCTGCACTGTTTATATTCTGGCTTGTATTATTTTTTGTACATTGCTATGTCCCCTGAGGACCTGGATATGGATTTTGTCCCCAGATTTTGCAGACCAGGTTTACCCCAAGGTTTACGGGACCGCAGCAGGAGGAGCCGATCCAGGAGCCGTACCACCATCTGAGGACGAGGTGTTAGCTGAAGACTTCTCTTGAGCATCCATGTTCATGCTCAGCTTTTATTATTTATTTCAGTCTTTTATATTCTGGTCTGTTGAACCATTGTACTAGACATTTATCGGGTTATTCCCCGAAGTACTTTGTGAGACTAGCTGATGATTTACATTCCTTATTTATTCTGTGGATCATATTTTTATTTTGTGTGGATGAGATTAGTTGTGCCATGATTGTCGTAGATTTGTCTTACAGCTTAAGTATGCCCTGATGGATCCATTAAATTGGGTTTGTCCATCGGTGCGTACTGCTGGCCATTGCCACGTATCTAGTCCCACGGTATTTTGGGACTGGGGCGTGACACAGGTCGTCAATTCTCGGCAAGGGGTACTTGTTTTTGATTGTCAGAGCGTTGAGGGCTCTGTAATCAATGTACATGCGATATGTTCCGTCCTTCTTTGGTACAAACAACACTGGTGCTCCCCAGGGTGATGCACTAGGACGAACAAATCCCTTGATCTGTAGTTCCTCCAGTTGAAGCTTCAGCTCGTCAAGCTCCTTCTTCGCCAGTCAGTATACATTGGAGGATACTGGTGCAGCTCCGGGTATCAGCTCAATAATGAACTCCACTTCTCTGTTAGGCGGTAGGCCTGGCAATTCTTCTGGAAATACGTCCTCGAACTCTGCTATAATTGAGGGAAGTGCTGTCTCCATCGCCATGTAAGCTCTAGGAGTCTGGCCTATTCCTTGCTCAATGGTTCCTCGGATATATTCGAATGATCTGGGGGTCTAAAGATAACAATACCCTTTCGGCAGTCTAGGATAGCATTATTCTGGCTTAGCCAGTCCATGCCTAAGACAACGTCGAAATTTGGCATTGGGAGTACCAAAAATTGCGCTCTTAGTCCTCTACTACAAACAACTACCGGACAGGTTTCGATAATGTTGGTAACTGGAACAATACCTCCTCCAGTAAGTATTTTCCAATACTTGGGTAGCGGGAAAGTGGATAGCTTGTGCATGGCTACGAAACTACTGGATATGAAAGACAAAGTAGCCCCAGAATCGAATAATACAGTTGCAGGTAATGATGCAACCAAAATGGTACCTGTTATAGTTTCTCCTTCAGGCTTTTCTGCCATGGCAGCTAACGCAAAGGCTTGTCCGTGCCTTTGTCCTCCGGTTTGTTGTCTGGCCTTGAACTGGGCCTCCTGAGTAGGCAGAGGTGCTCCTCTCTGATATCCTCCTGATGTGGAGGGAAGCATCTTCTGAGCTTGGGCTCCTGGCTTCTGCCCTTGCTGTGGTGCTGCATCTCTGCGTTGTGGGCAGTCTTTGGCCATATGAATTTTAGCTCCACATAGCAGGCATAATCCCAGCTTCTTTCTGCAGTCATTGGCAAAATGCCCCTTCTTGCCACAAAAGTGACAAGTAGGGAGCTTCTTCTTCTGGTAAGTCTCCGTCGTCTGCTGCGTCTGATATTGAGGACGACGTATAGGTCCTCCTGCTCCGTGCTGATTCTTGTCCGGGAAGGTTGGATTTGAGCGTTTGGCTCCTCGGCCAATGGCTTCTTGCTCCCTGGCTTCTGTAAGAACCTCGTTGTAGGAGATTCTCGACTGCATTATTGTGTACCTCTGGAGCTCATAGTTAAGGCCATGGTGGAATCTTTTAGTCTTTTTCAGCTCGTTCGGAATCAGATCAGCACCGAAATGACTTAGTCTGCTAAACTCCGTGTCGTAGGCATCTACCGTCATGTTTCCCTGCTCTAGGTGCAGGAACTGGGAGTATAGGGCATTCTGGACTGTCGCTGGAAAGTACTTGGCGTTGAAATGCTCCAAGAATTGTTGCCAAGTTTGGTCTTTGCCGACGCAGCACTCTATGGATTCCCACCAGTGATGGGCGTTGCCAAAAAGTTGGCCCCTCACAGCGGTCATCCATAGGTCGGGGGTGAGTTGCGATCCTTCTAGCAGCATTTCGGTGTTGGAGATCCAATCGGAGATCTCCTCAGGAGTCTCGTTGCCTTTAAAATCTCTCGGGCTCATTTGACGGAAGCCTCGAACTGTGCCCGCTGGTTGGACAGGTACTGGTGTCGGAGTAGTAGTTCTCTCCAAAGCCGTCATTAACGTCTGTCGCAGAGCTTCAGTTTGCTTCCACTGAGACTGTCTCAGGGCCTCAGTTTGTTGCCTCTGGTTCTGCAATATAGTCTGGAGAAACTGCAACATTTGAGGTTGACCCTCAAGTTGTGGCATCAGGATAGGCAAGGCTGGAGGTGGAGACAAAGGTGTCTCTGCCTGTGGTATTGGTGTCGTCTCCTGGCCAGAATTCTGGTGATTGGACGGAGTTCCTTGGGCACTTGGCGAAGGGTCTGTTGCTTGGTCAGCCCCATTATTCGCAAGTTTCCCGGGTATGTCCATATTTCTGAGGAAAATAGGATAATTAGAAAACACAAAGGAGATAAATAATGATAATCAAGCAAGATGCAATAATAGAAATTGTAAAGATGGTGTCAGTGTGGATGAGACAAAATATTCCTATCCTATTGCAGGCATTGCTGGGCATGTCATCATACCACTAGCAAATAAAACTAGACCTGCATGGGCCACCACTAAAACTATGTCACGCCCCAGTCCCAAAATGTCAGGAACTAGGCCACGTGTCACTGGCCAGCTGACACGTCACTAAGGGCTTAATCTATTTTGGATAGACCCATAGGGACGTGCTACGCTGTCCTAAGATACTATAAGAACAACACAGGCAAACTATCTCATCCACAACAAAATGTCAGAAAAGCAAGTGCTGAATAGATATAAAAACTGAGTCTGATATAGTACACAACTGGTGAGATTACAAGCCTACTACAAAAACAGATAATAGCGCAGAAAAATCAGATAGACTAAGCAGTGTCTATCTGATCAAAACATCTCCATCTCCAAGTGGCAGGCCTCTAGGGTCAAGCATTCTCTGATGGTGTCTCCTCGAGCTCCTCCTCGGTAACACATCTAGCCTCCTGATCAGGGCCGTACACAGTGGGGTAGAAAGCCTCTTCTAGATCTGGCAGGGAACCAGGTCCTCAGTGGGACATAACAAGATACAGAAAATGATATGCCAAGTATATAAATACTGAAATAAAGAAAATAAGTACAGGGTGCTAATCATTCTAAGTGAAATGCAAGTAAAGACCTTGTAGTACGCATGGGGATTGTATCGGCTAGACATATGCTGACGTAGTTCACCAATCATGGGGACTGGCTAGTATATGTGTCATATGCCCCCTGACTCAAGGGAACTCTGCAATCGACCATCATGGTACGAAAGTATAAAATATTTATGGAGGGGGTGTCCCATACGTCTACTAGTTATCTTTTCCATCCCAATGAAACTAAATGTCAAGTCATACTATTCCTGAATTAATCTAATCTGTGATGCGGGTCACACGTACTGGTAGCTAATCAACTACGCAGCTCGCATCCCAATATGCATTGCAACCATGTTGCGTGTTCCCGTGTTAGGGTCTAGGAGAATATTAGAATGCTCTCACAGCAAAGGGTGAGTCTGTAGGACTAAGTTAAACATGCTTTTGTCAACGTATCAGTTGACTGTACCCAAGGCAGTCTCGGGTAATCACGGTATATAAAATTTAGGAACAAAGCAGATATCAATAATTGAATTTGAACATTAACTTGGCAAGGTATACTTGCCTACTCCTTGATAGTACTGAAAACCTGATCTCCCAGTCAGGGTTGAGGGTGCTTGTGACTGGGGGTTACTGGCTGTACTGACGTTGGTTTCTGTTAAAATAGACAGGGTTCGTGAATATCAAAGTTGTGATATAAAGTATATATATATACTTATATCTATATACAATATAGTTATATATATATAGTATGTATATATATATATATAGATATAATATATATAGCAGTATATATAGTATATACAGAACAGAAAAAAATACAGGTATATATAGAATTTATAATAGTAGCAGGGTATATCCTCTGCCATATATAAATAATATTATGATATCAGGGTGTATCCACTGATGTATATATATAAAATGAAAAGACAGTACAAAATTTTAATACATAAATAAATGCTGTACTATTCAGCAATATTATCAGGGTCTATATGTGACCACTGTTATATATAATAAAGTGCAATAATTGCATTATAGATAGGCTATAATATCCAGCACAATAATATATAATAAATAATAAATTGAAATGACAGTACAAGAATTAAAAATATATAATATATATTTAAGATGTATTATCCAGCTGGATATAGATAATATATATATATATATATATATATATATATATATATATATATATATATATATATATATATATATAAACATATATAATAGGTGCAGGAAATTAAGTGCAGAATAATAAAATAAAAGAAAAAATGCATAGTATATATATATATATATATACCATATAAATATATATATACTATGTTATATATAAACATAATATTTATATATATATATATATAAATAAATATATGAATACCTATAATTATATATATTACATATATATAGTTATATATAAGTAAAAACAGAATTAAAAATGCATATATACAATTTACATATATAAATATATGTATAAAATATAGTTATACATATAAACAATTTACATATATAAATATATATGTATATAAAATATAGTTATATATATATATAATATATATACAGTATAATATACTGTAAGTAATAGTATATAACATATATATATATAAATATACATATATACCTATAAATATACATATATATATACCTATATATATACATATATATACATATACACATACATATACAAATATATACATATTTACATATATATAGGGTTTAGGGTTATACCTACTGACAGGGGGGTCCCACGCGGTGTTGCCGGCGGGAGGACGGTGGCGGAGGCGGGCGGAGGTGGCCGGAGGAGCAACAGCAGTAGCAGTGACTGCTAGCAGCAACTGCAGCGGCAGCAGTCTGCGAAGGTGGTAGCGGCGACTGCGGCGGAGGGGACGGCGGTGCAGGGTGGGGGAACGGTGGAGGGAGGAGTGGCGGTGAGGTTGGTGGTGGTGGCGGGGGTCTACGGTGGCTGTGGTGGCGGCTAGAGGCATCGGGGGTGAGGGTGGCAGTAGCTAGGTTTAGGGGGTGGAGACTGCTGCGGGGGCTAGGGCGGCCGGAGGAGATGTCGTGGGGCGGTGAGGGGGTGGTCGTCGGAGAGAGGAGGTCGGGGCGAGTCGGTAGGTGGGGTTGGTGGCGGTGCTCGGTGGCCGGAGACGGCGGTGGGAGTGGTTCGGGTGGTGGTGGCAGTGGGTGGTGGTGTTGGGGGTTTGGGGTTGCGGGGGCTGTGGCCGGCGGAGCAGGGTGGTGCCGGCGGTGGGGCTTGGCCGGAGGGGAGAGGGGGTCAAGGCGAAGGGTTGGCCGGAGTTGGGTGGCCGACGGTGGTCGGAGGGGAGAGTTGTGGAGTTTGAAAGGGAAGAGGGTAGGGGTTTATATAGGGTTTGGGGTGGATGGCATTTCTGTAAATAAGTGGAAATCCAGGGTTATATTGGTAATTTGATATTTTATGATATTTTCACAGGATTTCTCTGGATTCTTATGGTGGGTCCCTCACACCTATGGTCTAGCCAATAGGATTAGGCCACCTAGCATGCAATTTTGCATAAAGACCCCTAACTTTTCAATAATTGCATAAATGTATGAATTTGGTATTTTGCGTAATTTCGTAATTTACCTGATTTTAAATACTGATTTTCCAAAATTCTAAATTGTACAAAAATGAGGGAAAATAGCTGGGGAAAATGTTTTGGACAGTGTGGGGTGAGTCTGGGCAGAGGCAGGGTCTGATTTCTTAGGTGATACGGGTCCTCGTATTTATTAATTAATAAATACTGCGTACGGTGTTCACTAATTATTTAGAGGCTATTAGGGTCATAATTTCTCTACGTGTCAATACACTAATTGTAGTATATTCAGTCTAGAATATTATCGTATTTTTGTTTGGGCAAAACAGGTGCCTACTGGTCCTCAAATCTCTAGGGGTACAGAGATGGGTAAAGAGCAGAAAATTAAATAGAAAATAAATACGTACGTTTGTAACGATATTTGTACGACTAAAACGAAGCATCAAACAAGGTTTTTGGAAGTTACACAAAATACAAAAAAAATAGTCTAACAAGTCTAGGGCAGGTATGTGAAATTTGTTTAGGGTTTAACAGTTAGTGGGATATCCTAATTAATTGTGTAATGAACAGGTGCACAATCAATAGATTAAATAAATAAAATTTTTAAAAAGTTGCTATAATTCTAATTAGTCTAAACTAATCCTAATTTACTGAAATCTGGTCGAGGGAGTTTACAACTCTTACGTACCGTCGACGGAGTTAGAGATGTGACTGTTCGGTACACTAGAGTACTCCGCGACGAGGATCCGAAACCAGTAGCCGGTACCGAAGGAGCACTCCGTCTTGAGGATCTACCTCCGTATGATTCTTATCATCCTGTCATACCTTATAATAAGATATGATGAAAAAATAAATATACAGACTTATAACATTTTATAAAAATAGACAGACCCAGAGCAACCCTCCGTTGAATTTCCTGGGTACAAAATATCATAAAAGTATATGAAATATCATAGTCACACAATAAATATAAAATAAAATTATCCATAAATTTAGGATTGATGGAAACAAAGAATATAATTGATAACAGATTTAAATCCTGTTTTCAAAGGGATATGTTCAAGTAGGTCATATATGTATCCATATAGTTAAAATATATGTTACATTCCACATTAAAAATATATTACATGGCTAGAGTTCTAAATGAATTTTATTTTATTTTCAATCCTCTTCTGAAAATTTATCTTCTTCGTTTTTCTCGTCCTCCTCTTCATCTTCCTCCTCATCTTCACTTTCATCTACTTCGTCTTCCTCTTCGGATAATTTTACCTCTTCCACACTATTAGACGTTGTTTGCCATTAAATCAAAAGTAGAACTAAAAGAACTTGATTTGATTAACAAACTAAGAAAAAGTATGGAGAAGTCCTAGAAAATAATCTAAGTACAAATTTATTTTCTGAGGGTGACGATAGAGGGTTAGGAGTGTAGCAACTCTCTTTACTCCATGGACGATCCGATGCGGAACCTCTTCTCTCTTGCTCGAGTGTAGGTTTGCCAATAGCCAGCCGAGTCTTTGTATGGGTATGGTACCTTGCTATTTATAGCCACCCTGTGGACGTGCTATGGATGCCTCATATATTACTATTTGGTGGCCTCATAGGGCTACTTCAACAACATGCGGTTGTAACTGTGGCCACACGTCACGTGGAAGCTGCCACGCGAGTTCGGTTCAGATAATTTGTTGATGAGATCTCAGGATCGTTTCAACCCGTTGTGTGCGTGACTTGGTCAGCTGACCCCGTAGTCCACAACATCTGGGCAAAGATCTCTTGGGTTATAACAGAAAGATCTTGTGGATCATATTCCATATAGTTTTCTTGGATACATGTGTGTTCTAGCTGCATATGAGATTTCATCTGACTGAGGCCGCATATCATCAAGGCCCCTTGTGTGTGTCACGACCCGCACCCAAAAAATCGGGCTTGAGTCATGGGTACGTCCAGCCTACGCCGCAGCATCGGCGGTAGAACGCTGTCTAGGTCTACTATCTAGATAACAATCTCACGCAATCAATATATAAACCTGTCAAGATCTTAACTCCAAACGGAGGAGCAATATCATAATAATAATCACAATGTACTCAATCACGAATCTAAGCACGATAAGATAACAAAGAAGTCTAACAACTATAAAGTCTAACCAACAACAACTACTACCACAACCACAACATCAATAAAAATAATACAACAATCCAAAATCAAATATAATACAAGGTCTCAATCCAAAACCGGAGACAAATTTGATGCTAAAGGCTAATAAAAACAATTTCAAGGTCTTAGTGATCCCGGCTACCAACCCGAAAATCACTCCTAAACTAGAGGGTCCCTGTCTGCACCATCGACAGGCTCAGGTCCATAAAACGTTGGACACCACTCCTCCGGATACTCTGGAAAAAATATGTCCAGTCAGGACTGGAGCAAGTACATCTCTAACAGCAGTTCCGGTTAAATAATAAAAACTATAAAACAGTTGTAGCAAGTAGCAAGGTGAAGGAAATAAAGTATGAAATAAGAAATATATATGTCACTGGTACATAAAGGTAAAGATGCATGAATATCAGAAGCAAGATAGTAATGACTGCAAGATACAAGAAACCTAAATTAAGAGTAAGTCTGTGCACATGAACGTGTAGTGAGTCCAGAATAAAATATATGTAGTGAGTCAAGTCCAGAAACTATAAGTGAGACCAGCAAGAAATGCAAGTGAGTCCAGACTATAAAGAATGAACTCGTGTCTTTGAAATACCTGTTTCAACATGTAAATGGCTAGGGGTAAATACGGCTCACCGCGCACTGGGTGCGCGACTGCTATCATTCCAGATTAGACCAGATGGGGTGATTCCTGATAATTCCAGATAGGAATGTTTATATGTCTACTCGAGTATTTCTCCGCCCAAACTAGTACAAGTGAATCCAAGATCCGACACGTAAATCAAGTATGAGTCCAGCCTAAAACATGAGTGATGCCTGTAGGTGATGCCAGTAGTGATTCCAGAATAGAGGCCAGAAACATGAAATATACGTGTCGCAAGTAAATAAATCTAGAAATACCAGTCCATGTCCCGTGTTGTGCCAGAAAAATCAGATGATACTATACTAGAAGCTGAATCATAATAATCACCAGATAATGAAAACTATCAGAGAATGTACTCGCCTAACGTCCTGAGCAACTAACGATCCGAACTGGTGTCACAAGGACCTAATATGAAAAGCAAGGTTAAACAGGTAATAAGTTAAACATATATAAAATAACTAAAAATAGGCTTCTAGGGTCGTTCTAGGTCAAACGGGTCAAACCGGTGAAATCTGGATCAAAAAGTCAACTCTGGGTCCAAAAAGTCAACCCTGGGTCAAATCTAGGTCAAAAGTTGACTTTGGCGGTCCACCGAGTCAACTACGGTCAACTCTAGGTCATACTAGGGTGCCCCTGAAATTCTAGGTCAAAACTAGGTCATTAAGCTAATAAACCCTCAAACTCGCCTCCTTGAGATACCGGATACCCTCGATATCCGATACCTCACCCTACGTTATACGCCCCATCTATACCCTCTAAAACCTATGATAACACACATAATTATATACACATATACATAAAAATCTATCTCTAAACTCAAACCTAGGCAATTGTTCAAAAATTCCGCTCGAAACTCAATACCTTGGATATCTCAAGGTATTGAGATACCTCTCTAAACTCAACCCTACTACCCCTCTAGCTAACTATTATGAATATAGATATATACCTAGTTAATAATCTAGGCTAGAAAATATATATCTAATATATATATATATATATATATATATATATATATATATATATATATATATATATATATATATATATGTATATCTATATCTACATGTCTATATATATATATATATATATATATATATCTACATGTCTATATATATATATATATATATATATATATATATATATATATATATATATATATATATATATATAAAACCACAAACACACATATATAACCCTTACCCGATACATACCTATACATATATATATACCTAGCTATAACTATGCATATATCTAGCTATGTGTATATATCTATACATATAGATATAGATATAGATATAGATATAGATCTATCTATCTATCTATCTATCTATCTATCTATCTATCTATCTATCTATCTAGTCTAGTTATTTATCTATCTATCTAGTTATCTATCTATCTAACTATTTATCTATTTATCTATGTATCTATCTATAGATTTATCTATCTATTTATCTAGATATCTATCTATCTAATATCTAGCTATCTATCAATCAATCTATCTATCTAATATTCATCTATCTATCTATCAATCTACCTATCCATCTAATATCTATCTATCTATCAATCTAGATACCTATCTATCTATCTATCTATTTATTATCTATCTAGATAGCCCTCTCTCTCACCCCTCAACTGCGCTACTGTCAATGCTATGCTACAATACCGTACTGCTAATGCAATGCGCTGCCAAGCTACTGCTACTTGTAAACCCCCTGATTTTCAGAAATTTTTAATATGGATTTTTTCACAATTTTCTGTAATTTTTTGGGATTTTTTGGAATTAAAACTAAGGTATTTTATGATTAAATAATTTTTAACTGCTGTTAATTAATATTAAAATATTATGAAAATAATATTTTTAGGTGTAAAATGGAAGATTAGACATAGGGTAATTTTTTGGGAATTTATTGGACCCCAGAAGTATTTTTAAAGCCCTAAAAACTAAGTAAAAATAAACGAATTAAACCCTATAAATAAACCCGGTTCAATTGAACCAAACCAACCCAGACCCGGTTCAGCTGAACCGAACCCAACCTTAGCGGGTCGGGTCGGATCTAAACCCGGATCCGAAACCCGACTACCCGAACCCGACCCAAACCCGTTAACCCCAAGTCGGAATCTTTATCGGATTCACTGTTCCGACGCCCGTATTTAACCCCTCGACGCCGGCGCCTGAACCCTAATCCCCTGCCCTAGCCACCCGTCTCCTCGCCGTCCTCCGCCCTGACTCGACAGCCTCTCTACGAGCAATGCCGTCTCCACCACCAGCACCACCACCTATCTCCCCTCTCCCAGCCCTCGATCATCCCCGACACCGGAACCCTAAATCCCATCTCCGCCACCGCCCATCTCCTCCATCTCCCTCTCCGCCTTGAGATCCTCCGCAGCCCTCTCCCAACCCCGCAGCCCCTTCGTCCTCGACGAACTCCCCCGAGCCCCCATCTCCCCTCTTCCTCCTTTCCCGACTCCACCTTCCTCCGCTCGTCTCCGACCTCGACCCTCTCCACGCTCTACCACCTCACCCTTAGCCTGAGCTCGACCTCGCAGCCCTCGTCGACTCCCAGCCGCCTCGCCGTACCCTACCCAGCCTAGCACCACCACCAACACGAGCACCCCGCCTAGCCCCGACCAGCAAACGATCGCCTGAACCCTAACCTCTCCCCGGCCAGCCTCGTCGACTCATCCCCGGCCGTCTCTGCCCTCCCCCGGCGAGTCTCCGGCAGCCCTCGAAACCCTAGCCCTAGTAACAGTAATCGGACACAGCAGCACAGTACCCCGGATACTGTGTCGCAGTGTTGAGATGAACCACGGACACGAAGAACCTCGTTCCACGGAGCCCTGTTCAGGTAACCCGTTCTCTCTCCTCGTTGCTCCGATTTCCATTTCGTCAGTTGTGATGCGTAGGCTGTGTAACCCTCTCGATGCCCGTATAACCCGCTCGGTGCGCCGCGTCCTGTGGCGATCGCGAACCGCGATCCAAAAACAGAAAAACCAACGCCCTGTTTTCCCCCGGAACTGAGTACGCTCCGCCAAATGGGACGACTTGGTCGCGCGCGGTCTTCACCGAAATATGTGCGTCGTTGATACGGACATGCAAAATTTTGCAGAAGTTGATTTGGATGTGCGTGCACACCAGAATCAACGCGTATCCGCCGACAATGCCCCGTATTTGCCTGTTCTGGAACACGTTGTAACTTTGTGTACACACGTCGGATCGAGACAAAACTTGCGCCATCGGACTCGTAGCAATACGCTGGTCCTTTGACCCAAGTTTGGTTCGATTCTGAGAACGTTGACAAAATCGCGTATCGTTGGCCCCACGGCTCCACTTGACGGGCAATTTTGTGATCGGCTCATCGGAATTCAGTTCTGGAAGTTCCGTTGGGTTCGTATCATCGTTCTGGACTTGTTGACACTAAGTTTGACGAATTTGGAGACCTTTGACCCTGACACATTTTTCGGAGCAAAGCGGCCCACATGTGGACTCCGCTTTGACCAGAAACTATCATTTTTGCCCCTGTGTACAAATTAGACTCAAGGACAGGCGTTTCTAGCTATTTGATGTCTTCTGAATCTAATGGTGATGTTTATTTCAGCAATCAGAGTAGTACCTGCAAATCACACTGAGATCAGAGCTACAATTGGAGCCAGAACCACATGCAAGTGTACCTTGCCAACATTGCAGTTCTTGTTACATATTTCCTTAATTTATTTATACCTTGCACATGCTTGACCTAGGATCGTATGACTTACTTAGCGTCCGATCAATAGTCGGGTGCCAACACTGTACGCGAAGTTGTGTAACGTCACATAGACATGGATATCGTAACCCTTTACATTCTCGTACTTGTCTTATCAAGTACATCATAACCCAGGACACTTGACACAATTCATGAGACAAAATCTTCCTGAGATATTTATGGTGATTCTGTATAGGATACAGATTTTATGACATAGACATTTTATTCATAGACATTATATGACTCGCTGTATTAGTTTTGATCTTGCGTATCATGGACATGAGACGTGTGATTACATTGGGTGGGGAGAGACACACAGGCTACAGGCTGATTTCATATATATACTACATAGTAAAATATATAGTAAAATACATAGTAAACTCTGCTATAGGCTCCCAGACACAGAGCTTGTAGTGGTCTCAGCCTGAGTTCTAGTGCTGCTCTCATCTTGCATTTCACTTAGCTGGTTATTTAGTACTACCCTATTTACTCATTTATTTTCTGCACTGCATTATTATGGCTTGATTTATTTTGTACCTTGCTATGTCCCCTGAGGACCTGGATCCGGATTATGTCCCCAGGATTAGCAGACGAGATCTATCCCGAGGTATACGGAGCAGGAATATTATCATGAGCAGGCACTGGAGCAGTACCAGATCTAGTAGACGAGTGATCTCTGCGGGTATCTTCTGAGTATAGGCTTTATCCCAACTCAGTATTTGCTGTGGTTATCTTTATTCTTGTATCTTGATAGATGTATCAGACTCATTATCGAATTATTTTCCGAGTTTATGTTATATTAAGATTGATCTTGCTTTATGATTATGATATTGTTGTATTCATTTTTGTGGATAAGATTAGTATATTTAGACCCTTATTGTTGTATTACAGCTTAAGTATGCCCCGATGGATCCATTAAATTGGGTTTGTCCATCGGTGTGTGCTGCTGGCCATTGCCACGTGTCCAGTCCCTCAATATTTTGGGACTGGGGCGTGACATGGTTTTTGTGGTGGCCCATGCAGGTCAATGACTAAATTGTCTCAGTTTCAACTTAGGGACCGAGCAAGCCTGAAATAAGAATATGATAAGTTTTTGGATCTCATCCACTTTCTTGAATCGTTCTTGACATCTATATCGGATTCAAATTAATTTCTTGACTTGCCTCCTGCCTTGATTCCTGTGCGCCTCTTATTGTTTATTTTGGTTGTTACTCTAAATTTTTTTATTATGTGATTGGTAATTAGAACTTGATAGTTTAAGTTATTATTGTAGATTATGACCTAATGATTACCCCTTAGCTTTAAGTCGCGTAATTAGTACCCCCACCTCGATACAAGTTATATTCTCTTTCCCTTCAGACTAGTAACCTTTCCATTCTCGCTATTGACACTTGTTCTATAAGCACTAAGACAAAGGCTTAAGACGACCATGACCTATGTAATATAGGAGGATACCCTAATAGGTACCAAGACCCCTTCTCGTAGACTTAACAAGAGTTTCCACGGTATCCTTAAGACGATTTCAGTATTAGTTTATTGTTTTAAGTTGAGTAGTATGCCTCACAACATAGTACCACCTAGCCCTTTTGACCCATTGTTGAAGTATAACTGAATGACATTAATTGTATGCTAGCATAAGACAACAGTGTTTATTCAGACGATAGAATTTAGAGGTCCATGTCCTACTTGGTCGACTAGCAACTTAGACAAGGAGGTTGTATGATAACTGTAGAGATTGTAAAGTCTTTTATTATTATTGCTTATTTTGTTTTTGTCTTTGTGAACTTGAATTAATTTGTACCTCCTTTCATCATCATCTAGCGTACTTATATTTGTTGTACTACCTTGACTTATGCTGCTAATATAGCCTAGTTTTGCAAGCTTATCCTTTTATCGAGCTTGTTCATGACATATGTATTATTGGGTCGACACACTAATACAATTGTCTATTCAAAATCAGTGTATTACGGTCTGATCAACCTTAGTGTATTTTGGTTCGCTCTTCGCATGACTACTTTACGTGGATTAAGATATATAGTTGACTAGTATACTTGCCCTCTAGATATGTCTAAGCATATCGTATCAGTTACATAACTGTACTAATACGAGCATATGAATAGGAATTACCAAATTATGATTTTAATCCACAACAGTCTTGACAATTCCTATTTGAATTCTTTAAACGCCTTGATCCCGATACTTCTATTCTATTACCTCCCTCTTGAACTCTTTATTATTGATCTTCATCTCCCCTTATTTCGGAAAGACGAAATACCTTGCTTGGTATAGGTTTGATATATAGACAGTACTAGATATACCCCGCAGGCCAGTCGTATTGTTTGGTGACTATCTTTTATAAATGATTAAGGACATATCATAGATGATATGGTTGGTGTTAAAAAAACTTTGAGGATTCAATAACATAATTTGGGGCATAGCTTTCTTAGATGTATAGCCTTAGATGATAGATAGGTAAATTCTAAGTTGGGTAGAGACCGCAATGTTCACTTGAGAGAATTTTTTTAGACTGTAATCAAGTGAGATTTGATAGAGAGATCCCTACCCTATTTTAATTTTGAGGACAAAATTGTTTTAAGTTGGGTAGATTGTAAAATCCCTGATTTTTAGGAATTTTTAATATGGATTTTTTCACAAATTTCTGTAATTTTCTGGGATTTTCTGGAATTAAAACTTAGGTATTTTATAATTAAATGATTTTTAATTATTGTTAATTAATATTAAAATATTATGAAAATAATATTTTTAGGTGTAAAATGGAAGATTAGACATAGGGTAATTTTTTGGGAATTTATTGGACCCCGGAAGCATTTTTAAAGCCCTAAAAACTAAGTAGAAATAAACCGAATTAAACCCTAGAAATAAACCCGGTTCAATTGAACCAAACCAACCCAAACCAACCCAGACCCGGTTCAACTGAACTGAACCAAACCTTAGAGGGTCGGGTCAGATCTAAACCCGGATCCGAAACCCGACTACCCGAACCCGACCCAAACCCGTTAACCCCAAGTCGGAATCCTTATCGGATTCACTGTTCCGACGCCCCTATTTAACCCTTCGACGCCGGCGCCTGAACCCTAATCCACTGCCCTAGCCACCCGTCTCCTCGCCGCCCTCCGCCCTGACTCGACAGCCTCTCCACGAGCAACGCCGTCTCCACCACCAGCACCACCACCTATCTCCCCTTTCCCAGCCCTCGATCATCCCCGACGCCGGAACCCTAAATCCCATCTCCGCTACCGCCCATCTCCTCCGTCTCCCTCTCCGCCTCGAGATCCTCCGCCGCCCTCTCCCAGTCCCGCAGCCCCTTCGTCCTCGATGAACTCCCCCGAGCCCCCATCTCCCCTCTTCCTCCTTTTCTGACTCCACCTTCCTCCGTCCGTCCCCGACCTCGACCCTCTCCCCGCTCCACCACCTCACCCTCAGCCCGAGCTCTACCTCGCAGCCCTCGTCGACTCCCAGCCGCCTTGTCGTACCCTGCCCAGCTCAGCACCACCACCAACACGAGCACCCCGCCTAGCCCCGACCCGCAACCGATCGCCTGAACCCTAACCTCTCCCCGGCCAGCCTCGTCGACTCATCCCCGGCTGTCTCTGCCCTCCCCCGACGAGTCTCTGGCAGCCCTCGAACCCCTAACCCTAGTAACAGTAATCGGACACAGCAGCACAGTACCCCGGACACTGTGTCGCAGTGTCGAGACGACCCACGGACACGAAGAACCTCGTTCCACGGAGCCCTGTTCAGGTAACCCGTTCTCTCTCCTCGTTGCTCCAATTTTTGTTTCGTCAGTTATGATGCGTAGGCTGTGTAACCCTCTCGATGCCCGTGCAACCCACTCGGTACGTCGCGTCCTGTGGCAATCGCGAACCGCGATCCAAAAATAGGAAAACCAACGCCCTATTTTCCCCCGGAACTGAGTATGCCCCACCAAACTGGACGACTTGGTCGTACGCGGTCTTCACCGAAAATGTGCGCCGTTGATACGGATGTACGGGATTTCGCAGAAGTTGATTTAGATGTGCGTGCACACCAGAATCAACGCGTATCTGCCGACAACGCCCCGTATTTGCCTGTTCTGGAATACGTTGTAACTTTGTGTATACACGTCTGATCGAGAGGAAACTTGCGCCATCGGACTCATAGCAATACGCTGGTCCTGTGACCCAAGTTTGGTTCAATTCTAAGAAAGTTGACAAAATCGCGTATCGTGGGCCCATGGCTCCACTTGACGGGCAATTTTGTGATCGGCTCATCGAAATTCAGTTCTGGAAGTTCCGTTGGGTTCGTATCATCATTTTGGACTTGTTGACACTAAGTTTGATGAATTTGGAGACCTTTGACCCTGACACATTTTTTGGTGCAAAGCGGCCCACATGTGGATCCCGCTTTGACCAGAAACTGTTATTTTTGCCCCTGTATACAAATTGGACTCAAGGACAGGCATTTCTAGCTATTTGATGTCTTCTGAATCTAATGGTGATGTTTATTTCAGCAACCAGAGTAGTACCTACAAATCACACTGAGATCAGAGCTACTATTGGAGCCAGAACCACAGGCAAGTGTACCTTGCCAACATTGCAGTTCTTGTTACATATTTCCTTGATTTATTTATATCTTGTACATGCTTGATCTAGGACCGTGTGACTTACTTAGCGTCCGATTAATAGTTGGGTGCCAATACTGTACGCGAAGTTGTGTAACGTCACCTAGACATGTATATCGTGACCCTTTACATTCTCGTACTTGTCTTATCAAGTACATCATAACCCAGGATACTTGATACAATTCATGAGACAGAATCTTCCTGAGATATTCATGGTGATTCTGTATAGGATACAGGTTTTATGACATAGACATTTTATTCATAGACATTATATGACTCGCTGCATTAGTTTTGATCTTGCGTATCATGGACATGAGACGTGTGATTACATTGGGTGGGGAGAGACACACAGGCTACAGGCTGATTTCATATATATACTACATAGTAAAATATATAGTAAAATACATAATAAATTTTGCTACAGGCTTCCAGACACAGAGCTTGTAGTGGTCTCAGCCTGAGTTCTAGTGCTACTCTCATCTTGCATTTTACTTAGCTGGTTATTTAGTACTACCCTATTTACTCATTTATTTTCTGCACTGCATTATTATGGCTTGAGTTATTTTGTACCTTGCTATGTCCCCTGAGGACCTGGATCCGAATTATGTCTCCAGGATTAGCAGACGAGATCTATCCCGAGGTATACGGAGCAGGAGCATTATCAGGAGCAGGCACTGGAGCAGTACCAGATCCATTAGACGAGTGATCTCTGCGGGTACCTTCTGAGTATAGGCTTTATCCCAACTCAGTATTTGCTGTGGTTATTTTTATTCTTGTATCTTGACAGATGTATCAGACTCATTATCGAATTATTTCCCGAGTTTATGTTATATTGAGATTGATCTTGCTTTATGATTCTGATATTGTTGTATTCATTTCTGTGGATGACATTAGTATATCTAGACCCTTATTGTTGTATTACAGCTTAAGTACGTCCCGAGGATCCATTAAATTGGGTTTGTCCATCGGTGTGTGCTGCTGGCCATTGCTACGTGTCCAGTCCCTAGATATTTTGGGACTGGGGCGTGACACTGCTGCTGCTGCGCTCGAGCGAGCTGCTGCCGCGGCGCTGTGGCGCCTGCAGCGGCTGATGCTTCTCTGCTGCGCTCGAGCGAGCTGCTACCGCGGTGTTGCAGCGCCTACAGCGGCTGCTGCTGCTCTGCTGTGTAGTGCGCTGCAGCGCGCACTGCTGCCTCGACACCCCCCACAAGCACACACAGACACACTTATATATCTATATATATATATATATATATATATATATATATATATATATATATACACACAGCTATATATATATATATACAAACACACTAACATATATATTTATGAACACACACACATATGCATACACATATCTATATATATAAACACAAACTCATATATATATACATACACATATATATATATTTATACATACACACACACACACAAACTCATATATATATATATATATATATATATACAAACACTCACTCACACACACACTCACCTACACATACACTAACACCAACACACACTCAAACAAACACTCACTAACACACACTCACATATATATATAAACACACATACATATATATATATATACACACACACACACTCATACATATATAAATATACCTATATATATATATATATATATATATATATATATATATATATATATATATGTATATATAACCACACACTCACACACACGCTCACAAACACACACACACGCTCACAAACACACACTCACTCTCACACACCCTCATACACACACTCTCACACACACTAACACACATATAAACATATATATAAACACATAAACAAATATATATATATATAGAAATACACACACAAATATATATATATATACCTATATAAACACAACACACCCAACACACAACAACGCACACAACACTCCACCAACACGCGCCCAACGACCCCTACACGCACAAACACATAAATATATATAAAATATAACCCAAGAACTCTAGCACACACTCTCCGAAGCTAATCCAACGTGCGCACAAGCCCGAAACTAAGAAACCAAGTCGAAATGGCCGTTCGGTTGTTTCGACGAACACGTGGTGTGCGGTTCAGAAAATCTCCTGAAACGTACACCAAACCAACTCGGAATCGGCCCAAAATTTATCCATGGATTCTAAACGATGTCTAGATCCTAGAAAAAAAATTCTAATTCGTCGATTCTAGGCCCGTGGCGAAAACACGCACGCACTTAGAACCCTGTGGCACAGCATCATGCCCCGCACCAGCAGAGGGATACACCCCAGCAGGGCAGGGATTATGCGTTGACGGTCGAGGAGGCCGATGCTACGGGTGTCGGGTTAGCTGGTCTGTCTCTTTGTTCTTCTTCCTACCCTTTTCTATTCCTTGTGGTTTGCTTCATTAGTACCTGTTAGATTTTCTTTGTGCTGTGGTAGATAGTGTAGTGACCCTGATTGAGACCGTGATAGCACGACCAGTAGGACCATGATCTTGTATGTTGTTTAGGTAGAATTTTTTGACTGTGATTGTTGGGGGTTTGACCTAGAAGGAGTGCGATTGAATTTAAATTTCAAGGACGAAATTTTCTAAGGAGGATAGGCTTATCACTACCCAATTTCCAGAGCCAGATATTTTTTTATTTTTAATTTGGTTATTAGTGTATTATTTATAATTAATTGTATTTATATTTAATTAGTGATTGTATTATTATTATTATTGATGTTGTGGTAGTTTTAGTAGCAGTTGTTTAGACTTTATAGTTGTTAGACTTCTTGTTATCTTATCGTGCTTAGATTCGTGATTGAGTACATTGTGATTATCGTTATGATATTGCTCCTCCGTTTGGAGTTGAGATCTTAACAGGGATATATATTGATTGCATGAGATTGTTAGCTAGATAGTAGACCTAAATAGCGTTCTACCGCCGATGCTGCGGCGTAGGCTGGACGTACCCACGACTCATGCCTGATTTTTTGGGTGCGGGTCGTGACAAGCGAAGACGAAAACCCCAAAAACGCCCGAAATGCCCGTTTCTCCGCGACACAACTTCACGTGTCCGAACGGAGACACGCACTAACCCTTAAGACACCCGACAATGTCTACCTAGGTCCGTCTAACCTAGGGCATCACCCAAAATTGGGCCAATTTTAGATTCCACCCGAAATTGACACAAAACCTAGTGTCAAAGTCTCCAAACACAACCAAACTTATTCCAACTTTCTCCCACGGGTAGGCTTAGGGTCTAGGAACGTTCTTAACCACTAATTACACTACAAAAGAGTAATTACAAGGGGAAAATCAGGGTTTACCTCTTGGGAGTTGGAATCCCAAGCCAAAGTCTCCAAAACTCTCCAAATCCACCACAACAAGCTTCCAAGCTTCCAATCCAAGCTCCAACACCAAATCTAAGCCCTACCCACCTATGTTGGGGAAGAATGTAGGGTTAGGGTTCACATAAGTAGAAGAAATGGAAGGAGGAAGGAAAAAAAATGGAGAAAACTTACTTGGGAAGAAGAAAGGAAGAAGAAGGAGGGGTGGAGAAGAAGAAGAAGGAATGAGGAGGGGAGGCTGCTGTGATGCTCGGGTCTGGGAGTAGGGGCTGGAATAGGGCCGACCAAGCAAGAAATAAGGGGTTTCACAAAGTCCAAATGAATAAAATGCCCTCCTCTCACTTGGGTTTGGGTTTCGGGTTCCAAAAGCGCTCAAACTAACTCCCAATCTCTCCAACTAATCCACTAAAAATATAATAAATATTCTAAACCCAAAAATAGGTCTCACAAGGGTGTGGGTTGGGTCGGACATGGGTCCACTAGGGTCTGACATGGGTCCAGGCTAGCCAAAACCCTAAAAGAATCAATAAAAAAATAATACAATCCCTAATTAAATATAAATACAATTAATTATAAATAATACACAATTAACCAAATTAAAAATAAAAAAATATCCGGCTCTAGAAATGGGGTGGTGAAAAGCCTATCCTCCTTAGAAAATTTCGTCCTCGAAATTTAAAGTCAATCACACTCCCTCTAGGTCAAACCCTCAACAATCACAGTCAAGAAATTCTACCTAAACAACATGCAAGATCATGGTCCTACTGGTCGTGTTATCACAGTCTCAATCAGGGTTACTACACTATCTACCACATCACAATAGAAAATTCTAACAGGTACTAATGAAGCACACCACAAGGAATGGAAAAGGACAGAAAAAAGAATAAAGAGACAGACCTGTTAACCCGACACCCGTAGCATCGGCCTCCTCGACCGTCAACACATAAGTCCTGCCCTGCTGGGGTTTATCCCTCTGCTGGTACGGGGCATGATGCTGTGCCACAGGTGGCCTAGCTCCAACTCTCCGATCCTGTGCTCCACCCAATGGAGGTACAGTGGGGTAATCTCACATCTGGTGAGCAGCGGATCCACAGAACAAACACACCTTCAGCCTCCTCCTACAAACATCCCAAGTGTGTCCTGCCTTCCTGCAATAGGTACAAGTGGGCACCCTCTGATCCTGACCCTGCTGCGTTATCTTCTGCCCATAGGGACGCTTAGCCGGTCCCGCACTACCACTTGCACTTCCTGAATCATCCCTGCCTCTCTTGTACTTGAGCTCCAAGTAATCCTCTGCCCTCTTAGCATCTCCTACTATCTGCTCGAAAGTCGCCTCACGGTCGCTCCTAGTCTAAGACTTGACTACCATGACCAAGCCCTTGCGAAACTTTCTCGCCTTAGCTGCCTCACTCAAGCCCTCCACAAATCTGCCCAGACGGCAGAACTCTGCTGCGTACTCGTCCACCATCATGCTTCCTTGGACGAGTGCCTCGAACTGGCTCTCCACAGCACTGAGCGCCACATCTGGGAAAAACTTCTCCTTAAAAAGTCTGTTGAAAGCCTCCCAAGTAAGCCCTGGTGCCACGATTCTCGTATCAGTGTGGTACCATGTCAAAGCGAGGTCGAACATCTGACTGCCCGCTGCCTCTATCTGCATGCTGTCTGAAATCTGTGCCAGCCAAAAAATCCTCTCAATCTGCTCTATCCAGTCATCCGCGTATAGGATCCCTTCTATACCCCGGAACTCCTTGGGCCGCATCCTCTGAAAGTCAATGATGCTGCCTGGCCTCGGATGTTGTGCCTGATCTGCCTGTGGCTGAATCTATGACACTCTGTCCACTGCCGTCATGGCCACCTGGTGGGCGTTCTCAATACCCAGCCTCATCACATCCACCTGACGGTGCTGCGCGTCCATCATCTCCCTGAAGAACGCAAACAACTGCGTGGCGTCTACTGGTGCAGGAAGTGGTGGAGGAACCACCGGAACGACTGGGGTAGTCCTCGGATCGACAGGTAGAGGAGGATCCCCGAAAGAAACAGATGCTCCCTCAACCGCAGGAGTGGCGAGTGGAACGGTAGCAGCTGCCTGAATACGAGCTGGACGAGAGGTAGCAGACCTCTCAATAGCAACTGCTGGAACGGTATGATGAGATCGTGTGTTCGAAGGCATCCTGAACACAGATCAAAAGAAGTCAATACGGTGCAAGATACGATATCATCAAAGAAGGACATTAATATTTCAAAAGAAAATAATTTCAGAATAATTAGATTGGAATTGTTTCTAGTCGTGATTGAGTACACTCTCATCCTAGATCCAAGATCCTATAGCAGGCTCGCAGCAGTACAACTAATTTTTTGTACCACCACGATATCGTACTAATTGCGAATCGAGACCTGCATGGGGCCACCACCAAAAATGTGTCACGATCCGCACCCAAAAAATCGGGCATGAGTCGTGGGTACGTCCAGCCTACGCCGCAGCATCGGCGGTAGAACGTTGTCTAGGTCTACTATCTAGATAACAATCTCACATAATTAATATATAAACCTGTCAAGATCTCAACTCCAAAGGAGGAGCAATATCATAATAATAATCACAATGTACTCAATCACGAATCTAAGCATGATAAGATAACAAAGAAGTCTAACAACTATAAAGTCTAACCAACAACAACTACTACAACAACCACAATATCAATAATAATAATACAACAATCCAAAATCAAGTATAATACAAGGTCTTAATCCAAAACCGGAGACAAATCCGGTGCTAAAGGCTAATAAAAACAATAACAAGGTCCTAGTGATCCCAGCTACCAACCCGGAAATCACTCCTAAACTAGAGGGTCCCTGTCTGCACCATCGACAGGCTCAGGTCCATAAAACGTTGGACACCACTCCTCCGGATAATCTGAAAAAAATATGTCCAGTCAGGACTGGAGCAAGTACATCTCTAACAGCAGTTCCAGTTAAATGACAAAAACTATAAAATAGTTGTAGCAAGTAGCAAGGTGAAGGAAATAAAGTATGAAACAAGAAATATATATGTCACTGGTGCATAAAGGTAAAGATGCATGAATATCAGAAGCAAGATAGTAATAACTACAAGATACAAGAAATCTAAATTAAGAGTAAGTCTGTGCACATGAACGTGTAGTGAGTCCAGCATGAAATACATGTAGTGAGTCAAGTCCAGAAACTATAAGTGAGACCAGCAAAAAATGCAAGTGAGTCCAGACTATAAAGAATGAACTCGTATCTTTGAAATACCTGTTTCGACATGTAAACGGTTAGGGGTAAGTACGGCTCACCGCGCACTGGGTGCGCGGCTGCTATCATTCCAGATTAGACCAGAGGGGGGTGATTCCTGATGATTCTAGATGGGAATATTTATATGTCTACTCGAGTATTTTCCCGCCCCAACTAGTACAAGTAAATCCAAGATCCGACACGTAAATCAAGTATGAGTCCAGCCTGAAACATGAGTGATGCCTGTAGTGATGCCTATAGGTGATGCCAGTAGTGATTCCAGAATAGAGGCCAGAAACATAAAATATACGTGTCGTAAGTAAATGAATCCAGAAATACCAGTCCGTGTCCCGTGTTGTGCCAAAAAAATCAGATGATACTATACTAGAAGCTGAATCATAATAATCATCAGATAATAAAAACTATCAGAGAATGTACTCGCATGACGTCCTGAGTAACTGGCGATCCGAACTGGTGTCACAAGGACCTAATACGAAAAGCAAGGTTAAACAGGTTTGTAATAAGTTAAACAGATATAAAATAACTAAAAATAGGCTTCTAGGGTCGTTCTAGGTCAAACGGGTCAAACCGGTAAAATCTGGGGCAAAAAGTCATATCTGGGTCCAAAATGTCAACCTTGGGTCAAATCTAGGTCAAAAGTTGGCTTTGGCGGTCAACCGAGTCAACTACGATCAACTCTAGGTCAAACTAGTGTGCCCCTGAAATTATAGGTCAAAACTAGGTCATTAAGCTAATAAACTCTCAAACTCGCCTCCTTAAGATACCGGGATACCCTCGGTATTCGATACCTCACCCTACGCTATACGCCCCGTCTAAATCCTCTAAAACCTATGCTAGCACGCATAATTATATATACATATACATAAAAATCTATCTCTAAACTTAAACCTAGGCAATTGCTCAAAAACCCCGCTCGAAACTCAATACCTTGGATATCTCAAGGTATTGAGATACCTCTCTAAACTCAACCCTACTACCCCTCTAGCTAACTATTATGAATATAGATATATACCTAGTTAATAATCTAGGCTAGAAAATATATATCTAATACATATATATATATATATATATATATATATATATATATATATAACCACAAACACACATATATAACCCTTACTCGATACATACCTATACATATATATATATATATATACCTAGCTATAACTATGCATATATCTAGCTATGTGTATATATATCTATACATATAGATATAGATATCTAATTACCTATTGTCACGACCCGCACCCGGATATTCGGGCACGAGTGCGTGGGAACGTCCAGCCTACGCCGCAGTGTCGGCGGTAGTACGCTATCTAGGTCATTTTCTGGAGTCAAAAAGCATCTATCTCATCCACAATAATGAACATGTAAGAATAATCACAGGAAAAAGAAATGCTAAGATTTCATAATATTTAATCTGTGACAACTAAACCACAGTTAATACAAGCCAGAAGATAAATCGGGGACAAACCCGAGTATGTGCTGAAAGGAAATAAAATAATAACTAACTGGCTACTCCTCCTCAAAGGTAGTCTCCGGAGTAGGAACCGGCTTCTCAACTGTGTCATCTGCTACCTCATAGGGATCAGAATAGGTAGGGGCAAAGTTCTCATCATCGCCTAAAACCACGGATCCAGTCAGGAAAGGAGCAAAGTACACAATGCACAACAGATTAAACTAAATATTCATGACAATTAAAAGAACTGACAGGTATCATGCTGAGGATATGTATAACTAAATAGTAACAATAACTAAGAGTTAATTGCTGTAAGACAGGGTCATGAGTAAAACAGGAACAAGGTGACAGGAAAATGAATTACAACCAGACAATAGGAACTGTAACCAGACAAGAAACTATGTGTGTGAACTTGTGTATTTAGAATACCTAGTTGGCATGTAGGGGTCTATAAGGTTAAACCGGCCGCCATAGACGGCTATTAAACAGGAATAATCGAGATCCGGCTGATGGACAGTCGTGTACCAACAGTTATTAATCATGGCAAGAGTCAGGGTAAGCTACATGCCCTTCAGTATTCTCCCACCCGACATGAAAAACAATACATGAACTCCAATATTCAAGACATAAAATTCAACATTTCTAACACTAGGTGTAAACATCAAGGGTACATGTATGGCAGGGAATTAATTATCACAATATATAAAGATTAACTTGAAGTGCAGGTACTTGCCTGTTATTTGGATCCGATTAATAGTTCTTGGGGGAAATATCCAAAGATGAGTCCAAAAGCTGAAATAAACATTACCATCACGCTCAGAAGATGTCAAATTGCTAGAAATGACTGTCCTTGGGTCCAATTTGGAGACAAGGGCAAAAACGGCAGTTTCGGGTCAAAACGGGGTCCGCCGTTGGGCCCGCTTTGCACCGAAAAACGCGTCCGGGTCAAAGGTCTCCAAATTCACCAAAATTAGTGTCAACAGGTCAGGAACGCTGATACGAATCCAACGGAACTTCCAGATTTGGATTCCGATGAGCCGAACACAAAATCGCCCGTCGAGCGGGGCTTGTGGGGCCCACGACACGCGATTTCGTCAACGTTCTCAGAATCGAACCAAACTTGACCCACAGGACCAGCGTATCGCTACGAGTCCGATGGCGCAAGTTTCGTCTCGATCCGACGTGTGTGCACAAAATTAGGGTGAATTACAGAAAAGGCGGATACGGGGCGATGTCCGCGGATACGCGTTGATTCCGGTGTGCACGCACACCCGAATCAGCTTCCACGAAAACTCACACGTCCGTATCGACGATGCATACGTATCTGTGAAGACCGCATGCGACCAAGTCGTCCCGTTTGGCGGGGCAGACTCAGTTCCGGGGTGAAACAGGGTCTGATTTTTCCTGTTTTTGGATCGCGGTGTGCGATCACCACAGGACGCGATGCCCCGAACAGTTTATCCGGACACCGAGAGGGTCATACAGGCTTCACAACGCAATTTGCGGAATTGAAAACAGAGCTACGAGGCGAAAGTTACACGTACCTGAAGGGGACCCGAAAATCAGGGTCGAGACGTGTCCGTGTCGTGTCCGACACGGAATCCAAAATTAGGGTTAGGGTTAGGGTTAGGGTTTTCCGGCCGTAGACGGCGGAGGGCGGCTGCTGGGCGGGGGACGGTTCGCCGGGGCTAGGCGGAGCTGCTGGCGGTCGGCGGTGGCTCAGGGAGGCCGGCAGCGGCGGTGGGGGGCTGCTCGTGCTGCTGCTGCGGTTGCTGGAGTCGGCGGCGACCCCGGAGGAGGAGCGGAGGAGGGGAGGAGGTGCGCCGAGGGAGGAGGCGGCGCTGACGGTGGCTGGGCAGACGGCGAGGCAGGGCGGAGCTAGGCGGAGAGGGGTGGCCGGAGAGTTAGGGTTAGGGCGAGGGTGGTGGAGGAGACGGCGAAGGGGCGGGGGATTGAATAGAGGGGCGAGGCGGTTAGGGGAGCCGGCCAAGGCGGAGCGGGGCGACGTGGCCGCGGGGAGCGGCGCAGCGCGCGGAGGGCGGCGCTGCGCGCGGAGGGCGGCGGAGGAATCGGGGCGTCGTGGGGGGGGGGGACGGGGTCGTGCGGGCGGGTCGGCCGACGGCGGGTCGGGTTCGGCTGAACCCGACCCGACCCGATAGGGCGGCTGGGCTGGGCTGGTTAGCGGGCTGGGCCGCGGCCCAATGGGCCAGAAAAAATAAAATAAAAAAATAAATAAATAAATAATAAATAATAAATAATAAATAATAAGTAAATAATTTAGAAAATTAATTAAATAATTAATTAAATAGTTTTCAGGCATTTAAAAATATGTCTGAGGTCCAAAAAAATCCAAAAAAATTACCCTAAGTCCAATTTTCCATTTTACACCCAAAAATGTTATTTTCAGGGTATTTTAATATTATTTATTAACAATTAAAAATTATTTATTAATTAAAAGCCTTGATTTTAATTACAAAAAATTCCCAGAAAATTCCAGAAAATTGGGGAAAATTCAAGATTTAAAATTCTTACAAAATCTGGGAGTTTACAATCTACCCAACTTATGAAAATTTCGTCCTCGAAATTTAAAATTAAGCCATAATCTTTCACGTATCTCAATCGCAATCTCCTTGCGAAATTTTAAATCCTAATCATGTCCACTGCAACCACTTCATGATTAAGGTGACTACTGTTCAAATCAGAAATTCGATTTATGGTTATTACATCCGCCAGTTACCCACAGGCAGATTTTTGATTAAGTTCACATAGCATCTTTCAGATTGGCACGGGCTTATGAATTTACCTCCCGATCGTAATTTCTTCTGGAGTAATTCGAGTCCTGTATGCTTCAACTTTTTATCTCCTCAATAATCCAACTAGTTAGTCCAACCATCAAATTTTAATTTGTAATTCAAATCATCAAATTGAAAAATAATTAAATGTAGTCCACCCATGTTCAAGTCTGAAATTCTATAAATTTTATCTTCTAAATTCAAATTGATGATTTTACCTTCATTATTCAAGATTTAAATCATGTATCCAAGATACAACTTATTGGGTCCTCGATATCAAGTCATTAATCATTTTAGTCACTCCTCTAAATTTTCAAAAATTATAATGGCTTGCTTCTTCCAATCTGACCTTACTTGGTCACGATCCAAAGGACATTCCTCTCGAGTTGACAATGCATAGCTACCCAACTTAGAGTTTACCCATTCATCACAAAAGACTATATACCTTAAGAAAAATATTCCTTAATATGTTTACCTATGTCATGCAATCCTCGAATTTCAACGCCGATCATATCACATATGATATGTCCTCAATTACGAAAGTTAATCCTCAAATATGTGATCGGCCTATGTGGCATATCTAGTACTATCTATGTATCAAACTTATACCAAGCACAGGATTTCGTCTTTCCGAAATAAGGGAAGACGAGGATCAATAATAAAGAGTTCAAGGGCGGGGTGATAGAACAGAAGTATAGGGATCAAGGCGTTTAAAGAATTCTAGTGGGATTTGTCAGGCGGTTATGGATTGAGGTTCTATTCTGGTAGTCATTTATTCGCATGCTCGTATTAGTTTAGTTATGTAACTGATACGATATGCTCAGCATGTCTAGGTCAGGTATATTTGTCTACTAATCACTACGTATCTCAATCCACGTAAAGTAGTCGTGCGAAGTGCGAATCAAAATGTACTAAGGTTGATCAGACCGTAATACACTGATTCTGAACAGACACTTGTATTAGTGTACGCGTCCAATAATACACGTGTCATGAACAAGCCTGATAAAGAGTAAGCTTGAAAAACTAGGCTATAGAATAGCAGCATAAACAAAGTACATCAAAATTAAGTGCGCTAGATGATGATGAAAGGAGGTACAAAATTTAAATTCACATAATAAGCAAAATAACAGAAGACTCTACAATTATCAGATTAAAACATACCAGGTTATTAGCAAGTATAAAATTACTAGGTTGGGGCTGAGGTCACGAACCAGTAGGCACAGGCTAAACAATACTAGAAAACGGTATCCATGAGTCACTTACGCGCATTAGCTGCTCAAGAGTCTGCGCGTTCTCCACGGTCATCGCGTAAGCTTGTCCGTGTCCTTGAGGTGGTGCCCTCTGCTGCGCTGCTGGGCCTGGCCTGAACTGAAATTTTTTGTGCAGTGGTGCGTCTTTGAGTAGCAGGACAGTCCTTCACTTGATGCGCTGCTGATCCACAGTATAGACAGGTACCTAGCCTCTTTCTACAATCCTGCCAAATGTGACCTTGTTTTCGACAATAGCCACAAGTGGGAGCTCGTTGGTTCTGTCCTTGAGTTGGATTCATCTGTGGTCGCTTTACAGCTTTTTCCGGTTGTGCTTGGTCTGGTGCTGACGCATACGGCCGCTTCCGGCTAGACTCGATCCTTGTGGTGCACTCCACAGGTCGTGCTGCAGTAAGGACGTTCTCGTCGAAGGTAATTGCATTTGAACTGCTTGGCTTACGTGACTCCGAGCTAATTCTGTCGATGAAGTTCTCCGCTTGGTTTTGCTGAGTTTCTTGTTGAACCTTCTGATAGGCTTGCATCATTATGTAGAACATGCGGAACATCTGCTGTTCGTCCATAGGCGGTCCCGGTGGGAAGGAAGGCATCGGTGGAATAGGCTGCGTCGAGGGTGGAACGCCATCTTGACGGATTATTGAGGCAGGCTGACTTGCTTGACTGCCTGGTGATGATTGGCCTTCACCGACTGGTATCACATCGTTTCTTTGGGTAATCACAACGGTTTGTGGTATTTCTGCATGAGTCTCGTTGCTGGCTTGTGGGTCCATCTCCCTGTATCCAAAATAACCAATAAGAGGCGCACAGGAATCAAGGCAAGATGCAAGTTCATATTAGTTCGAATACGATACAGATATCAAAAATGATTCAAGCAAGTGGATGAGATCCTATAAACTTATCCTAGCTTTATTGCAGGCCTGTTCGGTCCCTGAGTTGAAACCGAACAATTTAGTCGTTGGACCTGCATGGGCCACCACAAAAACGTGTCACGACCCGCACCCGGATATTCGGGCACGAGTGCGTGGGCACATCCAGCCTACGCCGCAGTGTCGACGGTAGTACGCTGTCTAGGTCATTTTCTGGAGTCAAAAAGCATCTATCTCATCCACAATAATGAACATGTAAGAATAATCACAGGAAAAAGATATGCTAAGATTTGATAATATTTAATCTGTGATAACTAAACCACAGTTAATACAAGCCAGAAGATAAATCGGGGACAAACCCGAGTATGTGCTGAAAGGAAATAAAATAATAACTAACTGGATACTCCTCCTCAAAGGTAGTCTCCGGAGTAGGAACCGGCTTCTCAACTGTGTCATCTGCTACCTCATAGGGATCAGAATAGGTAGGGGCAAAGTTCTCATCATCGCCTAAAACCACGGATCCAGTCAGGAAAGGAGCAAAGTACACAATGCACAACAGATTAAACTAAATATTCATGACAATTAAAAGAACTGACAGGTATCATGCTGAGGATATGTATAACTAAATAGTAACAATAACTAAGAGTTAATTGCTGTAAGACAGGGTCATGAGTAAAACAGGAACAAGGTGACAGGAAAATGAATTACAACCAGACAATAGGAACTGTAACCAGACAAGAAACTATGTGTATGAACTTGTGTATTTAGAATACCTAGTTGGCATGTAGGGGTCTATAAGGTTAAACCGGCCGCCATAGACGGCTATTAAATAGGAATAATCGAGATCCAGCTGATGGACAGTCGTGTACCAACAGCTATTAATCATGGCAAGAGTCAGGGTAAGCTACATGCCTTTCAGTATTCTCCCACCCGACATGAAAAACAAGACATGAACTCCAATATTCAAGACATGAAATTCAACATTTCTAACACTAGGTGTAAACATCAAGGGTACATGTATGGCAGGGAATTAATTATCACAATATATAAAGATTAACTTGAAGTGCAGGTACTTGCCTGTTGTTTGGATCCGATTAATAGTTCTTGGAGGAAATATCCAAAGATGAGTCCAAAAGCTGAAATAAATATTACCATCACGCTCAGAAGATGTCAAATAGCTAGAAACGCCTATCCTTGGGTCCAATTTGGAGACAAGGACAAAAACGGCAGTTTCGGGTCAAAACGGGGTCCGCCGTTGGGCCCGCTTTGCACCGAAAAATGCGTCCGGGTCAAAGGTCTCCAAATTTACCAAAATTAGTGTCAACAGGTCAGGAACGCTGATACAAATCCAACGGAACTTCCAGATTTGGATTCCGATGAGCCGAACACAAAATCGCCCGTCGAGCGGGGCCTGTGGGGCCCACGACACGCGATTTCGTCAACGTTCTCAGAATCGAACCAAACTTGACCCACAGGACCAGCGTATCGCTACGAGTCCGATGGCGTAAGTTTCGTCTCGATCCGACGTGTGTGCACAAAATTAGGGTGAATTATAGAAAAGGCGGATACGGGGCGATGTCCGCGGATACGCGTTGATTCCGGTGTGCACGCACACCCGAATCAGCTTCCACGAAAACTCACACGTCCGTATCGACGATGCGTACGTATCTGTGAAGACCGCACGCGACCAAGTCGTCCCGTTTGGCGGGGCGGACTCAGTTCCGGGGTGAAACAGGGTCTGGTTTTTAATGTTTTTGGATCGCGGTGTACGATCACCACAGGACGCGATACCCCGAACAGTTTATCCGGACACCGAGAGGGTCATACAGGCTTCACAACG